>VDFB02000003.1:445510227-445692727 GCA_007258455.2 Sequoia sempervirens | reverse complement strand
GAAGGAAGAGTTATCTTCCATTTAAGAATGAATCTAGGCCATTGTGCCCATTTACAAATCCCATTTCCCAATGTTCAGCTAATGAAATTTCAGTTTTGACTTTTAGTTTTGGCTTTCACAAATTCCCACTCATATCATTGTTTTCCACTTCCATTATTGGTGTCGATTGTGAGATCTCTCTATCATCAATGAATCCTGCAACTTTCTTTCATTGTAAGCAAAGTATTTCAGGCATGAATCCTTCTGTAGATTGGCGAAACTTGTTTAATGATGTTTCAATCCATTCTAAGGTGGTTGAGAATTCAGAAGCGTATGGTAAGAAAACATATATGGAAGCACCCACGTCCAGCATGGAATTTGTTAGTTATGCAGTAGTTTTAGCATACCAACTAAATTTTTTGACATAGACTTTATTGTCATCTTTTTCTTGTATTTTGTAGTGATCGAGGAGCAAATGGAGTGAGTTACAAGATATGCAGGAAGTTAAAAAGTTCCCATACTTGCATTCTGTCAAAGTTGACATTGGTTTTCTTGTTGCTTCAGTTTTGTTCCATACCACGACACTGTGAACTGTCATTTTTCATTTGTCTTTATCCGAGTCCAAGTATCCTAAGTCTATTATTCTTGGGCGGGGGTTGAGTTTTATAGCCGCCATTGTTTTTTATGAGTATATCAGAAATTTAATTGGACCCATCAAAGAAAAAAGAAAAACAAGATTCCATTGAATGAAATCAGAGTTCCTTAGTATTACGAAATTTGAACAATTTCTATTGTAGATATATAATGTTAAATTAAATTGCTAAAGCTTTCCTCCTCTTTGGAGTATGCTATCGCATTCATGCATTGCGTGAGTTAAAAGGGATTCACTTAAATCAGTAGTATGGTATGTGTTTGTAGAATGTTAAGCATTTCTCTTCTTGAGATTTATGTTTTTTATACTTTCTTTATATATTAGTATAATTAAAATATTTTTCTGTTTACTAGATATTCTATGTATTTATTTTCAGATATTTTTTTTTTTTCTTAATATTTTCAGTATAGCAAACTGTTTTTTGTTATAAGTAGTCCATCCTTGTATGCAACAATCTATTGTTACAAGTGAGCCAATGCTCACTCTCCCCTTCTTTGTGATCCTTGTGGCTACAAGAATTTACCTTTGCTACAAGTGGCTCTACATTATGACAACCTTTTTGCTAATGTTGCAAGGTGTGTACCCTTGGTCTCCTTGTGTTGTGTAGCACAACGCTCGGGTTCGTGACGTGGCTTAACTGCCTCCTATGGATTCATTAACTTTGGCGATTGTATTGGGCATTAACAGGTTGATCTTTTGGTGCAACAACAACCATCTATACAACAATTGGTATCAGAGCCTGAGTCACAAGTTCGAACCCCTCATTTGTGTTGGGCGGAGGGCGATGGGGGAGGATTGTTGCAAGGTGTGTGCCCTTGGTCTCCTTGTATTGTGCAACACAACGCTCAGGTTTGTGACATGTCTTAATCACCTCCCATGGATTCATTAACTCTAGTAGTTGTATCGTGCATTAATATGTCGATCTTTTGGTGTAGCGACAACCATCTGTGCAACAACTAATGGCTAGAAGTGAAAACATTCAATGGTCATGAGTGCATGTTCTCCTCCAAATGACCATAATCCTATACCCTTGGTTCATTCCAATTTTAAAAACCCAGGATAGTACAACATCAAAAAACATATGAGATTATGATGTTTTGCCATGATATAATATTATATGGTGTAGAAAAATGATAATATTCATGTCCCTAGCAAGGCAAGTGTAGTGAATGTCATTTATTCTAATTGGCTAGTGCAAAGTGATATATAGAGGATTTGAAACACTACTCAGTAACATCCTACCCCTTCTACATATATTTTGAAACTCTCAATAGATATGTGCATCATATCAATAAATAATCATTTTTCCCTAAAAATGAAGTGATATATGGAGCTAAATTTTGGTTATTTAAAAAAATTCAATATACATAGGTGTGGTAAGGTATTTCTTTAGAGATGAATCCCTTGGAGTCTAAATAAGGATTATCAAACAAAGATGTAAGTCTTAAAATGTAAAACTATTTTTAAAAAAAATATGAAAGTGAAATTTTATTCAATAATTGAAAGAGTACAATTTGATTTAAGAGGTTAGAATTCTCTAAAACATTTCTTCTAGCTATTATAGAATTATGATCACTTAATCAAAATATTTGTTGAAGAACTATTAAATTCTACTGCTAGATCATACCATGCTACACTCAATATGTCACTACTTAAGAATCTAACTAAATTATATTCATACAAGCTTATTGGTAAATGATTGTAATCCTATCACACTTTTGGCCAACAATATGGTTTGTGGTGAAAATATTTTTCCTAAAACTACTTTGTACCTACATGGCATGAAGAGTTTTGGATGAAACCCTTTCACCAAAAACTATTAAATTGATATGATTTAATTACAAATTCAATCAAATTTTAATTTATATGCAATATTTCAACTAAAACGTTTTTAGGGGTAAGAGTTCCAATCAAAATGCTTTCACTTAAAACTATTTATGTGACAATCTAACCTATCTTTTGGGAAAAATTTAAGAAAAAATCAATTTCAACACATGATTTCTCAAACCAAGGGTACTTTCATGAAAATATGGAAAACCCTTTTGTAAAACTTGGAATCTGGAATATAAATTTATATTTATTTGATATTTTGATTAGTTTTATTATGATTTTTTTGGAAATTATTGAAAGTGGGTTATTATTCTTGAACATAGGTTACCATTGATGTCAAAGCTTGTCAAAGATGAAAAAGATTGTAGGAGTACAAGAATTATCATTGTGTTCCTCTAATTTTGAGTTACAAAGATTTACAAAAATCTCTGTTATATTTTTGGTAGTATGCTATGTGCTAGAAGTTGTCAATCATGAAGAAGTTGTCTCATCAATAATATCACTAAATCAAGTTTTATTGAGATGTGATTTCCTTCCAAAAAGTAGTGTGATTGCAATATCATGCATGTATTTATTCAGTATAACAGTGGTGGTCTAGAAGTCTGTACTTGAATGTTTTAGTTTAGTGCTTATCAGGTCTAGAGTTTCTTAGGTCTCCCTTCTGGAGATGTTGTAGGCTCTATGGTTTGAAAGGAAAGTATGCCTACACTTGCTTTATCATATTCTAGAGTTTTTGAAGGATATGTTCAACATGAAGAAAATTTACAGTGACAAAAGGTTCTTTGTGTATGTCCGCCATCTAGTTGTTATTTGAGATGTGTGCAATAATAGTTAGTAGTGTGCAAAATTTAATTATTGCATGTGGATTCAAGATAGGACCTGATTAAGGTCCATGTGGTGGCACATGGCTTCATGTAATGTTGGTGGCAAAAAAAAATGATTTTGGACCAACGTGCTACACATTTCATGTAATTTGAATTTAGGTCCACTATATGTCATCTTGGCTATTTGTGGATCCTTGGTTGACATAGAAGAATGTTAATGTAATGTCATGTCTATATTTCAAATGTTCAGATGCATTGTATGCATGTTATTTGAGTGAGTGATGCCAAGTAGAATTACACTGGTGTGAAGAAGAGTTTGTAGTAGGTGTAAATTGAAGAGAAGGTGGTGAAGAGTTGCATTTCACTATGTGTGCTAGTATCAGAAGATCATATGTAGTGAGGAAGAGTGCCAACTCTAGCTTTGGCATGTGTATGAGATTCATAGAAGATCCACAAGAATTATTTTTGTATTTTAATAGGAATGGTGTTCTACCTATTGTACTATTTTAATCGTGGATTGTTAGAATTGTGAAAAACCAAAAAACCACGAGCCACAGGATCAAACAAAAAATAAATACACCTTCCATGCAAGAGATCTGCAAACAATATGTGCAATAATCCTCAACAAGAAAAGGCTTACAGAATGAATAATTATAAGAGATCTAATGAATGATTTATAAGAGCGACCCTAATGATAAAGGGATTAGATCATGACAAGTGTCAACATCCTATGTGATGAGATGAACTGATCTAATATTAGCTCTGTAGTTAACATAAATAAAGCATTGAGTTAACTAATAAATAAAACCTAAGTTTAGCTTAAGTGCGTGAGAATTAGAATAAAAATTAAATAAAGTAATTAATTATTCTCTAATACATGATAACTCTAACACCCCCTTTAAGTATAACTTAGGGAGTAGTTAAACAATTCTAAAAAACAATGCATAAAAAGAAAAGAAAGCATGAATGGGTCTTAGAAACTAAGCTTGATGAGGTACCCAATACAACTAAAATATCTCTGAAAAATGGAGAAAACCTCATGGGAAAAACTCCACTCCAAAAAGAGATGAAAGCATGTATGAAAAAAACATGAAGGAAGGTGTCATGAAAACCCCACAAGGACAACTTCCTTCACCCCAAGCATTGATCACAACTAAAGATAGTGAGGTGATGCCAAAGGCTTTGTGAAGATGTTTGCAACATGCTCCTCTATAGGCATGTACTCCAAGGTGAGAAAGCCATCCTGAATCAACTACCGTATGAAGTGCATGTGGATCTCTATCTGCTTAATACACTGATGCTCCACTAGATTGCGAAAAATTTTAATGGCACTTTGATTGTCGCACCAAATAATAGTGGGACTATCAGAGGAAAACCAAACTCAGTCAATAACTGTCGAAGCCAAAAAACCTTCTAGTTGGCCAAAATTGCTGCATGATACTCAACCTCTATGGATGATAATGCAATAGCAAATTGCTTCTTACAAGACCATGTAATGGGGCTAGAACCAAGACAAAAAAAAAATCCAGAAGTGGACTTCCTATCATTGACATCGCTAGCCCAATCTGAGTCAGTGAAGCCAATAATCGAAGGATCTCCTGATGTATAGTGAATATCATAATGTGAGGTTCCCTGAATATGTCTCAAAATTCATTTGGAAGATTGCCAATGACTCTCATGTGGATCATGTGAAAAGCTATTGATAATACCAACTACAAATGAAAGATCAAGTTGTGAGTTTGTTAGGTACAAAAAGCTACCAACCAACTACCTATATAATGTAGCATTTGGGTATGTCCAGGATCATGATGGGTCAAAAAGTGGCATTCCACCAATATAAATTATGTTTTACTTTGAATTTAATAAGTAATTATTATTCATTTTCTATTTGAATTATGATTAAAGTCATGATTGATAGGTTGATTGAAACACATTTATAGCTTTCAAACAGTATCACATTTTTTGAATCCAAAACATGCGTCACATTCTATGCTTCACATACTATAGGATTAAAAAAATAAAAATTGAATTTCATGAAGTTTTGACCAAGTTAAGGTGGTCAAACATACAAGTTTTTATATTTTGTAAAAGTTGTAATAAAAAATTCATAATTAATTATTTACTTGGAAAAAAATTACAAAAAAAATGCATCACATCCAAACATGAATCCTCTACTTATATCTAAAATATTATAAAAAAATATTATTATTTTATTGTGGTGAGGGTGGTTAGACAGACACCTACTTCTTATTTTTTCCCTGAAATTTAAGTACTACTAGATTGAAATTTCAAATTTTCACCAAATAGATTTTTTTTTTTAAACAAACCTAGTAGTTTAGAAACTACTATGACACCCCTCTGTTTTGTTATATTTTTTCTTGATAGCTCAGATACTTTGTTGGACCTTATTTTATATTATGGTTGTTCTATCGCTGACAGTGGGGTGATGATAGACTATATGGATGTGATGATACATTATATGCATGGTGATTATGTTTAATATGCTTTATGTTTGCATAGATGTTTAGTTGTGATGGTATTGCTATATATGCTTATTGTAGTTTAATTGATATATTATCTCGTTAGTTGATATAACATTGTATTAGTGAAGAGAATGGTATTGAATCACTTGTTTGCGAGTGCCCTGTGATTTTCACGATTCTCTCTTCACAGTGTGTATGAATTATTATCTATATACATGTATGACTTTCGCTTTTGTTGTAGTTTGCAAGTACAAGAAAATGGCTTCACCTGGTTTCACAAGTCTGAGCGTGTCCACTACTCAATAGTAATGAGTGGGAGATAGTAACGAGCTACCTAGTCAAACCTTTACCCTAGCACAGTGTGTCGTCACTCCGTATGTTGGTCATGTTCCTTATCCATGTTGGTCTTGGTATTTTATTTATCATGCAAGTTTAAATTGTAAGGATTAAATTACATGTGATTAGTATTTAATTAATATGGATATTTTATTATAAATTAATTAATTTAATTTAAGTTATATTATTACGTGATTTTAATTATTAAATTAATTGGGAATTAAAATAAATAAGTTATTTAATATTTAATTAGATTAAATAAATTGTTTTAATTTTAAATGCATATTTGGGAAAAGATCTTAGAAATATGTTGGTTTGTTAAAGAAGAGATATTTGTTGTGTAAACAGGAAGTTACAAGGATTTGTTTTCTCACTGTCTTAAAATTGATTTACTGAGAGATTGATTGAAATGGGTGAAAAAGAGGAAGTTGTTTGCATGGGGAAGAAAGACAGAGGTTTTTGGGAAATGAATGAATTGTTTTGTGGTTTGAAGAAATTGTAGATCTTAGAAGCTTTCTGATAATTCTAGGAATCTAGTTTGTGGAAATTTTTGGCTGTGGTTTATTTATGTTCTCTGGGAAGTGGCAATTTTTCTGGAGGAAGCTTTGGCAATATTGGCAAATTGAAGTTACAGAGAAGCTCAACATCAATCCTCAAGGCAACAATTCTTCTGGAATGGGTTCTTTAATTATTTTTGTGAATTTTGATTTGAAAGAGTTATTTAATTATTGTAATGCAAATTGGAAAAGATTAGAAGAGGTTTTCATTATTGTAGAAGCTTTTGTTTTTAAAAGATTGCCATGAAAATCGAACCTCTATAGAAAACAATTTAGTTCCTCTGTGTAAATTGATCATTTGAATTAGATTGAAACCAAAGAAAATTATAGATCTCTGTAGAAAATATTTTTGGTGATAGGAAACCTCTGTAAAATACTTATACTTTGTTCTTGTAGAAAATTTCTTTCTATAAAATTATGGATCCTCTGTGTAAAATTCATCTGTTTCTTTGTAGAAAAATTATGTGCAAATAATTTGTCTTCCTGTAAAGAAGTTGGTTGAAATTTACATATATAAATATATTTATATATATATATATATATACCTTTATTTATTTATGTTTTGATTTACCTTCTGGTAAATTCATGGAATTGTAAAACGGATTTGAAAATTGTCATATGCGATTTTTATAAATCGCAGGGTTTTTATTAAAGAAATTTTGTATTTAATGGAGGCTGGGGGAGCCACCCCCATAGTCATCCCTCCCACATGGGAGATGGCAGTGAGGGTAGCGCCCAGCGCTTCCTTCATAGGCAGCACCAGCGCGGCCAACATTGTCAACCCCCTACAGTGGGAGCTCGGTTGTACAATGTTGGCCCTAATTCGTATATGACAGTTTCTTTTAGATTGTTTTTATTTAATATATAATATATATCATATTTATATAATATATATATATATTATATTGAATTCAAAGAAATATGTAATCTATTCTTTATTTAAAAAAACATGAGGAAATAGTTTTTGATGTTAATGGATTTTATATTAGATAAATGAGTTATTTTATGGTATAGTTGATTTTATAATTAAATAATATATATATTTATATATATATATATATATATAATTGTATTAAATTATATATATGCATATTAAATATATTTCTTTAATGCTTGTTTATTACAATAGATATATGCAAGTACAATTAGTTAATTAGAAATGAATAATTAGTTTAATTGTGAAATTGGTTTAGATATTATGTTTGATTATGAAACTATAGTTAAACTTGTGATATTATTTTGTTGTGGATTATTAATGGGAATTGTGTTTTGAATAGTGTATTTTAGTGTGAAATATTGTTCTATTGGATTTAGGAAATCCGAATAGTAGTGCTTTTAATTACATGAGATTGTTTATTTTAATTTCTAGTATTTATGTAATTGGGCACTGTGGGGAATAATTGTTTTTAGAGAAAATATAAGTCTTCTAGATTATAATTGTGAAAGGGTTGTCATTTTTGTTATTCACCTTGAGATTTCCTTGGTATTTTTGTGTAATTGAGTTCGATATTGGACATCCATAGGGATGTAATTGCTCTGTTGTGTTATATTATTGTCGGGACTTTGTGCCTTTGTCTACCCTTGGGTGTAGAATGAGGTATTGTGTTGTCGATAGGGGAGTGGATTTCAATGAGGGCCGAGACACAAAGTGGTCCTAGGATAACTCATGTGGAAGTTAGTGTAATCAGTGGAAATTAAAGCCGCTTCACTTTAGGGGAATGGGTAGTTAACATATTTAACTTGATAATTAGCCTTACTCATTGGCTCAAGGGCTTGTTTTAGACTTGAGATGAGTCAGGAAGGCCTGGAATGGCAAGGTAATTATCTTGTCTTCTCGAAAGATAATTGATTCCACACTGGTGTGCATGTGGGGCCAAAGTTCATAAGAGGTTACCAGGATAACCCAATATGGGGGTCGGGACCTAGGAAGATCTCCTTAGGATAACCAATGCAACCTTTGTGATGACACTCCTCCTATGACAATAGTTGATTGTATTGTACAGTGGTCGTACTTGATTTTGTGATTCTGGAAGCAATGTAACCCTATGTTTTGTATTTACTTGTACTGTGTGATTTTGTACCTTTCCTGTGTCTAGAGGTAGTAGGTTAGTCTTGGTTACCTGTTACTGTCTCCTAGCACGGGGGTTGGTCCTATAGGTACCACATGGATAGGTGGCGTGCACCTTACACTATTGAGTTTCTTTTCCTGTTCGTGGTGGTAGGATCTTCTTGTTCAAGGAGCTCGTGTGGTTCTATGGATTTGTACTTCTCCTTATTCATTGTAATTGTGGGACACTATGTATTTGTAATCCTCATTTGTATTGAGAACCCTTGTGATGTAATTGTAACATTATGTATGATCTATTCATCGCTGGATTAAATGGTATATATTGTTTATATGGTGTTGTATCTGTGGAAATATGCTTATTACATTTCTATGTGTTAGACTTATTTTGCAATGGATTACTGCTTTGTTGTATGTTGTTATCATGAGTTAATTCCATATACTATGTTTTAGAATAATTTTGTAATTTTTGAATTCACATGTAGACATGTTGTGTGGCCTAGAGGATGTATGTGTTAAGAGTAGTTTATTCACTCATCATTGTTACTCTTTTTAAGAAAAAAAATTAGTTGTGCTTTTGCAGTGTTACATCGTCCTCTAGGTTGTGGGACGGGGTTTTACAATTACATTCAATTTTCTACAGATTCTATTCTTACATATTTTTGAAATAATATAGATAAATTATTCAATTTTTTACATCAAGTTGCCTACCTCTAATTTTTCTGATATTTTTGCCACTTAAGGGCCTATTTTTTCCATGATGATCCTACAAATACCCATCTACTAAAGGAGTACTACAAGTGGAAGAAAATACAACACCTGATTGGAATGGTGTGGGGGTAGGCTTGCAATCAAGCATGCCAAATCTCTGAAGCATGTCAAGAGTATACTTTTTTCTGAAACATGGAAATCCCATTCGAAGACTAAATAACCTATAAACCAAGAAAGTAGTATAGAAGGCCGAGATCTATCATCTCAAACTGATCCATCAAAGCTCAATGAACATTTTGGATCATGGAGGATGAACCACCTGTAAGGATCAAATCATCCACATATAGAACAAGGATCAAAATATAACCCTCCTGTCTATGAATGTAAATTATGGGATCAAAAAGAGATCATGTGAATCCAGAAGAAAGCAAAAATGTGTCCATATTCTCATACCAAGCTCAAGGGTCCTATTTGAGACCATATAGTGATTTACGAAGAATACAAACTAGTGAGAGTCCTCGGTAAAACCATGTAGTTGCTCCATATAAATCTCCTCATGAAGATCGCCATGAAGGAAGGCACTCTTAACACCCATCTAAAATATTGACCATCCCTATGAAGCTACAAGGGAAAGTACAAGGAAAATAGAATTCATCTTGGCAACAAGGGAAAAGGTCTCAGAATAATCTATACCTACAACCTGAGAGAAACCCTTTGCAACAAGATGAGCCTTATACTTATCAATAGAACCATTTGTAGCATATTTGTCATGGTACACCCACTTGCACTGAACCAACTTTCTTCCCTTAGGAAGAGGAACTAAATCCCAAGTATGATTCTTCATCAGAGAAGAATACTCATTTGCCATAGCACTATCCCACTCAGGAATACTAACCACCTCTAAAAACTTATAAGGATCATCCGAAATTGTATGACTCAAAAGACCAACACTCGATGTCTATGCACGAGTACGATGGGAATCTGAAAGATCACTTGCCAAAGTTCTAGCTGCATCAATAGTATTGTGGGCCCACTTGGGTAAAGGTTGAATGTCTAGAGGTGAACAGATGGTTGAATATCTCCTCATCTCAATTGATATTCCTCAAGATATGAGGAGTGAGTAGTAGGAGATGAGGGAGAAGCTAGGGATGGAGAATCTATCAGAGGAAAGTGCGAGCATCAATCTCAAAATCTCATCGAAACAAGAACTCTCTGAAATTAGGATCAAACAACTGATATGCCTTAACATCCTCAAAGTAGCCAAAAAATATGAGTGGTCATCTCTTCTTCTCCATGGCTTTCCAATGAGCTTTAGGAATGAATTCCCAACCCTCACTACCAAAGACTCTAAATGAAGATACATTGGGCTTGACATGGGACCAAACCTTCTCAGGAGTCATATGTTGCAATGCCTTGTGAGGCATATGATTTTGAATATAATTGGCATAGTTAAATACCTCAACCCAAAACAAAGAATGCATATCTCATGGTAGATAACATAATTGGTGTCTCTTCTAATTTTCTCTTTCCTCCTTAACACCGATACATTGATGGGTGTATGGAACTGTAAGTTGATGTTGCGACCATGTTTAGTAAAAAATTTCTTAAAATTTTGATTCAGATACCCCCAATTATCCATGTGAAAATAATTCACTTACTCCATTAAATAATCCATTCTAAAAAGAATCGGAGAATCACTCTTGTATTTTGCAGAACACTGAAATTCATCAGTAATGTAGGCACATATTTGGCCTCAAAAAAGAAGTCAAAATGATATGATGTCACTATAGACTAAGTCAAAGGTTCCTTGGCATGTGCAGCTCTACCCGTAGGAAAAGAATCCTAGGGATGTTTTCCAAGAACACATCCTCGACAATCACCATCAGTACAGGAAATCTTAGGGAGCCCAGACACTATCTGCTAGAGATATCAACACTCAAAACCATCAAATTTGTATAAATGAGAATAAGTATCAACACTACTAGTAGCCACAATAATATCAGGATAATGAAGGTTACAAATAACTACATCATGAGGGGTAAATTTGACTCTCCTACCTATGCCAAATTGATAAATATGATACACTAAAAGAAGGTTGGTGGAGATATCAGGAAGTACAAGTACCTCTTGAAGAAAACAACCCTCAAGTGTGATAGTGCCTAAGCCCAAAACTAAAAGATGTGTAGAATCCCCAACTACAATTTGATTAGTATTTCAATTTGAAAAGGATGAGACAAAATCTTGAGGATGTTTCATGGGTATATGCGAGGATCATGATACTGGGTAAGGTACTGACGTATAGGCGTTATGTGGTTGGCGACTATTTTTTAAAATTGATGAAGCGAGGGTTTAAAAGGATATTCATTAGCTTTCAGTGATATAAATTAATAGCTATTTTTGAATTTAATAAGTAATTATTATTCATTTCTATTGGGTATGAATAAAGTCTTGATTGATAGGTGATTAGAAAACATCTATAACTTTCAAATGGTATCAAATTTTGAATCCAAAATATGAGTCACATTCTATGCATCGCGTACTATAGGATTAAAAAAGAAAAAAATAGATTTCTTGAAGTTTGACCAAGTTAAGGTGAGAACAGGACACAATTCTTTTTTTATTTTTAAAAATTGTAACAAAAAATTCATAATTAATTATTTGCCGGAAAGAGCTACCAGAAAAATGCATAATGAACAGGTCCTCCTACTTATATCTAATCATCAAAAATATTATCATTTCAATGTGGCTGGTGTGGACACCATTTTTCGATTTTATTTTCACATTGAAATTTCAAATTTTCCTGATTTTTTTTTAACAAACCTAGTAGTTTAGAAACTACTTATTCTAGTTCTTTTCTTATGTCTTACATATTTTTGAAATAATATAGATAACTTATTCAAATTTTTACGTCAAGTTTCCTAACTCTGATTTTTCTAAATTTTTGCCACTTAAGGGCATATTTTTTCGATGATGATCTTGCACATACCCTCATGTGATGTTTCTTGTCAAAATCAAGTATCCATGGAGCTACAAAAGGGAAGGCCCTTACAGAAAGAAAATGACCTTTACCTATAGATGAGGAAGAAGATTTAGGGGTGGATATGTTATCCTACCGCATGGATTCTTGCAAAGCCTCTAATATCTTCCAATATCAATTGACTCAATGTCCCTCCTTACCACAAAAATTGCAAGGTTCACTTGATGTCTTCTTCATCTTGGAAGAAGACTCACCAAACTTAGAAGTTTTATCATACCAAAGAGTGGTTTGAGGTTTATGTTCTGACTTCTGAGATGTTTTGGAGTAACACTCACTACCTGATGAAGTATCTATATTGGGATTTTTTTTCTTCTTGTCTTTTCCTTTGGATGTATGTGCTACCAATGCCATAGTTTTGGAACCATAAAGAGATTCAAAATGAACCAACTTAGCTTGTTCACGTGTCAAATGATCACAGAAAACCTCAAAAGTAGGCATGGTAAATGCATCACCCAATGCATCCATAATAGAATAGAAAGTAGAAGAGAAGACCTAAAATGACCCTCAAAGCCTAGACAAAATTAGGAAAATACATTATTTTTCAGTTTTATTCTTCCCACAACCCTGCAAAAGAGACCTGAGTGACTTAAACCTCTATAGGAAGCCCTCAATGGAGGGGTAAGAATTAGGTACAATTGATGTTGATCCCACCTCAATTTAAAGAGCTTTATACTCATTGATGGTGCCAAAAATATAATAAATATCATCCGCATAGCCCTAGGAGTGTTGCAAGAATCCAAATGAAACAATCAGAATTTCTAAAACATGTAGTGAAATCAAACCCATAGCCTCATTTGTATTACCATATGAATTGAGAAGTGTCATTGCAGGAACTTATGCAGATTCTTGTTATCTTGATCCTGATCATCATTTTTTAAAAAGGAGGTTCTTCATTTCAACACCATATCAGTCATCATTCGACAACAGTCTACAACTTCTTTGTGCTTCAGTGATGTTGTTCATGTTCCTCTTTTTTGCGACATTGTTTTGGTTGGAGGCTACTCAGCCATTCACACCTTGATTTGGAGGCTTTTTCAGTCCTTCATTCACCTTTCTCTCTTTTGGAGAGGATTTTTCTCCCATAGTTGTTTTCTCCTTTCCTCTAGTTGTGAGAGATATTTTGTTTGTACATGGGCACCTGACCATGCCTTGTTTGTTAGGACCCATCATGCATTCTATTTTTAGGGATTTTAGCTACTCCCTATGTTCATCTTAAGGGGGGGTGTTAGAGTAATCATGCATTATCTAATAATTAATTAATATTTAATTGATTATTAGTCTAATTTATTCTAATTAATCTTGATAGTCTCTTGCTTCTGTAGCTTTTTCTTCTTGAGGAATATTGCACATATTGTTTGTAGATCTCTTGCATGGAAGGTGTCTTTGTTTGTTGTTTGATCCTATGGCTCATTTTTTTCATAATTCTAATAGGGATTGGTGTCTATGGTAGGTTGGTTCCTACATATACAATAGGGGATTGGTGTCTTTGGTAGGTTGGTGCCTACTTCATATTGTAAAATTCACTTTTATATTTATACATTGTGAGGTTGGATTTGAATAGTAGATTCAAGAAGCTATTCTCATCGTGGTTTTTCCCATCTTGGGTTTCCACATATATTTGGTGTTCTCTTGTGTGCTTTATTCTTTTATGTTTAAATTGATTATGTGGGGTATATTGTGAAGAATCAAAATTTCTAATAATTATAACAAAGTTAACAATTTTTAATTGATTAGATCTACTAGTTCACACCCCCCCTTCTCAGTAGATTATGTTCCCTTAAATTAGTATGAGAGACAAGTTCCTTTGAAGAATCCTAATAGCTTAAGGTATTTTTGGGATGGCACACTTAGTTTCCTAGGAAGGATTCTCTAGAAATAAAGCACCATTGTTCAATGGATTAAACTTTGCATTTTGGAAAGTTAAGATGGAGTCCTATTTGATGGCTCTTGGAATGAATATCTAGATGTCAGTAATAGAGGGATATGAGATTTTAGAAAGCCCTCCTAGGGATCAAGCTAGAAAGATGACTTGTGAAATTAATGTTAAGGAAAGGAATGATATTTTTATGTGGTTTGAATAACTCTAAATTTGTGAAAGTAATGCAGTGCAAAATAATGAAGGAAATATAGGATAAATTATTTACCATCTATTAAGTTGATGAAAAATTCAAAGAGGAAAATCTACAAACCCATAAAGCTCAGTTTGAAAGCCTGAAGATGAAGGAAGATGAGAATATTGCCACATTTCTGCTTTGGGCTGATGAAGTTGTCAACTCTATTTAAGGTCTTGGTGAAAATTTGAAAGAAAATAATGTTGTGAAAAAGGTAATCAGATCTCTCCCTATAAGGTTTTATTCTAAAGTATCTTCCATTGAAGAAGCTAAGGATCTAAATACTTTGAAGATGATTAAACTACATGGAATTCTAACTACTTTTAAAATGAGATTTGAAATTGAAGATACTATAAGAAAAGAGGTTGTATTCAGAGTATCTAAGAAGCAAGTTTTGGAAATATGTGTTGTCATGTATGTCATTTATGTCAACTCAATATGTGTTTCCATTGATGTCTATTATATGTGCTAAAGATTGTATAATACTTAGAGATAGTTGATGCACAATTTAGATATCATCTAGGGAAAGACAACAGTGTAGTATGAGGTAGAATGGTGATAGTCTAATGTACATGTGTGATGTAGAGGTAGGTACACTTGTTTCAATATGTTTATTGCATGCCTACATTGATATCATTCATGTTTTTTGTACCACACATTGAGATAAGTTACAAAATATTTTCTAAGGTATTCATGGTGTATACTCTAAGATAGAGTCCTAGTATTTTGGTATGCATCCTTTCGCAAAGAAATATTTTGTATTGTGGTTAAAAATATAAGATGATAGAGATGTTAAGGTGCTATATCCAAGAATTCAAGTCAGTACGCCTTCTATAGTGAAAGTTATAAGTGACAGAGTTTCAGTTTGTGCTTTGGAAAAGTTAAGTATTGATGAAGGCATTTTGGAATGCTCCACATTCCTTCAAAAGTGAAGTTTTGGCCTTGTAGTTGCATGGACATGTTTATTTATGTTCAATTCATACTATATTATTGTATCATGTGATTTGGTGGTCCACAAGTGTGGTTTTCAAAGGATAGTGTAGTACAGTTGGTCCCAGATGCTTAATTGTTCCATAGAACATATATTTCTCTTCTTGCAAAACACCTAATGGTCAGATAATTTAGATGATGGTTGGAGAGGTATTATGCATAGAATACAATGCTCAAATATTGGTCTTCATTTTTTTTTTGGTGTCTCCCTAGTGGTGTAAAGTTAAATAATTGGCAATTTGGTTGATGCCATTGTTTAGGCCAACAGTCCTATTTCCTTCATCTGCAATTGATCTTGATTAATTAATTTTGATTTGGAGGATTTTTTGTGATATATTCAGGCCTTGTTATGTCATATTTTGATGCATAACTCATTTTCTCATCATAATGTATATGTTTGGATCAAATCTATGTAATATCATACATTTCATCTAAAGGTCATCTTGGAGCAAACCTAATTGAGGTTTTGATTTGTTGCAAAGATTATTTATAGAAGAAAAAATTCATTTATGAATGTGACTATGGATAATGAATTGAGATTAATTATTATGTTCAATATGAAGTGTGCAAAGTCAGTATGATCGATTGATTGTGTGAAAAAGGGACCACGACATCAACATAAGTTGGATGCTTCTTTATAGTAGTTCATGTTCATGTTTTTCATTAAAGTTTTCATGTATCCTGGTCTAAGATAGTGAGTCTCAAAAGGTCCTTGTATCTTTCCCTAATGTTGTGCACCTTAGTCAACAAGTCCTTAAGCAGTGAGCCTTAAAACAACATTGCAATTTTTATAAGCAGTGAGCTTCATATATTGTGAGTTAACTCTCACTGTGTTTTTTTCCTTGTTGGGTTTTCCATGTAAAAGCCTTTGTGTCCTTCTATTGTGCATTTTTTCATTTCTAATCTTCTTCCAGTTAATGTGATTTGATGTTTAATATAAAAATGCAAATGTTTAAGTTTTATTATATGTTGATTCACCCCCCCTCAACACTTTGGTGTGTTCAAAAATTGATATCATAACCAAGAACTACTTTAAGAATCCTAATAGATTTTGTAGATCCTACAATTGACCACATGGGGTCTATAGAAAAGATCAATGATATGTTTATTCCAGAACCAGATCTAGATTTTATGGAACTTGAAGGTTGGGAAATCAATCCAAAAGATATGAAGTAGATTTTGAAGGAGAACTCTAGTCTACTCTTGAAGATCTAGATGAATCAAGAACACTAAATATCAAATATGAGGTCATTCTTGAAAAATTAGAGGAGATAATTGATAAATTGAAGGCACAAGCTAGAAGATCAAAAGAAGAAATTGGAAAACTGAAAGCTCAAATAGGAAGAGATAAAGGACATGGAATTAAAATCAAGGAGGCAGAAGATGTGATTTTTAATTTGAATGTCAAAGTTGAAGAAGGCAAAAGGATTGAGGATTTCTTGAATACCAAGTTCAATGATAAAGCATCATATAGGTCAATGTGTTTGACTCATAAAACTACACAATTGAATCATGATAGTAATATCATAATTTGACATGTTGTGGAAAATATCTCCTACTTATCAATTAGTGAGCTAAAGGGGCTCTATATTGAATGGTTCATAAGGCACAACACTTGCTGAAGGTTTTGTAAATGGTGTTGCAAGCTAAGTGGGCTTAACCTTGGGGAGAACTCTATGGTTAAGTGTGTTTGAGCTAGAGTAGTACTTGGATGGGTGACTTCTTTGGAAGGCCCAGTGTGTCACCTCTATGAGCATCACCTAGATGCAATGAGTGCTAAGTGGACCATTCATTATCATGATAGATGGGTTCTTGTGAACCACTACTCATGAAACATGGGTCAATGAGTTTGAATCATAAAACTACATGGTTGTATGATGATAGCAATATCGCGCAATTTGACATGTTGTGGAAAACACCTCTTACTTATCACTTGATGAGCTAAAGGGGCTCTATAATGAATGGTTCATAAGTTACAACACTTACTGAAGTTTTTACAAATGGGGTTGCAAGCTAAGTGGGCTTGACCTTTGGGAGAACTTTGGGAGAACTTTTTGGTTAAGCACGCTTGAGCTAGAGTAGTACAAGGATGGGTGACCTTCTGAGAAGGCCCAATGCTTCACCTCTATGAGCATCACCTAGATGCAATGAGTGCTAAGTGGACCATTCATTATCATGAGAGATGGGTTCTTGTGAACCACTAATCATGAAACATGGGTCAATGAGTTTGACTCGTAAAACTTGTTGGAAGTGAATTCACTATGAGAGGGGGGGTGAATCAGAGTGATATAATTTTTGAACTCATTGATTTAAATGCACAACTTAAATGTTTTGACTTTGAAACAATGTGGTAGATTTAAGCAAACAAATGAACACTTAAACTTTGTAGAAAGATATGCAAGAAATCAACTTATATTAAAAGTATCATGTAGCATTGTTCCATCAAATTGTGAACAATCTTATTAATTCTTTTCGAAACAGAACTTCAACTTTATTCAATGAAAATTTTAACTTTGTATATAGACTTAAAAAAATTGACATTAATCTTTTGAACAAACTTAAAGTATCAAAGCATTGACCAGCTGAATGATCACACTAACATGAAACAGAATGAGAGACAAAAGCACATCATATAACAGAAAGATTTCCTGAGTCGAAAAACCCACTTGGGGTATAAAAAACCACTCGCAAACTGATCCTTTCATTCATTCAAAAGAGCACCAACTCTATTACAATGTGGAGCACCAACTCCATTACAATGTGGAGCACCAACTCCTCTATTTTTCAAAGTTTCGAAAGACAATTCATGATTTTCAATAATGCCCACTAAAATCTTTGTAATCAAATTAGAGATATAAACCTTTTAAACTCTCTCTTTTCACTCATTTCAAACACAAATGATATCACTATAATAACAATTTGTTCTATGCTAAAAAATCCTTGTTCTCAGCCATATAAATTCTTCTCAATACTTCCCATTGAACAATGGCTTAAAGCCATGAATTTATAGAGAAAATAAAAATGAAACCCTTGAGCCAACCTATCAAAATTGAGTTCAAAACAAACACTCGAGTTAGGGTTTCCATAGTAAAAATACAACTTACAGTTACAAAATAAAACCACATTTTTTCAATTGTAATTTCTTTTTCTTTCCTCTTTCAAAATCACAAATCTGGAAAAGTAATTTTTGTTTTAAAATTGAAAACCAATAACCAGAAATGAAGTAATTCTTCATTCATTTTTTTTTACCCTGAAATTTATTCTTTTTCATTGCAAAACAAAGTAAAAGAAATATGTTCGAAACTGAATCAAAGTTTTATTTTCCTCTTTTACTTTTCATTTACCAGACTTACCTTTGAAAGATCAAAATAATGCATAGATATTACCTCTGTCATGGTGGATTAACCTGCAAACAAAATCTCTGAAGATCTTCATGAAAAACTGCCCAAACTTCCGCTTCTAGCTCAAGCAAAGACCACCAACTATATTTCCATCCATCAAAGACAAGCATAACTAAAAACTAGATCAAAATACCACAAGCTTGCTCAACCTGTGACTGAAATATCAACATGTTGGCGCTAGGGTTCAGTGTTATTCTTGCAAAATATAAAGAACCTTTGTTTACCATAAATTCTTTCATCTGAGCCCCAAGACATAATGAATTCCATAAATCACAATACAATCATTTTGAAATCCATTTACAATGGAAAAAATGATATTATCCTTGAGTGTCAAATCAATGTCTACTCACATCCACGTGTGTTATAATGATGTCCATGTCATCAAGACTGTCGCTGCCAACATAGCAACAATATACTCATCGATGCCAATGATAACACTTCGTTGCCAAAGCTAAGCAACATGTGCTCAAAAAAAACTCGAAACCTCATATTAAAACACTGTCAAATGTAATGGTGATTGACTATCTAAGTCAATGTTAATACATTGTATAGAGCCTGATAATTATATATCAAAGTTGGCTTAAGTCACCTTGCATATAAGCCCGAGTTTTAATATCAATAGAGTGCATAGTATAGTGGTCATGAAAGCCGACAAATAGATGTATGTTATTTTGACTATTCAAGTCAAGTGATAAATAACCTTTGATTCTCCAAATACTCCCAACTTTAGTGAGCAAGATATTATTAACATAATGTGTGCCAAGTGAGAAATACAATATGCTAAGAGTCTATGATAACCACAATCCTCATGTGGACCAATGAATATAGTAAACAATGCACTTCTCCTTAGAATGTATTCTACCCTTTATACAAAAATTAAATGATATGAAAGTGAAGCTCGAGCATAAGATAATGTGTGCTAGTGAAACAATAACTTTCACCTTATCATGTAAGCACCAAGAAATGCATGCATGTTGTGTGCATATAAATGTAGTTTGATAAACTAATGAGCATAAAGATGTAGTCATGAAATTTGAAACACAAATATACCTTCACTTAAATGTCATCACCTGTATTTCTCATCTATCATCACCTATATGTCTCATCAAAACAATATAATGATCAACCATATAAATGATCACCTAAAAGCCAATGCCATAACTCAACACATGTTTATGCAAGACAATCTGAAAGCTAATGCCATAACTCAACACCTATATATACAAGATAATATGTACTCAATCAATTTTTTCATCAAGGACAACCAAAGACAACTAAGAAGTCAAAAAAACTACATAGTTGAATCTTGATAGCAATATCACAATTTGACATGTTGTGGAAAATACCTCCTACTTACCAACTTCAAACTTAAATCATAAAAATATTGATTAAATAAAAGTACCATTAACACTTTAATTAGAATATGATGTTGTGGTAGTCTCAAAATCTCAATAATTCAATATTGCAATATAATATAAACACAGATAAAGCCTATTAAAAGCAATACTATAATTCAATAGCCCACAAATTAAAAATTTGTAAAAAATATATTAAAATACAATTTTAACATATTTTATAAAGAAAAGATGACATATTATTAGAGTCTAGATTTAAGGAATTTCATCCAAATTTCATGCAATAATGGTTCATTTATTATTATAAATGAAGCATAGACAAAGGTGATCCTAAGTCCTAAGTGTTTAGAATAATAGGATTCCAAGGCCTTTTCCTAGGGTTTCATTAAGATGGAGATCAACAACGTGAGTAGATTGAATTTAACCATGAAGGTGAGCCAATCAGACCTAGATTTCCATCTTATTAAGTCTTGGACTGATTTGGAATTGATTTTCCTTCACGAACCTAATTAGACTATATGCCCCAATATGAAAATGCAAGATCCTAACAATTTACATATTGAAACAATAGTTTGCAAGTAGATCTAGGAAGCACAGAGGATTGTGTACTTTCCCAAAAAACTGGTTTCAACCACTATAGGAGTACATAGGTGCCCTAGGGCATATGGGTCCTTGTAGGGGTATCCTACTCAACTTTCGCAGTTCTATAATGATAAATCAAAGATGTTAATTTCCACTGCAAATTTGTCAGAACATCATTGAATAATTATGTAAGTGAGTTTTTGTGAGTTGACAAGGTGTAGGGCTTCAGATGCAACAATGAACATTTTTTCTACAAGCTTCCTTTAATCCTCTTCAAACCTGAAACAAGTGCACATTCGAAGAGAAGGAAAGGGTTGTGCCATTAAGGGGCTTGGCTTAGTCCAACCCTATGTTAGTGTTTCCACTTCCACAATGGCAATGAAAATGATAAAATGATATTGGATGGGAAGGAATAATGAAATCACAAAGTGTTGCAAGTCACCACACTTCAATGGCTTCCTTGAAGGACTGGTGTCATACACATCACCTCAAGGTCTTGGATCTTTCTTGCTTGAGTGCTTGAATTTCTTAGAGACCTACAAAAGTGTTAGCCTTCACAAAACAATGATAACATGAACACACATAAAATCACATAGAATTTGAAATTATGTTGGATCTGGAATTGCTACAATAAAGCTCTAAAATGTTTCTCTTAACTTGTTTGATAGTGCTCTTGACAATAATAATTGCTCATTAATTCTCCTTAATGCTTGTTCTTAGATTTCAAATGATGCAATAACTAGGTATTTATAGGCATTTCTCTAATTTCTCAAAAATCAAATCTTGTTAGTTGACATTTGCAACCTAAATTTTGAATGTTAAAATGTTGACACCAACATATCCAAAATTGGTCCCCCACAAAATAGGGGGACCCACACGCCCTAGGGTGAACTGGTCCTAGCCTTATTTTCTAGGACATTAAGTGTTAGGGGAAAAATACTAATTGGATGCATTTGTTCAAAGCTTGCAATTTCTCATAAAGTGGTACAAATGTGCTATAGAATGCATAATTTAGGAAATTAGGGACACAATTAGGCTCAATGATTTGGGGGGGACAAAACATAGGGTGAAGTTTTTAAGGGTGACAATTTACGATGCTACAACAAATATATCTCATAATTTCCATTTCAAATGATATTTATTAATCTCACTCTTACTCCCATCAAAGAAAACTTAAATATGTATAAGGCTAGTGATGATTTTTTTGTTAATGAGAATAGGAGTAGATAGTTGGTTTGAACATTGATCTTTATTTGATGATCACTAAACTTCATATTTCCTTTTTTGGGGGTTTTATTTTCATTTCATGCATGATCTTAGGGAGAATCATTCGACATGCTACCAAACATACACAAATAATTATAGCCTTAAATATTGTCATTTTTTATATTTAACTTATTGGATCTTGTAAATTAGTAGACTTTGATGTTTGTGTTGATGATAGAGTATGTACTACAATTTACACTATGCACATGGGTCAAACTATTATTTCATGATGTACTAAGAAACATGATGTAGCATGTATTTCTTTTAGGGAGTAAACTGCATTATAGCATGGATTTCTTCACATGGGATTATATTCTTTCAATATATTCTTGATGAGTAATGCAAGAGCATCAACAATGTAAGAGCAATCTTGCATTACCTAAAAGAAATTATTTATTTTGATTTTTGTTTGGTTTGGTGAATAAGGGATAAAATAATAGGTTTCTATTTTTAGTAAGTTTACATATAAACATGTAGGGACATTAATTTTTTCCTAAAGCTCTACAATGGTAGATTGAGCATTGTGAGTGATTTTCAAGCCAATATTAGTTATAGAATTGAATATATTAATCATTTAAGATTTTGAAATGGGAAATTCTTAAAATTAAATTTGGAGGCTTCAACCAATCTTTTCTAGCCTCAAAAGGTAGCAAAAAATTGTTTACAAAATTTTCATGTCATAGATCACTTCAAGTACTTCAATTTTTTTTTAAATGACTCAATTAGACCTGTCTAAACCAAAAGTTATGGTTCTTAAAATTTGGGCTTAAAATTAAAAGTTTTCTTGGGTGGGAAAAAGGGGTAACTAGATTCATATGAAACCCAAATGGGAGTTACAATTTATTTACATGTAATGAATCATATTTATTGGACAAAATGGAAAGAAAGCTCGTTGAGGATAGCGGCATATTGGTGAAGTTGTAGCTTTCAACATAGTGTTAGATGTTGTTTCCTTGTCATTTCCAAGCTTGCATGTTTGATTTTTTTTTTTATATTGCAGTCCATATTGTTGTAGCAATAGGTACTATGACCCTAGTAGTTTTTATTTGCATATTTTGTACATTTTTTATGTTAAAATAATAATTAAAACTTTCATATTTCTCTATCATGTGCTCCTTAAAGTTTTTGTTGATTGTGTATGATTGTGCTTTAGCAAGAGCACCCTCATCAATGACATTAATTGTTTATAGCTTTCTCTCACTCCTATTAATAATAAGCCAGATTAATATGAGCAATAAACTCTCTCTAACAATAGATATTTTCTAAAAAAATTAATTAGATGTTCTATTTGGATTATAAGGGATTTGTTGGCTTTTAGGTTGGTTTGCTTATTGAGTTGGTTATGATAATAAATTACATAATTTATAACTTTTACCTTTGCTTATTTTATGGAGAGGACAATTGCATTTAAACAACTCTACTTTTTTCGAAATAAAAAAATGTTTACGTACGCCAATACATGATAAAATCTTCTCCAAATTATATATTATATACATGTACAATTCAATTATATAAAATAAGACGGTAAAAAAGACAAACAAAATAAAATACTACATTTTGAAATATGCCACAAGTCAATAAAAATAGATAGGAAAATGAACAAAATATTTAAATGAACATAATTATGACTATAAGATTTAGTTGGGCCTTCTCTATTTCAAAGAAAGAACAAAAAAATACTAGTTAAATACTGTCTAACCTCCATAAGGAAAGGCATGTAAACCAATAGAATAAGCAATGACAAGGAAAATATGTGCTAAATAAATACAACCTAACCTCTATAGACAAAAGTGATTAAACCAACATGTCTTATAAAAGATAGACTTGTTTATTTCCTTTTAGTCGAACATCAATCCTTATCATGGTTGTTGGAGACCAAGGAGGCAAAGTTATCTTCCATTAAACTACCCTCTCTGGTTGTGCCCCATTTCATATCCCATTTCCCAATGTGCAGCTAATGAAATTCTGACTTTGACAAATTCCCATTCACTGGTGTCGATTATGAGATCTCTCGTCATCCTCACGAGCTGTAACTCTTTCCAGGGTATCTACAATGAATCCTGCAACTTTCTTTCATTGTAAGCAAAGTATTTCAACCTTCACTTTCTCGTTTTCTTTACTACTTTGTCAAAACAACTTTAGCGATGTTTAAGGGAAATCCTTGTGTAGATTGGCCAAACTTGTTTAACGATGTTTCGATCCATTGTAAAGTAGTTTAGACCTAAGAGCAGGCTATGAAGAATTCATAGCTCTTGTGAAGTCATCTGCAGTTACACTTGTTCTTCCATTAAGGAAACATATATAGAAGCTCCCAAGTCCACCATGGAATCAGTCTTCAGTAGTTTTAGCAGACCAACTAAAACTTTTGACATGGTCTTCATTGTCGTCTTTTCCTTGTACTTTTGTAGTGAGAGGACTGTGTTAGGAGGTTAAAAGTTCTCTTACCTGCACTCAGACAATGGGACACTGCGGTCATTGACATTGGTTTTCTTGTTCCTTCAGTTTTCTTCCACACCACGACACTGTTAACTATCTATCAGTCCATTCTCCATAGTCCAAGTATCCAAATCTATTATTATCGACGACATTACAAATGTTTGTTTGTTATTGGGTGGGAGGGAGAGCTTTATAGCCGCCATGTTGTTTTCACAAGTGTATCAGAAATTTAATTGGGCCTATCAAAGAAAAAAGAAAGGGAAAATTCCATTGAATGAATGAGAGTTCCCTAGTATTACGGAATTTTAACATTTTCTATTTAAATTTTGGTTGTAGATAATGTTAAATTAGATTGCTAAAGCTTTCCTCTCTCTGTATGTTATCTCATGCATTTTTTTAGGTAATGCAAGTAGGAAAAATGATCCTAGATCCAATAAGTAGATAATTAGGATCAATTTTTTTTTCGATTTCACATTCGAACACAAATCAACTAGAATTGATGATTGGCTTACCTGTCACAATGTAGAGCCAATCTCCTAGGGTTTGGTCCTTTAAATTTGCAAAGAGGAGAATTTTAATAGGCTTAATTGACATTAGCCCTAAATCTGAAAATATAATTTACGACACAGACAAAAATAGAAACCGACAGAACAAATCCAGATCTAGAAAATGGTGACAAAGAAGAACCTATGACTAAAAGTTGAGCCTAACTACAAGGACAATGGTGTGGGCCATAGACCTGAGTTGCTAATTTTTTGGAATCTGCAAACTTTAGAATGTAGATTACAATTTGTTCTATGTTTCCTATGACTGCCCGCTAATAAAACCTTTGGATCTAACCCACATAAATGAAAAGAGGGGGAAAGGTTGTGTTGTATAAGGGCTTGCCTAAGTCAAACCCCATTTTGGTGTTTTCACCTCCACATATAGAAAATGATGATGATAAAGAGGGTGTTCCTTAGGTTGAGTAGAGGCCAAAACAATAAATGATTGAAAATGATAAATGATAAATGATAATGTTACACTAGACATGAAACCTTTCTTGAAGTGATGTTCACACCATGTAAGTTGCCACAAAAGTTGATTGATGGATCTTTGAATGGCTTGATAGACTTGGAAGAGGTTAGTCCACAAAACAAAATAGATTGTTGTAGCTAGCATGTGGAGGATAACTCAAAGCATCTTCAAAATAATTGCATCATAATAGCTTCTTATTCATAATTGTTTTCTTCATTTTTCTATTCTAATGCTTTGTAAACATGATCTTGTTGATGAAAGTGTTGTAAAAATGCCACTAAATTTGTTTTTGACTGCTCTTGACTGCTTTTTAGGATATTCAATAATAATTCAAAGTGTAATCTAATTTCAAATGGTGAAAAAGACTTGTATTTGTATGCATTTCTTTATTTTCTGCAAAATTAATTGTAAAGAGCTGACAAATAAATTTGAATTTATAAATATAAAAATATAGACAATAAAATAATTAAATTTGAGCCAAAATAGGTTGGTCAAGGGCATGGGTGCCTTAGACAAAACCTATTTTGGGGTTTTTAGCGTTGTTAAATGAATATTTAATATTAATTCTTAATTATATACTGATTCTTTGGAAACAACATTAAAACTAACAAATTATAGCATAAGGGGAAGCTAAACCTAGTGTGAAACTGTCAAGGGTGGCAATTTATGACACTATAGATAAGGGTTCTAATTTAAGGGGATTCACTTAAATGAAGAGTATGGTGTATGTTTCGAGACATTTTTTTTTGAAATTTATGTTTTTGATACTTTCTCTTATGTATTGATATAAAAAATTTATTATTATGTATTTATCACATACTTTATGCATTTATTTTTAGATACATTTTTATTTTTCTTAATATTTTCATTTATTAATTTAAAGATAATGTCTATATCTACATCTAATTAAAAATTAATTTTGATTGTCATGTCATACATTAAAGTCTTAGCATAGAAAACTTTGATGAGTTACAAAAATATGTCATCTTAAGAAATTATTTGATTTGAATATATTTATACATTTAAACCTCCAAGCCTTTGCCACACCAACTCTAACAAGGAACCCCCTCACAAAATTATTAAAAAATTATGTCAAAATTTTGGTTTTGAGAAACTTGATTATAATTGTACTAAACCTTCATGACCTTGGCATGATAATTATGTATTTTACAAATTTTATTTTATTAAAGTTGAGATTAAGAAATCATGATGCAAGCCACATGCCACTCACATCTACTTAGGATACTCATGCATAGCTATATGGAAGGAAATGAGGATTCCTCATGCATATTTTTGTGGAGGAAAATAAGGGTTCCACTTTAGCTATAACTTTTAACATGTAGGGACTCAAATTCTATGATTGATTACATAAAAACATGAGCACCCATATACAACTACTATGCACAATAATGGATACCTATACTACATACATCTGAACATCACACCATTTGATAAGGAAATATACACAATAAATTTTTCTAGTCAAATATATTATTTTCTTTACATCTAGGGACTTGATCTTCCCTTATTGATTCAAACATATATGTCTTCAAATCCTCAATTATACACTCAGTATCAATCTAACAACCTCTCTCCCTCTTTCTCATGACCTTTTTTTCCACATGTAGTATCTCATACACATTTATGACACATGTATCTTTTCAACCATATCTACTCATGTGTAGCATTCTCCCTATCTTTCATAGTGTAAACCCAATCTCATACATGATTTTTTTCTTCCTCTAGCATGCACATGTCTTATCTTCCTTGTTAATACTTATTATTAGCTCCTTAGGCATTATATTTAGCACTATTTCTATTCAACCTCCATGTTTTGCAGATTTTTTCAACTACTATTCATTGTCATGACCCCTTTTTCTAATCACTTACCTTCCTTCTTCTTTGCTACCAACTAACTAGTATTTTAATATCTTGGTTCTCTCTTTTTTTTTCTTATGACAACTAGTTAGTAACCCAAGCCACACCCCACTCACATTTGTGTAGGATCCTCACGCATAGCTATTTAAAATTAAATGAGGATTAACCTTATCACAACCTATGCCAACCTACACTATAATACTAGTACCACCCACCTATAATAGTTTCACATAATAATTGAGACATACACTATGTGTACCCAAACACACCCATTTAAAACTATTTGAATAATAAATATAAATAAATATTTTATTCCTCAAATATTTATTTTCTTTACATCTAGGGGCTTGAGCTTTCCTTTTTTATTCACACATATATTCCATCATCTCCTTTACTATACACTCATTTTCACTCTCATAGCCTCTCTTTAGATCTCTTTCTCATGAAATTACTACCCAAATTTAGCTTACCATACATGTTTCTCACACACATAGCTTGATAACCCTAGTTTCTCATATGCAACCTTCTCAATATCTACCACTCTATCAATACCATCTCATGTGTTTTTTTCCTTCCTTTGATGTATTCATAATGTCTCTTCCTCACTAGCACCTCTACTCAATATCTTGGGAATTCTCTTGAACCATGTCCTGTTTAAATCTTCATGGTCTACAAATTTTCACACTTGCCACCCATTGTTAAGGCCTCTTCATTTTTTCTCTTAGTTTCCTTCTTTTCTACTTCTTACCAATTTATTTTTTAATCGATGAACTATCTCTTTCATTGTTGTATACCAATTGTTCCTATCAACTACTATTTTTCTCTTTCTTGGGTCATTTACATGCACTTTTCTAGAATATTTTCTTTTTTCTACACACCTTCTAAAATATTACACAAGTATTTGAACATTTAAAATAACCTAAAAAATCATCCTTTTATGAGCATCAAAATGCATCAATGCTACCATCTTTGTATGCCTAAATTTGCATTTGATTTAGTAGTGATCATTATTTTCCTTGTAATTAACCCTCATTACCACCGGAAAGTGTCAAAAACTCCAAATGATTCTTCAAAATATTATGTGTTAACCTCCAAATTATGCTCTATCCTCATACAATCAAATAATGCATTTCATAGCCTAGTCTAGGCTATTGTTGGCTACTAGTCATCCCACACATGAATTTCATGTGTTTCATCTCATTTGGACAATTACTTTACCACCAAAACCTACTCATTGGATTATTCACCATTATTCTTTCCCCAAATCCTCTCTTCAATTTTTTTATGGCCTTTTTTGCTACCTAATCTATTCTAGAACCCATTTTTATCATCCTATCATGACCATAATAAATTAACATTCCAAACCTCCTTAGCACAATGATCATTATACTCGTGTTATTATTTAATGATCACAATATTTCATCAACCAACTTTCTACCACTTTAATACTTCCCTATGACCACTCAAATAACTATTATCCACTTAATGCACTTCCTTGACCATGGAGCCAATAAAGTTTATTTTTAATACCAATAGAGTCCTCCTACCTCCACATTAAAAACCATTAAATCCATTGTTACCTTTTCACATACATGGTTTCTTACTTAACCACTATTATCCCTTTCTACCAACAAACAATACATAATCGATCCTTATAGTACTGATATTGGATTGGTCTTGAAGCCTCACAAATCACCAAGCACTCTCATCATGGTCTATTGCTACACATGCATCTAAAGCACCACCAATGCCTTTCATGACTTCCTCATAACCTTAGCAACCTCCTTTATTATTATAAGTTCCCATCACTCCATAGGAAAAAATTTAGTTGTTACTAGTAGCCTCTCCTTCAATATTGACATCATGTTCCTACAAGTGAGTCAATACCCATGCTCCCAATTTTTGTGAGTCTTGTGGCTACAAGTATCTACCTTTTCTAAAAGCACCTCTACATTATGATGACTCTTTTTCTAGTGACTATAAGTGAAAAATTCTAATGGTTGCAAGTGCATCTTCTCCTACAAATAACTAATCATATACAGGTTTGGTTCATTCCATTCTTCAAAACCTAGAGTATTGCTACATTGAAACATTGTATATAATATTATGATGCTTTTCCATAATATAAAATTATATGTTGTAGAAAAATGATAAACTTCATGACCCTAGAAAGACTAGTGTAGTGAATGTCATGTATTATAATTGGCTAGTTAATTTAAGTAAGATGTAAAGGATTTAGAAAACTACTTACAAATATCCCACCCCTTCAACACATGTTTTCAAACTCTCAATACCTATGCACAACATATAATTAAATTTTCACTTTTCCCTAAGATTTAAGTGATATATTAAGCTACATTTTGGTTACTTAAAAAATATAGTATGCATACATGTGGTAAGGTATTGGTTTAGAGGTGAATCCCCAAGGGTCAAATTATGGGTTATTTAACCAATATTTAATTGTTAAATACAAAACTATTTTTGAAAGAAAATGGGAAATTAAAATTTTATTCAATAGTTGAAAGATTACAATTTGATATAAGAGGCTATAATTCTTTAAAGCATTTTGTCTACCTATTAAATAATGTGATCACTTTACTCAAAATATTTCCTAGAGAATTATATAGTTATACCACTAGATCATAGTATACTACACTCAATCTATCACTATTCATGAATATAACAAAATAATATACATACAAGCTTATGGGTAAAATTTTAGAACTACATAACATTGTTGGCCAATAATGTGGTTTTGGGTGAAACTATTTTTCTGAAACCTACTAGGTACCTACATGGCACAAAGAGTTTTGAGTGAAACCCTCTCACCAAAAACTACCTATGTATCAACCTAACCTATCTTTTACGAGAAATCAAAGAAAAATTCAACTTTAACTCATGATTTCTCCAACCACGCGTACTTTAATTAAAATATGAAAATACCATTTTGTAGATCTTGGAGTCTAGAATATATAGATGTTGTTATTTGATATTTTGACTAGTTTTATTATAAATTTTTAAGAATATATTACAAGGGATTATTATAATCATATATGTGTGTGTGTGTGTGAGAGAGAGAGAGAGAGAGAGATATAGTCCCCTCCAAGATTGTATACTTTTTTCTTATCTAATTATAAAAATTATATACTTTTTGTAACATCTCATCAACCTCACTTTTAAAACATTTTTTGGAAATTATAATAATTCTCTTTTAAACTTTCAAAAAAACCATATCAAACTAATTTTTTTAATATAAAAATTAATATATAAACTACATGAATAGATTTACATTTTAGTAGTTCATATAATTTTTTAAATTTAAAACATAAATTCCACTTTTAGGTGGTCCAATTTGAAAATTATATTTGTGTTGGTCATATGCTTTCTAGTTCTAAACATTTGCCCTTATATAAAAGATATGTAATTATGATATTATCATTAGATAAATATTATCTTACAATGCTTTTGAGAATATAACAACCTAAACATTCCATTTTGTAATTAATTGCACATTTCATTAGAAAAATATAATCCTGTATACAAGAGAATTCAATATTTAACTTGTGTAAATTAATCTAATCCTAGTCATGCATTTTCAATATGATGTTGTCATAGTAAAATATTTGAATAATGTTAATATTACAATCTAATATAAGAGTAAATAGCAACTATTAAAATAAATATTATAATTCAATATTTCACAAATTAAAATTAATAATAATATCGAAATATAACTTTAACATACTTTATAATAGAAAAGGTGACATAACAGAGTCTAGATTTAAGAAAAATTTTGGAGTTGATAGTGAACCCCATAGCTCCTAGAAATCACCTACAAGAAATTATCCTATCACAAAGAAGAGGTCAAGGAAACTAGTTTTCTCAACAACCTAAGAATTCTATTAATGCATATAAACCTAAATGAATGATAACATTAAATGACCAATCCTTATGAAAAGGAGATATAAACCCTAGATCTAAATTTTGTGGGAGATTCTTTTTTTTCTATTTTTTGCAGTGTTGTATATGATCTACGATGTCACTAGTTTTTGCTCCTAGAAGCATTGTATCTGCTCTTTGGAGCTATGCTATGTATAAATTTTTTTTTTTTGAATACATTAATATAGTAGCTTTGCTACTTTTACCAAAAAAAATTATCCTAGGTGAAGATTAAATTATCTTGTTACAAGTGTCACCATCCTATGTAATGACACAATATATGTTATATTTAGCCAGACTAATAGAAAAAAAACAATTCCTAAGTTTAGCTTAAGTCACTAAAGTAAAAAGGGACCTAATTAATCATTAATTAATTAGGTAATTAACCTATTACACTAACACCCCCCCTTAAGATCAACTTAGGGAGAAGCTCATGGGCATAGCTCAAATCCCTCTCTACCTTAGATCAATAGAATGATGAAGCTCCAAAATGAAGGGAGTTTAGTAATGTAGAGAGGATTTGATGCTCGCAAATCTCTCTCTAAAATTTACACAAGAACAATTTAAAAGAAATGAAGAAATTGCATTTTAGACACAACAACAAAGGGTAATAAAGCATTTAAAATTAATTTCATGATAGAGGGTGTAAACACAGAAAAAACATTTTCATAGAAAAAATTTGGAAGAGAAAGAAGCGAGATAGGAAAGGCAAGGAGTAGCATTCTCTGGGAGAGTGTTCTTGGGGTGTTGTTGCAGGTTGGGATTTATTTGCAATAGTCCTTTATGTTTCCAAATCAAAAGGTTGAAGCTTTAGACGCTGGAGGTGGAGTTGAGGTACTAGAAAGTGAAATATTTTGCAAGAGCTCACATAGTTGAGCATAGTTCATTTTTGAATGTTTATAAATTGGCATATCAGATCAACAAAAAAAGAGTATTTTATTTTATTATCCTTTTTTTTGTGAAATAATGTTATTAGGAGAAAAAATACAATATTAAGGCTTAAATAATTCATATTAAACTTTTTGTCTTTTTTTATATTGTAAATTCTGAGTGGGAGATAATGGTGGAGGTGACTTGGAAAATTGGTAGAATAAAAAAAATCAAAAATAAGGACTAGGTGTGGATTTTTCAGAGGTTACAATATTTTAAGAATTATTTTATTTCATCTCATAAAATCATTCAAAAAGTTGGGTACCTAAAATTGTGATTATAGCTTTTTCTATTCTAGGGTCTATCAAGTGGAGTGGATAAATCAATTTGTCTTCATGAATTGGAAATTTTTAAAAATGGGTTCAAAGATGCTTTTATCATTTAGTAAATTTTTATTATTGCATTTTATTGAGCATATTCTTGGATTGGTCATAGTGTTTAGGAGTTATAGGAAAATGATGGAAGTCTTTCTTGAAAAGGCTTGATTTTGAGCAATTTTCAAGGAGTCTTGATGCCAAAAATTTGAAGAGGAAAGCTTGCCTAGTTGATACAGGAGCATCCAGGGTGATCTTGCATCACCCAAAGAAAAATGTTGTTTCTTTTAAATAAGGGCTAAGTTTGGTAGGGTTACTATTTTTGTAAGTTTTCATTTATGCATAGTTGGACAGAAAATCTTACACAGACCTCCAAAATGGTAAATTGAAGCCAATGGCAAAGAAATCACTTCAAAACCATTTGTCATTTGAGAGATTAAAATTTTAATTTTCAAAAATCCTAGTAAAATCTTTGGGGTCAATTTTGAGGCACTTAGAGGCTCCGGATGGGCCTAAAAATTGGTGGAAAATGAATTTGGATGGCCTTTAGGCCTTAGTTTTTGGCACAAGATTTTCTGAGCCCTTTCTGAAAAGGTATTATAATAGAAAATCCAATAGTCAAATCAAAATTTATGACCTCGCGAAGTTGTAATACCAAAATTAATAAAATTTCAAAATATCTTCCTAAGGAAGTTATGCTTTCTAGAAGATTCTAGGGTGGTTACACTTTCCAAATAAAGTATGTAAAGGGGGACTACAGAGAGGAGGCAGAGCAGAGTAGATGGTGGCTCCGATTTGCAGATTTGCATATTTATGTAATCAAAAAGCCCATGTGATGGAAAATATAATGTTGTAATTTCATTTTCATTTTAGTGATAATAGAAAATATTTGCTTTCCTTCTTGCATCTTGTTTGTGCCATTATTTGTGGTTTTTGTGAGTTTTAGATTGTAAAAGGAGTACCCTTCATCACCAGTGTAGCCATTAGAGGGAAGACCAAAACACCATGAATTTTCAAGTCAGAAGATGAAGTTACAACAACATATAGATGGGGTTACAGAGGTTTTATTGCAGCAAGGTTGCACATGAAAATTTGTAGGTTATGAGAGCTAGAATCTTGTAAAGGAAGTTGAGTTGAAAATTAATTTTTATTTGATTTTTGTTGTTTGGTTTTCTGATTTATATCATATTTTAGATGGTTTACATCACCCCATAAGGATAAAAAATGTAATTTTAGTTTGTCATTGATTTCCATGTAAAACATGAGAGTTTGAATGAGAAAACTAAAGTCATTTTATGGATGCTCCGAAACGAATGTTTGGATGGAAACCAAACATTATTCTTGATACAAGAGAATCCATGGTAGTTGGAAATCTTGTGTCAGCCCTAATTAATTAATGATGCAATAGTGAAACTCTCCTTCAAATCTGAAATCAAACAACTACCACAACACTATGCAAGAAGGCAATCATATGCTTTGTTATTCAAATATGAAAGCAAAATCAACAACATACAATAAGTTCTTACAACTGAAAATGACTACATAAACATGAAGCTCATGAGCTTCCTTTCAATCTGAGATTTCAACATACAAAAAATCTACAACACTCCTCAAATGACATCAAATCCTTTCTCCTCACTTGCAATCATCATTTTTCACATATTCTTCTCATTATTTTCCTAATAAAGCTTCTTTTTCGTATTGCAACAAGAAAACTTGTCACTTTTTGTCAATCACTACTCCCTCATTCATACAAATCTTCTCAACTTGTTAGGTTTTGTGCACCTCCTTTCAAGCTATCTAGAACATTTTGAAATTCTTGATTCCATTTAGAAATGAAAAAGTTATGGCCGTTTTACTGAGACTGGGTCTCACAGATCTAACCCTAGGCCATTTTCCTCCACCCTACTAGTCAACTCTCATAATACCCCCTTATTCCTTCTTGGTTGTAGGTTTTCTCTTTTTGGCTTGAGAATTCAATGACATACTAAAAATTGTCTTCCCACATTACACCCACTCTCTCCTTTCCATCAATGCCCACCATTCCAATCCTCCAATGAAATATAATTTCAAATTTTCTGAATGGATATATGTGTTAGGTCTCAAAAACACAGGTTTGAACCACGAGAGGTTGCCAAGCTCTCACAACATTTTTGGCTAACGTACAAGACTAGTTAATGCAATTGAATCTTCTTCTCTTCAGCCTCTACCAGACCTAGGCAGGTGAACCTATGTGAATGAAGCAGATTTGGACTGTGTGTTTATTCCCTAAGCAGTCTATCCACTATGGCAATTTAAAGTGGAGAGTTGAAGTCTTAATTTGGTATAGATTGTATAAGTAATCCTCAAGTATAGATCAATATGTTCATTTAACAGATGTAAAAAATAAAATGAATGAAACAGAGAGATGAACTATATGAGACCAGTGCTTTATTGGGTAAAACGGAGTCAAGTGAAAGTATGAGATGAGTGTCTTCTGCTTGGCATAAATTCTAATTGTTTGGAATCTTAATATTTGTTTACAACTTGTATAAACATGCAAAAAATGTAATCACCAAGTTCTTATTGATCCAAATGATATTCCTCAATTACTATGTCTGGCTTGAAGGATTTAATCTTTGCTTGAAAGAACCAACCAATCATACCAAACAAATGTAGTAAATATGCAGTGATAAACTGAATATATGCTTGATATATCAATTTAAATAACAGAGAACTATCAACCTTGGAGACAACTTAGTAATATTTTCAATTAATTATCCAACAAACAATTGACACAAGAAATACGCCACAAAATCAGATGACTTCCATTGATTCCTCTAGAATTTAATACATGCATCACAGTCTCCTAAATGTAAGCATTATTGAAAATTATCTACTGTATACTTTCTCCTGTTCACCTATATCTATTTTGACACTATAAAACATATATATATATATATATATCAAAATCATGAAAGGACACGTCCCTTCAGAAATGGTTTTTGCTTAACAATAATAATTAAAACAAGAAATTAGGGTCTATTTAGCCACAAATGAACTTTTGAAAAATGGTCCAAGTAATCCTATCGCTCATTTGTGTCAGCATCTCCTAGCACATTCCAGATTGATATCTCCATTTTCACCATCTTCTCATTCTGCTTGCAAGCCTCATCCAACGTCGAATCTTTTCCTATAGTCATCTCCATAATCTTTTACAGCATCATCTCACATTCATTAATCCACCTGGCCCTTTCTTTCAATTTCTATTCATCTTCAAATAATGTTGGAAATCCATTTTTCGTGGCACCAATTAGTCCCTATGCATCCCCCTGCAATTCTTCATGGAAATCTCTATTTGTTCTTATGAAATGATTAGCACTATCAATAGCCACATTATTAGGAACATCCCTCTCACTTATTTCTTGGAACTTCTCTTGGATTCTACCGTCTATTCTCTTGTGTTCTTGCTTTGCAATATAATTCTATGAATGTGTTCCCTAAAGTTTATTTAACCAGGTGATTAGGTTGGCTTGCCTCTTTCTAATTAGTACAATTGTATCATATTTACCCTAAGAGTATGCATTTGATCCTTGCCATTGATCTTTTGTTTGTGAGATTTCCCCATGAGTTAGCAGCTTGGTAGATCCCATTGTGATTCCCATCATATCTTTTAGGCGATCATTTCCTCTTAGTATTATTTCATTGTTCATCTTGTACATTTCTTTCTCCTTAATTAGCATTTGGATTTGGACCTTATTCAATTTTGTGACATTGATTCCAATCTTTGTTGTTGCCATGGGATCAACTTCTCCAACCTTTAAATTCATAACATGCCCAAAAGCATTTTCGAGATCAATAACAACTGAATTTCTATGTGGTGGATACAGAGCCCATATCATAAGTGATCCTTCATCTAGATTATATTTGGATCCTGCATATACCTTTGTTACCCCTTCAGGGCTAAGCTTGTGTGTGGAATTGTTGCTTTTCAGAAAACTATCAAAAACCAAAGAAGAATTTAAATCTAACCCTGGGAAAATCATAACACCCGCATCATCCAATAGTCTTCTTCCCTTCTTAGGAGTCATATCTTCCATCTCTTTCTCCACACTTGACTTTAAACCATTCAGTAACTATCCTTCATTACTTGGTGTTATATTGTCAACTATCTCCCTTATTGATTTTCCTTTTTGTTTATATAAGAAAGCCTTAAATTCTGGAGAGTTCACAAATTCATCATCAGCCACAAATGATTTGTATGCCATTTTCCTTGTTTCTGCATCTAAACTTTCTTCAACATTTAGTTCTCTAGGACACTTTTAATCCTAAGTCTTTAATCTAGAGATTTTGTTGGCTAGGCTTTGAGGCCTATCCTCACCAGCTAATTCTTCTCTAGAAGATAGCAATTATGTATCTTGCAGTCCCTGGTTGTATTCATCAACTACCCTTTTTGCTTCTTCTTCTTCCAAATTCATAATTAAATCATCAAATTGATAGGGCATATGATCATACCCACCTAAATTCATCTTTTTCCTAGCAAAATGAATGTACTCCTCTGGATCAAAACTCTTTTGTGGTGGACCTCTCTTCATGTTATATTGCAATAATTTATCTAGAATCATGTCATATCCCTCTTTTGACAACACCATAAAATCACCAAACCAGAGTGTGTTGGGCATAAATGCTTGTTTTCCAAAAGAACTCAAATTCATGACACTTGAATAGTCCATCTGCCTAACAATCTCCAAATCAACAATTTTTTCAGGCACTCTTCTAGGCAGAATAAAAGGTGTATCTTCAAATCCATATACTCTAATCATAGTGGCATATTCTAAACAATACCAATCTCCCCAATTGTGGTTAATAGGCCCATTGAAGTCTTTGGGTCTGAGAAACCTTTTTATCTCATCAAATAGTGAATATTCACAAGGATGATTGTAGAATCTGTATAATGGTTTCATGAAATACTCCTCAAAATGTACAAAGCAAGAGTTGGAAAACCTGCTATCCCAAATATTAGTCCATAGTTAAATGGGTACTAACTTACCCTCCCTGTCAAACTGTGAAACCCTCAATTTCTCAGGCTACATCCCCAATTCATGTCCATAATACAATACTATGTTCATAAAGACCGAATAATGCTTGAAGTGTAAAATAGGAGATCCATTTTTTATTGCCATCAATCCTAAATCAAGCCCTTTGAAAATATATGAGGCATAATCAAAGGGTCTAGACTTATGACACGGGACAGCTGCTGCAATCACCATGGGCACGATTGACATGTATTTAGGGGCTTCCATCCCTAACACTTGGCATGTTAAGAAGTATATGTATCTCATGTAGGGCTTGACCAAGTAAATATGAAATGGGGGTCCATCATTGTCTTCCAATGGAACTGAATTTCCATCCTTTTTGGATCTATGTAATGGTAGCCTCCAACCTTTGTATATATTGTCCATCGTCCATAACTCTTTTTCTAATTCTTCATGCATAATTTTTTCGCTACATGCCCCTTCCAGGTTAAAAACTTCACATATTGCAGCCTCTGATATATGTATGAATGGATTTCTTTATGGGTAATACATGGCTTTAAACTTTGGGTTATAGTGGGAAGCTAACAATTTCACCAATTCCACATTCACAAACACATTTGGGAAAATTAGCTTTCAGAGGTTGAAATTCCAGGGATTACACACAGGCTCAAACCGATTCCTCTGATGGTAGTGAGAAATTAACAGCTCATATCCCCTAATTGAGGTCCATATATCACTTATGTTCTTGCATTTATCCTCTAATTTTCCTACCTCTGCCCTAAGCTGCGCAAAGTTTCTGGCTTTAGGTCATGAGCAGGGGAAGCTGATCAATAAAGTCTTGATTTAGTTTTCTCTCAGCTACCTCTGGCTCATTCCCAATCTCAATTTTTTTCTTTTTCCCTTTAGAATGACTAGTTTCACCTTGCCTCCTACCTTTCATTTTTCTTGAACTGGTAGCTTCCATTTTACTTTCTCAAAATTATAGGACCAAAAAAAAAAATTCCAGAGAACTTACAAGTTCTGTTTGAAGATCTTTGGCTGCAAAATGTCCTGGCCTTTCGTTTGCTCCTGTTTCTCCTGCTACCAATTCTATAAAATTTCCTTCAATTACTCCTCTTCAATTCAAGGATTTATCTATGCATTGGGTGTTTGTGCCACCATTAATTTCATAGCTTTGAGCATGAGTACAATAGATTTTTTGAATTTCCCATTGTCACATCAAATGATCTAATTGGCAAGACAATTTGAAATTTTGGGCAATCCTTTTTATTTGGGTTAAGCCAATGTTCATTGAACACCTTGTTGATCGGGGAGACATCATATCATTCTCGCCGATACCACATTATCAATCATACCACCTTCAAAATTTCATAGAGATCGCCAAGTGTCACCCCGATGAACCTTTTGATCTATTTGTATCTTTATCAGAAAGAGAAAAAGCATCGTTGAGACATTTAAAAGCTTTCCCAATGTTCTAAGTCTCCTCAATGTGTATTCCTTTCATCTCGAGTAAGTTGGAAAGACTCTCACCGATATAACTTCTATCGGTGTGACATACAAATTCAAGAAGACATTCCAAACCTATTCCAATAGCATTTGTCTTGCTGATACATTTCCTCATGCTTCATCGATGAGATAGGATGGGTATCTTGCCGATGGTATTTCATCAGTGAGACATATATGCTCAAGATAACTTAAAAATTTCACTCTGATAGTATTTGTCTTGCCAATGAGTTTCTTCATCAACAAGACCACGAACTGTATCTTCCCGATATGTATCTTCCTTGCATTTTGATTGGTGTGATAGTTTTAACCTCTCATCGATATGTTGAAAACACTAGCATTAGAATGTAATAGCCTATGGATCAGAGAGACCTGCACCAATTCTTGCCGATATGGATTATTTATTCAAATGCTTTTGCTTAGAGGGATTTTCAGAGATCAAATTGTCAAAACTAATGTGATCACAGGTAATTATGTTATATAGAGCATATTATATCCATTCTATACTCAAGATATGGCTTTCTTTGGGGAATTTATGAGTGTAGGTCACTATAAAATTTTACAAAATTTATAGTTCCAATAGTGGCTCTGTTTGGGGATGAATGATTGTGAGATCATTGCAAGAATTTAGATCTCTAGAAGAGCATACTAGACTTTCAGGGGTTATGAAAATGGATTTGTGAAAAGGATGGAATGAAAAATGGATATGGAGATGGAGGAATTTTGGAAATGATCCTACACTACTGTACATGGAAATAATTTTTGTTTTTGTTTTTTGAAGGAATTCTAGGATTGTCCATGTACTGGCAATTCCTATTCCTTTTGATTCCCTAAACTATTGTGCATGGAGAAAAATTATTTTAAGAGGTTTGTCAAGAGTTTTCCATGCACTGGCAACCCTTAATCCTTTATGTTTTTCAAGAGAAGAAATGCTTAAGGTATTGCCCATGTACAGGAAACTCCTATTCCTCACTAGACATATTTTGCAAGTAATATGAATCTTCTCCCCCCTTGCCAGTGATAACAAAGGGCCCTAACCACAAGGATTCAAATTTTCCATGCTTACCCTTCTCCTGACATCTTGCATTCCACATTAGTACCAATTCATTCTCCTCAAATTTTATATCTTTAGCATTCCTATCAAATAGATATTTCATCTGTGATTGTAACTTCACATTTTGGTTTTGAGCCGCTCTCCTTATCTCATCAAGTTCTACAAGCTGCTCCATTCTTTCCTCCATTGGTTCTAGAATGTTTATATCTTCCTAAAGGATAAAATTTTAAACTGGTAACAAGTTTTGTAATGGCATCCTAGCTTGTGTTCCATATACCAGTTCAAACAAAGACTTTCCAATTGCCTTCTTCATAGTGATCCTATCTGCCCACACATCCATTCTCAACTTTGAATATCATGCTTTTTTGTTCCCATCTAACATCCTCCTTATGATCTTCAAAAGACTTTTATTACTAGACTCTGTCTGACCATTTTCTTGTGGGTGGTAAGGGGTTGCATTAGAGATAGTAATGTCATACGTACTGCAAAAATTTATAAACTCATCAGACCTAAAACACATCCCATTGTCTATGATCAATCTTACTGGTGTACCAAATCTGATCAAAATACTCTCCATTAGGAAATTTATTACCGCCTTGCTCGTTGCTTGCTTAGTTGGGATGGCCTCTACCCATTTAGTGAAATAATCAGTAGCTACCAATATCCACTTATGTCTCCCACTTGACTTCTCCTATATTTCTCCAATAAAATCAATTCCCCATTGATGGAAAGGGGCTTCAACCTGTAAAGGTCTAAGTGGTAAGGTTCCCTGATATTTCATATTTCTTGAGAACTTCTGGCAAGCCTCACACCTTCTTACATATGAAAAGGAATCATTAAAGACCTTAGGTCAATAATAGCCTGCCCTAAGAATCTTGTGTGCAATCATTTTGGTAGAATAGTGACCTCCACACACTCCTTCATGTACCTCCCTCAAAAACTTGTGATTCATCTAGACACAATAATAACATCCCATCCTTGTTTTTCTAGAACAAATCACCCTTTATAAACACATACTTAGATGCTTGCAGCTTCAAAGTTCTTCTCTGGTTATCCTTCAATCCTTCAGTGCACTTCATGTGTCTGAGGTAATACACAATATTTGTGTACTAAGAAGTATGTTCAATGCTTGCAACTGCATTCTCCTCACTCTCTATATTGCAGATTTGATTTCCTTAAATGTTTGTCTTTGCCATCAACTTGTCCAAACCTTGTCCCCTTACTAACTTGGTAATTTGAATCTCCATATCAAATTCTCAGATTTTATTAATCCATCTACATCTCTTCCTTGTTACCTCTATCAGTATCAAAATATCCTTCATAGCTACATGTGGGACATAGGCAATTACTTTGGCTCCAACAAGATATGGTCTAAAAGCCTTTATTGCTTTGACCAATGCAAAAGTTTACTTTTCCATGATGTCATACTTCAACTCTGACCCCTACAGTGACTTGCTAAAAAAGGATACAGGCTACTCATGACCCTCATCATTCTTTTGTAACATGACAGTTGCTATAGTGTGGAATGAAGCAAACAAAAATATTTGAAAATGTTTGGAGAAATCGGGAGACTTTAGGATAGGGGCTTCTTTGATGGATTTTTTGATAGATATAAAGGCTTCTAAGGCTTCTACAGTCCAATCCATCTTTTCTCCCTTTTTCAACATTTTGGATATGGGCTTAACAATCTCAACAAAGTTGGACACAAATCTCCTAACAAAGTTAATTTGGCCAAAAAATGATTGAATAGCTTTGACAATCTTGGGAATGGGGATTTTATCTATAGCTTCTACCCTTTCATGGTCTATTCTAATTCCTTCTTTTGACACAATATGCCCTAAAAGTTTACCCTTTGTAACAAAGAAGTGACATTTCTTAGGATTTAGACTAATACCATATTCCAAAGCCTTGATAAATATCTTCTCCAGGTGTTCCACATGATCTTCATCCCTTTTTGAATAAGTAGTAAGGTCATCTTGATATACTACCATTATAGCATTGATCAAATCTGCAAATGCCACATCCATGGCCCTTTGGAAGGTCGCCCCTGCATTTGTAAGACCAAATGGCATTCTCACATAAACATACGTCCCCCATGGAGTGGTAAAAGTTGTCTTATATTCCTAAGATTCCTTAACTTTGACCTAATTGTAGCCAGAAAATACATCCATCATGAACAACAATTCACACCCTATCACTTTATGTAGTATAGCTTCAATATTGAGGAGAGGGTAGTTATCTTTGAGGGAAGCAACGTTTAAATTCCTGAAATCTACACACAGTATAATATCCCCATTCTTCTTTCTTACTAGAACCAAGTTTGAGACCCATGTTGAATGTCTAATGGGCTTGATAATACCTCCATCTTTGAGTTTTTCTAGCTCCTCTTGCATTTTTGGTTCCAGAGTTGGGTTGATGGGCCTTTTCTTTTGTCTGAATGGATTTGCATCTAGTTTTAATGGGACCTCATGTTGAAATAAATCTTCCCTATATGCCTTGAGATCTTCATAGGACCATGCAAACACATGCTTGTATTTTCTTAACAACGCAATCAACTTTCTTCTAATTATCGGACTTATTTTCTTTCCAATATATACCTTTTTTTGGTGCTAGCTCAGTCCCCAGATTGATTTCTTCAATATCCTCCCTCTTGACTGGTGTCTGCTTCTTGAGAGATTGATCATTTCCATCATATACCCTTTCTAATTCCACAAGTCCTTTGGGAAGCTTATTGGTTTTAAGTTGCAAGACCTCCTTTCCAAATACAATTTTCTTCCCATCCACTTCCTCCACAAAAGCATTGAATTCAATCTCTTGAGCCTCATATTGATCTATGCAATGAAGAAATTTTAGGAGGTCAGTATCATCATTGAAAACTTGTCAGCTATATATGTTGTCAGGGACAATAGGTCTTGTTTTAAATTCAATTTGAGATACTCCAGCCAGTGTAATATCATCTCTTCTCAGCGCTATATTAGCTAAAAAATCTTCCATTATATTTTTTGACCTATCTATCCACTCAATGGAGAAAGTATCAAATAATTCAATGGTATCCCATACAACATTCCTATATTGCTTCAGTCTTTTTTGTTTTGCAACATATTTTGACTTGACTTGTGAAACAACTAGCTTAGAATCACCCAGAATAGTTAGCAATTTGATCTTATGTTTAACCATGTTTAAACTAGTTAGCAAAGCTTCATACTCTACTATATTGTTTGTGCATTCAAATGCTAGCAAAAATGAATATTTGAATGTAGTCCCTTCAGGTGAAATAAAGAATATCCCTACTCCATTGCCCTCCTAGCTACATGCTCCATCGAAATACATCTTCCACACACCATAATGATTTTTGGAAACATGTTTTTCAATTGGATTAGCATTGATTAGTTCAAGATGGACTAGTTCTATCCTGAAACTCCCAAAATCTACATCACAAAAACAATTCAATTGATCTTGAGGCACATAGTCTACAATTTGACTCATCCTTGGTTCTCTATACAACCTAACTTCTTCACCATTTATGGGTATGGTAGCATAGGATAGATCAAATTGTACATTCCCTCCAACTTCCACAGTCCACTTCCTTGATAAGAGCATTCCAAAGTGAGGAGGTGTATCAATCACAGTTATATCAATATTATATAATACTTGTGGATAAGCAGCTAGTTTCACCTCTACATCTTTCATTATCCCCACCATTGGAATAGGCTTGTTGTCCATAGCACAACATTTTCCACCATTGGTATCCACCCACATGTCAAGTTGTTTCATAACAGCTACTGGCATTATATTAATTGCAACACTAGAATCTATCATACAGTTCCTCACTAGTTTGTTATTTATAAGTAATGTATTGAAGAATGGGTCAACCTATGGAGGATTTATTAGTGTATCCCCTAGACAATAACTCAAGAATTTTCACCTTTTCTTGCTTATTGTTGGCCTTATTAGTCCCTTTATTTTCAATACTTGTGTTTCTATCATTCCCACTAGATATCAATTGAATGGAACTATCCATATATTCCTTAATTTTCATCATTTCAAGTAATGGGACAAATATTTTTACCTGGGATAAAGCTTGTGTAAAGTCAAAGGAGGTACCTTATGATTTGATCACCTTCTTTTGATCCAACGCTTCTCCTTTGTTTTCCTCCTTTTCTCTTTTATTTGTATTATCAGGCTTTTGTTCTTTTTTATGCAACTCTTTTCTTCCTTCTTTTTGAACATGCTTCTGAATATTTTTGTCATGTTGCTTATTTTCTATTTTCTTTGGTGCTCCTTGTGTTTTTCCTTTTATAAATATTCCTCTTGGTACACCCTCATTTTCATTCACTATTCTATTTCTCAACCACTATTTTCTTTTGGCTTGTTCTATTGCAGCAATAGTCAATTTCCTAATTTCTTCCTCTGTTAGTCTCCTTATATTGTATTTTCTTGACTGATATGATGCGCTAGGAGGGCATTGTTCATCGTTGCTTTCTTCATGATCAGAAAAGACTTGTTGTTATGCCATGTGAATGTTATATTTTTGATGATCAACATTATACTCATAACCTTCTTCTTCCAAAGATGAATATCTCTCTTCAACAGGATGAAGGGTGTTAGAGGTTAAATATATCGTATGATCTTCTCCATAATTGTCTACTAGTACTTCCTCTTCTTGTATTTTCTAAGCTACAACACAGTGATCAGGGGAATGTGGTGTGTCACAAATTTCACACCAAGGACTATTGTTGACCATGTACACTCCTCTCTTCTTTAAGGGGTCAGGAGTTTCCTTGCTTCTAGGTCTATCCATCATAGGCTTTATGTCCTTCCAATTTGTATTGTAAGGCATGTCATGTAACCTCGGCCTCTCATTTCTGTATATATTTTCTTTTCTACGCTAAGGATTGTTGAATTGTTGAGGAACCCTAGGATTATCTCTTTTAGCAACCATTCTTACAGCCTTCCTATTGTTTTCAATAGTCAATGCTATTTTCTGAGCTTCAGCTAAATTCATAGTGCACCTATTGCTAAGCTCATATCCTATTTTTGGATCCAATGCCTTCAGATAAATACTTAATGTTGCAAGGTCTGCCAATTTTGACCCAAGTGGTATCTTATTTTAAATTTGTTGAACCTTCGATTAAAGTCATAAATTAACTCATTCTAATTCTCTTGGATATTCACTAACTCATGAAAGGAAAATTCTGGTGCACACTGGTTCCCATATTGTTCAAGGAATTGAACGTGAAATTCTTGAATGGAATCAATAGAAGCTATTGGTAAATTGTTAAACCAGTCTCTAGCTTCTTCAGTTAATGACATCATAAATAATCTCATCTGCATATCTTCATACTACATTTCCAAGTCTTGAATAAAAGCATTGAAACTCCTTAAATGTTCCTTGGCAGTGATTGCACTACTTCTTGTAAGTTTTGGGACAAGGCTTCTCCATCTACTATCTATAGGGTAAGGATATTGTTGAAATCCTGCTAAGTCAATTTTTTTGATCATGGTTGTGTATTTCCGAGGGGGTGGGTTGTGAGGATGTTAATATTGGTATAATGGATTGTTGTATTGTGTATGAGGAGGTGGCATATATTGTTGGTTATGAGGTGGTTGAGAATTTGGATGATGTGATGTATTCTTTGGTGGAACAATTGGTTGTATGTATTGATTCCCTGTCTAATACTATTGTGGTTTTTTATGGATTTGAAGGTCCTGCATTATTGTTTCCTTGTCTGTGAGGTGGTACATATTTAGAAAGGCTAGCCATCTGAGCATTAATTTGAGCTTTCTGCAATTTTAAATCTTGGATTTCTTTTATTGTTTGGAGCCTCATTTGTTCATATTCTACTTTTTCTCTCTCCACTTCTTGTCTTTCAAACTCCAAGTGTGCATCTAGTTCTTGCTTAGTCATGAATTCATAATCTCCTTCAGGGGCTACATTATTAACGGGCTCATTATGATTTCCTTCTATAGACACCTAAAATTGGACACTTAATTTATCCAAATTTATCCCCTTTCATCTAAGCATCCCCTTATTTGCATTAATTAAATAATATCTCTATTATTTAATTAATATCCTTAATTCTTCCAAATTCCTAAGGTATTTAATTAATAAATAAATACCTTATCTCTTTAATCCTCCTTTTCATCAAATGAATTAAATAAATATGAAATTTATTTAATTCCTCACATGTCACATCCCTTTCTTAATCCTAATTATTCTCCTAATATCATCATTAGGGATGTGTACATGCCTAATCTTTGATTAGGATGTGTCACACCCTCCAAATTTTGCAAGTTGGCCTCTAATCCTTCATTAACTAGCCTAATCAACCTCTCAAGGAATTTTTAATTCCTTTTATCCTTCCAAAGAATATTAAATTCCTTTTTCTCTTCCCCATGTGATCTTTGACTTGTCACATCAAACCACATGTGAACTCTTCCTAATCTCCCACTTGCCTCTAATATGTCATTAATTTGTCTAATCAGGTACTTGTACAACCTTAATCACTTAATTAGGTCAACCTAATCTCCATTTCATGTGTCTTAAGTCAACCCTATTAAATTCTTTTTCTTTTTGGAGAAGGCACCCCTTTCCCCATGTGAATTTTTAATTCACATTTAATCCCCCAATGCATTCCAAGGAATTTTAAATTCCTTCTCTCATTCTCATGTGGATATTTGAGGAATTTTTAATTCCTCACATGTCCTTTCACCCACATTGGGACAAGGACCTCCTTTATGAGCAGATTTTGTCCAAATCCCAAGGTACTATGTAGTACCTCCATATCATGTACTCTCCTTGCAACTCATGTCCACATCATCCTTTTCAAGCGACTTTGCATGCCACATGTTAAGATGTGAGGGATTATGATTTCTCAACTCACCATAGCCCTACATCATGGCCTTGTTGGTTTCATCTCAACCATCCGTTTCTCTAGAGAATCCAAAATTCTCTATAAATACCCCCTCTTTTCTCTTATTTTGGGGGGAGATCATTATGCTAGCCAAACTCTTGCAATTTTTTCTCTTGAGCCATACTTAGCCAAATACTTGCATTTGCATCCATTATCACCTATTTTCCATTCATCTTGCACCTCTTTCCATCAAAGGAGAATACACTACATCAAAGATCGAAGGGCCAACCAAAGGACAACTCAACAAGGTAAAAGGTTCCATTTTGTTTTGTTAATTTAATCATATGCCCAATCTTGAGGTGTAGGGTGTTTATATTTGTTGTTTGCACTCTTTTGTTTGCTTCTCATTTTCTAAGAAGTATTTTCCCCCATTCACACCTTCCATTCTACAATCATACTCATGTTGTATCATGTCCTTTTCAACCTCCAAACCAGCATTGAATTCCTCTTGTTTCTGAGGATTATAAAAAGGATTTATTTTTTCAAGTCAAGAGTGTGAGGTTGACAAAGGCTCTGACTTTGAGTTGAATGCCCAACAGAGTCGCCAAACTATTAGGTCTCAAAAATGCAAGTTTAAACCATGAGAGGTTGCCAAACTCTCACAACATTTTTGGCTAATGTACAAGACCAATGCAATTGAATCTTCTTCTCTTCAGCCTCTACCAGACCTAGGCGGGTAAACCTATGTGAATGAAGCAAATTTGGACTGTGTGTTTATTCCCTAAGTAGTTTGTCCACTATGGCAGTTTAAAGTGGAGAGATGAAGTCTTAATTTGGTATAGATTGTATAAGTAATCCTAAAGTATAGATCAATATGTTTAGTTAACAAATGTAAAAAATAAAATGAATGAAACAAAGAGATGAACTATATGAGACCAGTGCTTTATTGGGTAAAACCAAGTCAAATGAAAGTATGAGATGAGTGACTTCTATCTAGCATAAATTCTAATTGTTTGGCATCTTAATATTTGTTTACAACTTGTATAAACATGCAAAAAATGTAATCACCAAGTTCTTATTGATCCAAATGATATTCCTCAATTACCATGACTGACTTGAAGGATTTAATCTTTTCTTGAAATAACCAAACAATCATACCACATAAATGCAGTAAATATGCATTGATAAACTTAATATATGCTTGATATATCAATTTAAATAATAGAGAACTATCAACCTTGGAGACAACTTAGTAATATTTTCAATTAATCCAACAAACAAGTGACACTAGAAATATGCCACAAAATCATATGACTTCCATTGATTCCTCTAGAATTTTATACATGCATCATAGTCTCCTAAATGTAAACATTATTGATAATTATTTACTGTATACATTCTCCTATTCCCTTACATTTGTTTTGACACTATAAAATAGATATATATATATATATCAAAATCGTGAAAGGATGCGTCCCTTCAAAAAATAATTTTGCTTAACAATAATAATTAAAACAAGAAATTAGGGTCTATTTAGCCACAAATGAACTTTTGAAAAATGGTCCAGGTAATCCTATCGCTCATGTGTGTCAGCATCTCCTAGTGCATTCCAGACTGATATCTCCATTTTCACCATCTTCTCATTCTGCTCGTAGGCTTCATCCAACATCAAATATTTTCCTGTAGTTGTTTTCAAAATATTTTGCAGCATAATCTCACATTCATTAATCCACCTAGCCCTTTCTTTCAATTTTCCTTCATCTTCAAATAATGTTGGCAATCCCTTTTTCATGGCGTCAATTAGTCCCTGTGCATCCCCCTGCAATTCTTCATGGAAATCTCTATTTTTTCTTATGAAATGATTAGCAGTATCAATAGCCACATTATTAGGAACATCCCTCTTATTTATTTCTTGGAACTTCTCTTGGATTATACCATCTATTCTCTTGTGTTCTTTCTCTACAATATAATTCTATGAATGTGTTCCCCAAAGTTTATTTCACAAATTCATCAGGTTGGTTTGCCTCTTTTTGATTATTGCAACAAGTGTATCATATTTACACTAAGATTATGCACTTGATCTTTCCCATTGATCTTTTGTTTGTAAGCTTTCCCCATGAGTTAGCAGCTTGGTAGATCCCATTGTGATTCCCATCAGATATTTTAGGCGATCATTTTCTCTAAGTATTCTTTCATTGTTCATTTTGTACATTTATTTCTCCTTAATTAACATTTGGATTTGGGCCTTATTCAATTTGGCGACATTGATTCTGTATACACCTAAAAATGGTCATCATATTCAATTAATTAAATACAACCTATTTGATTAATGTTTTGAATACGTATAAATAAAATCTCACTTTATTTATATTGTTCACTCTTCTATTAATTCTCCAAAATCATATTCTTCTAAATAATTAAATAAACAAAGCATCCTAAACGTGTTTATTTAATTAATCTTCCTTAATCCTGATTAAGAATTAGAGCACATGTCTACTACATTTTCTTGTGCCACCTCACAAAGGTCACATGAAAATAAATAAACCTAATTATTAATTAGAATTATCCTCACACACTTCCACCAATGGGAAAAAGAACATAGCTTTATTCTCCCACACTTCCAACAAATTTGGAACACATGGGTCTTTGTTTCACACACTTGGGTCTCCCACACACATGGCATGTTGCCCATTGGTCAAGAGATTCCTCCCACACACATGGTATGTTGTCTTTGGTTAAGGGGACAACATCCTAATTCTTTCCATCTCCACCATCTATTCTTTCTCCTTCGAATCTAGACCGTTGATAGGTGCCACCTCACAAAATTCTTGAGAAACCCTATAAATACACCCCCTTTCCTTTGCATTTATCATCCACAATTGAAGTAAAGGTACTATGTAGGTTTCTCTTAGGAGCTTTGAGCTTTCACGGGGTCTTACAATTAGTTCTCATGTCATGTGTTACTTTTCATTCTCATTTTAGATTAATTAATTGCTTCATAGTTGCATTTTATCATCCCCATTGCATCATAGTTACATTTTAGGTTAGTTTGTTTTATGTTTGCATTTGATCATACACATAATCATGAATAGTTCATTTTAGTTTCACATCATCTCACTCATCTATACTTGTCCATTTATCATCAACATCATCCTTTGTTTATCATTGTATTCATCTTCCTTTTCATCCTTTTGTTTCATTTAGAAGCATACCACTAATCCTTACAACACACATTTGCACATAGAAATCATCTTAGCTTGCATATTAAGCATCAAATCTAATTTTCTAGGTTGTCATTTTAAAAACCATTGTTCCCATAGAAATATGAGGGCCAAATGGTTTGATAAATCCCTAGAAATAGAGGACAATGATATGTATTTGAAAGGTTTGATTGTATTACAAATAGAATAGTTTAATTGATTGAACTTTGAATGTAAACCATTTCATTAAGGTTTATGTTGACATTGCATCTATCCACATTCAACACACACATAGATTCCAATCTCTGTTGTTGCCATGGGATCAAATTCTCCAACCTTTAAAGTCATAACATGCCCAAAATATTTTTCGGTATCAATAACAACTAAATTTTTGTGTGGCAAATACAAAGCCCATATCATAAGTGATCCTTCATTTGGATTATATTTGGATCCTGCATATACCTTTGTTACCCCTTCAAGGCTAAGCTTGTGTGTGGCATTGTTGTTTTTCAGAAAAATATCAAAAAACAAAGTAGAATTTAAATCTAACCCTGGGAAAATCATAACACCTACATCTTCCAACAATATTCTTCCCTTATCATGAGTCATATCTTCCATCTCTTTCTCCACACTTGACTTTAAACTGTTCAATAAATTACTTGGTGTTATATTGTCAACTATCTCCCTTATTGATTTTCTTTTTTGTTTATATAAGAAAGCCTTAAATTCTGGAGAGTTCACAAATTCATCATCATCCAAAAATGATATATATGACATTTTCCTTGTTTCTGCATCTGAACCTTCTTCAACATTTAGTTCTCTAGGAGGACACTTGTAATCCCGAGTCTTTAATCGGGAGATTTTGTTGGCTGGGCTTTGAGGCCTATCCTCACTAGATACTTCTTCTCTAGAAGATAGCAATTTTGTATCTTGTAGTCCCTAGTTGTATTCATCAACTACCCTTCATGCTTCTTCTTCTTCCAAATTCCTGATTCAATCATCAAATTGATAGGATATATGATCATACCCGCCTAAATTCATCTTTTTCCTAGTAGAATGAATGTACCCCTCTGGATCAAAACTATTTCATGGTGGACCTCTCTTCATGTTATATTGCAATCATTTATCTAGAATCATATCATATCCCTCTTTTGACAACATAGTAAAATCATCAAAGCATAGTGTGTTGGGCATAAATGCTTGTTTTCCAAAAGAACTCAAATTCATGACACTTGAATAGTCCATCTATCTAACAATCTCCAAATAAGTAATTATGTCAGGCATCGTTCTAGGCAGAATAAAAGGTGTATCTTCAAATCCATATACTCTAATCATTGTGGCATCTTCTAGACAATACCAATTTACCCAATTGTGGTTAATAGGCCCATTGAAGTCTTTGGGTCTAAGAAACCCTTTTATCTCATCAAATAGTGAATATTCATAGGGATGATTGTAGAATATATAATGGTTTCATGAAATACTCCTCAAAATGTACAAAGAAAAAGTTGGAAAACATGCTATCCCAGATAGCAGTCCATAGCTAAATGGGTAATAACTTTCCCTCCCTGTCAAACTGTGAAACCCTCAATTTCTCAGGGCACATCCCCAATTCCTGTCTATAATACAATACTATGTGCATAAAGAATAAATAATGCTTGAAGTGTAAAATAGGAGATCCATTTTTTATTGCCATCAATCCTAAATCAAGCCCTTTGAAAATATATGAGGCATAATCAAAGGGTCTAGACTTATGACACTGGACATCTGCTGCAATCACCATGGGCATGATTGACATGTATTCAGGGGCCTCCATCCCTAACACTTGGCATGCTGAGAAGTATGTGTATCTCATGTAGGGCTCAAACAATTCAATATGAAATGGGGGTCCATCACTGTCTTCCAATAGAACTGAATTTCCATCCTTTTTAGATCTGTGTAATCGTAGCCTCCAACCTTTTTATATAGTGTCCATCCTCCATAACTCTTTTTCTAATTCTTCATGCATAATTTTTTTCACTACATGCCCCTTCTAAGTTAAAAACTTCACATATTACAACCTCTAATATATGTGTGAATGGCTTTCTTGATGGGTCACAAATGGCTTTGAACTCTAGGTTATAGTGGGAAACTAACAGTTTCACCAATTCCACATTCACAAACACATTTGAGCAAACTAGCTTTCCTAAGTTGAAATTCCAGGGATTGCACATGGGCTCAAACTGATTCCTGTTATGGTAGTGAAAAATGAACAACTCATATCCCCTAATTGAGGTCCATATATTGCCTATGTGCTTGCATTTATCCTCCAATTTTTCTACCTCTACCCTAAGCTGGGAAAAGCACCTGGCTTTAGGTCCTAAGCCAAGCAGCTAATCCATAAGGTCTTGATTTAGTTTTCTCTTAGCTACCTTTGGCTCATTCCCAATTTTATTTTTTTGTTTTTTCCCTTTAGGATGACTACTTTCACCTTACCTCCTACCTTTCAATTTTCCTGAACTGGTAGCTTCCATTTTACTTTCTCAAGATTATAAAATCAAAAAAAAAAATTGCAAAGAACTTACAAGTTTTGTTTGAAGATCTTTGGCTGCAAAATCTCTTGGCCCTCTATTTGCTCCCATTTCTCCTACTGTCGATTCTACACAATCGCCTTCAATTACTCCTCTTCAATTCAAGGATTTATCTATGCATTGGTTGCTCATGCTACCATTAATGTCTTAGCTTTGAGCACGAGTGGAGCAGATTTTTTGAATTTCCCATTGTCACATCAAATGATCTTATTGGCAAGACAATTTTAAATTCTAGGCGATCCTTTTTATTTGGGTTAAGCCAACGTTCACTGAACACCCTATTGATCGAGGAGACATCATATCATTCCTGCCGATACCACATTGTCAATCATACCACCTTCAAAATGTCATAGATATCACCAAGTGTCACCCTGATGAACCTTTTGATCTATTTGTATCTTTATTAGCAAGAGAACAAGCATTGTTGGGACATTTAAAAGCTTCCCCAACGTTATAACTCTCCTTGATGTGTATTCCTTTCATCTCAAGTAAGTCAGCAAGAATCTCTCCAATATAACTTCTATCAGTGTGACATAGAGTTGGGAAGACATTCCAAACCTATTCTGATAGTATTTGTCTTGTCGATACATTTCCTCTTGCTTCATCGATGAGATAGGATGGGTATCTCGACGATAGTATTTAATCGGCAAGACATATATACTCAAGCTAACTTAAAAATTTCACTCCGATAGTATATGTCTTGCCAATGAGTTTCTTCATCGGTGAGACCATGAGTTGTATCTTCCTTATATGTATCTTCAAATGCATTTTGATCAGTGTGACAATTTTGACATCTCGCCGATATGTCGAAAACACCAGCATTAGAATGTAATAGCTTATAGATCAAAGAGACTTGCACCAACTCTTTTCGATATGGATTATTTATTCAAATGCTTTTGCTTAGAGGGATTTTTAGAGATCAAATGGTCGAAACTGATGTGATCACAAGTAATTATGTTATGCATAGCAGATTATATCCATTTTACACTCAATATATGGCTTTCTTTGGGGAATTTATGAGTGTAGGTCACTATAAAATTTTAAAAAAATTATAGTTCCAACATTATGATTTTATAATAAATGTCCACTCACAAGCTTGGACATGGAAGTTTTCCTTTTTTTGAAAAATTAACACTTTCCAAATATTTTAAAACAATTAGAAAAGAAAATCAATTAATCAATTGATTTTTCAAAACCCTAACATTAAACTTTACTGTGTTGGAGGAATTGAAAATTTCAACAATTTGCACCTGTGACCAAAAATCAAAATAAAACACAAGCATAAAACTTTAAAATATTTTTGGTTTTGTAGGATTGCTTGGTACCCCTAGATGCTCCTGCATCAACTTAAATCACTAAAGTAAAAGGGGACCCAATTAATTAATTATGTAATTGACCTATTACTCTAGCACCCCCCCTTAAGATCAACTTAGGGAGAAGCTAAGAACCTAATGAAGAATTAAATTATGAATGCATGGATGGGTCTCAGCTACAAGGCTTGATGAGGTACCCATGTACAAAAAGATGAGATCTCTCATAACAAGAGAAAAGGAGAAAACCTCATGGGAAAAAACTCTATTAAAAAAGAGAAAGAATGAATGAAATTTTACATGTGACAAAAGAATGTTGGACTCAACATATCTCCCCAAGTTGTACTTTGGTATCATAAGTGTACAATACAAATCTCCCCATAGGAGAGAAAATATGAGACAATGAATCCCCCCAAAAGGAATTAGCTCCTCTACGAAAAGTGAATGCTTAAAGAAGAATCCTAAAGATGATCCAAAATTAATAAACATTTTTCCTCCCCTTAGGAAGAAACACATCCAATGATGAATGTAGAAGAAACTATCTCAGGAGAAGAGGTCTCATGATGGATGTCATGGAAAAATTCTCAAGGTTCCACATGTATAAATCAAAAGAAGACAAATTAGATGAAGCACATCCAAACAGCTACGAAGATACTTGTAGAACAACCTCTAAAGGAAATGGTGAAGTGATGACTAGTGGGTTGTATATTCTAGGGTAGTTACACTTCTTGGATAAAGAGGGATAATAGGGGTTACAAAAGGAAGCTCTGATAGTGTAGATTGTGGTTTTTGGCTTGCAAATTTTTGTAATGAGAAGGCCCATGTGGTTATAGTATGTTATTTTCTAAGTATTATAATTTCACTTCATCAAGATAATAGAAAGCAAGTGTTCCTTTTTGCATTTTTTATTTATCTCTCTTGTTTAGTGGTGTGTGTGTGTGGTTTTGTAAGGGGAGTACCCTCATCAGGTCTTAAGTGGCCACTTTTCTTATGAATGCATGGATAAGTCTTGAATAAAAGGCTTGATGAGGTACCCATGTACAAACAAATGAAATCTTTCATAACTAGAGAAAAGGAGACAAAATCATGGGAAAAATCTCTTTTAATGAGTAAAATATATTGTAGCTTAGGATTCTTCACATGAGATTGTATTCTTCCAATATATTATTGATGGCTTATGTGTATAGATTTCTTAGTCCTATTAATAATCAATCACATTAAGATAGATAAAGATCTCATTTTTATGCCTGTGCACTAAACATATAAATGTGGTGTGTCACTAATTGTTGATGTTGATTTCTAAAAATAGTATACATAATTTTTATCGTCCTCCTACTAATAAGACCAACAAATAACAATCCCTTGGACTAAATCATTTTTTATAAGTTTCATTGTCAGCTTGTTTGTTCAATGTGCTCTATGTTGCATTTGGATGAAAAGTGACTTTTTAGCTAGTATGGTAAAGAAACATTTGTTTTCTTTGTAATAAGGTCATGCTTGTTATAATATATAATCATGTACTCCTATTAGTCTAGCTTATATATAGTTTAAATACCAATAAATAGATTATCATTAACTTATTTTAGTTTGGTATACAAATTGAGTTGGTTATGATGATAAATTATACATAAGTTGTAGCTTTTACCTTTTCTTATTTCATGGAGAGAACATGACAGTTATATTTAAATGTCTCATTTATGTATATTTTTTCTTGAAGTAATAAAATATTCATGTACACCTAGGTGACAAAAGTTTATTTTTAATTTATACATTATCAGCCAATAGGCTACATATAGTGTGAGATTTGAGCTTAAAAAAAATCTCATGCTTGCAAACAACTATTGAGTCATTAGAAAACAAGTTTTTGCTATCATTTGATGGTAAATCAGCTATTGTTTAATGGTAAATCAGTGGTGCAAGCTTCCAAAATATTGGATGAAAGCCTCCAAAATCTCACTTATCATGTAAAATCTAGATAAATATTTATTTTTCAATTGGGTGGGAACATTCTATTTCTATTTGGAGTGGTTTTTTCCAATTTGATGGAAACTTTTCTTTTTCATTTGCATTGCTTTATGTTTTAAATCTGCATGCAAATATTTCAAAATCAGATAATATCTAATTCCTTTAAGGAAAAAAATTAGATCTATCTAAGTTTATTTCATTTCATTATATAACATTTATTATTAATTGCTTAACATTTATTTTTGACACTTATTATTATTAATTGTTTGACACATACTCTCTAACATTTTAGCATATATATAGTTTTCTATCGACATAATCCTTGAACCTCTTATAGGTGCAAGTGCTAATATATGTAGAGTTCTATTCTTTTCAATTGCTCACGTTAATAGTGAGGCATGAGAAAAAGATAGAAAAAATAAAATAATAATTTGAAATTTGTCAAAAGCTAATCAGAGTGGATATAAAACCAACAAATTATTTAATTGATGAGAAAATGTTACTTAAACAATGTTCATTGTTTATATATATATATATATATATATATATATATATATATATATATATGCTAATCAAATACAACCTAACCTCCATAGGCAAAAGTGATTAAACCAACATTTTTCTTATAAAAGATAGATTTGTTTATTTATATACAATTCAACATCAATCCTTATCATGGTTGTTCAAGAACAAGGAGGTAAAGTTATCTTCCATTTAAGGATGGATCTAAGCAACTTAAACTACTTTCTTTTTTTGTGCCCATTTACAGCTTTAGGAAAATTCACCGCCAACAAATTCACCTCCAACAATTCATTGCCAAAAATTCATCGCCATGACAAATTCATCTCATGGAAAATTCACCTCCACCAATATGATATGAGGTGGATTTTCTACAAGATGAATTTTTCATGATGATGAATTGTTGGTGATGAATCGTTGGCGATGAATTGTTGGAGGTGAATTTGTCGACGGTGAATTTTCCTAGAACCCCTATTTACAAATCCCATTTCCCAATGTTCAACTAATGAAATTTTTATTTTTATTTTTAGTTTTGACTTTGATAAATTATCACTCATATCATTGCTTTTCAATTCCAAACATATTATCCTTGACAACGTTATAAATATTTGTTTATTGTTGGGTGGGGAGTTGAGCTTTATAGCCGCCATTGTTGTTTATAGAAGTTTATCAGAAAGTTATTTGGACCCATCAAAGAAAAAAGAAAGAGAAAATTCCATTGAATGTAATGAGAGTTTCTTAGTACTACAGAATTTGAACAATTTCTATTTAAATTTTGGCTGTAGATAATTTTGAATTAGATTGTCAAATATTTTTTCCTCTTTCGAGTATGTTAACTCATTCGTGCACTGCTAAGTAAAAGTTCTAATGTCAAGGGATTTGTTTAATAAATCAATCTTATAGTATGTGTGTTTGTGGAATATTAATAAATAGTTTTCTCTTTGAAATTTTGCTATTATACTTTCTCTCCATCCATTGGTATAGTTAAAAATATCTTTTATGTATTTATTTTTGGATATATTTTAATTTTTCTTATTATTTTCATTCTTTATTCAAAGTCATTATTTAGATCTAGATTTAGATCTAATTTAGAATCAATTTTAATTGTCATCTCATATGTTAAAATATTTAGTATAGAAAATTTAAATGAGTTATTCAAATACATCGTCTTAAAGAAATATTTATACACGTCAACTTCTAAGCCTTAACCACACCAACTCTAATAGGGAAATCCCTAACAATAGATATTTTTATTTATTTATTTATTGATATCTCAAAGGGGTATCCCTACAACCGGTCAGGCTTCTCTTAAGTTTCCATTACCAAGCGAGACTAATCCCCTCTAGGCCGCACGAGCCCAACACCTACCCCACAACATGCATGGCTAGGTGAATCAAGGTTTGAACCTACGTCGACCGATCATCTGTGTATTTCAATGGCTCAACCAACCAATCTACACCCTCAGGGAACAATATATATTTTAATTATAATATATATATGAATCTAAATTATAATGAAATAGTTTTAGAGATACACAATGGTTCTTCTAGGTAGGGTTTTCACATTACCTAAAGGTCTTCAAATTTTTGTTTCAAGAAACTTGATTAGGATTATACTAAACCTACATGACCTTGGCATGATAATTATATACTTTGTTGACTATATTAAAGTTAAGATTAAGTAATCATGGTGTAAATTGCACCTCACTTATAGCTACCTAGGACCCTCATGAGTAGTTGTATGGAAGAAAATGACAATTCCCTTTTAGCTATAGATTAATCTATAGGGATTCAAAATTTATGGTAGCTTACACTCTAAAACTAGCACCCACCTACAACTACTATGCACAAAACAAAGACCTAGACTACATACACAACACATTTATTACTCAAATATTTATTTTTTCACATCTAGGTATTTGAGCTTCCCCTATTAATTCGTACATATATGCCTTTAGATCCTCAATTGTACATTTAATTTCAATCTCACAACCTCTCCCTTTCATACACATTCCTTTCACATGTAGCTTTGCAACTCTAGTTACTCATATGTAGCCTTCTCCCTCTCTTCCACACTATAAACCATTCTCACACATGATATTTATCTTCCTCCAACCTTCTCATTGTGTGTCCTTGTTATTGGTATCTCACCCAATCTCCTTAGGAATTCTCTTTAGCACTATCTCTATTCAACCTCCATGGTCTACATCTTTTTCTCACTTATATCCCATTTTCATGACCTCTTCATCTAATATCTTAGCCTCCTTATTTTCTACCAACTAACTAGTCTTCTAATATCTTAGATTTCTCTTTTGTTGTATTATGTCAACTAGTTGTTGGTCCAAGCCACAACCAACTCATATTTGTCTAGGTCCCTGATGCTTAGCTATGCAAAATTAAATGAGGGTTCCCCTTCTCCCAACCTATGGAAAATTACACTCTAATACTAACACCCACCTACAAAAACTACACATAACAATGGAGACATACCCTATATACACTCAAACACACCTATTTGACACTATTTGATAATAAAACCAAACACCACACTTTATTACTATTTTTTTTATGTACGTAAGAAGTTGAGATTCACTTTTTGGTTCACACATACATTCCTTCAACTCCTTGAGTATACACTAACTTCAACTTTCACAAACTCTCTCTAGATCTCTTTCTCATGACCTCACTACCCACATGTAGCTTCTCGGGCATGTTTTTCATGCACAACTTTAGAACTATAGTTTCTTATATTCAATCTTCTTCATCTCTTCCACTTTACTAACCCCATCTCATGTGTGGTATTTCCCCTCCTTTTTCATATTCACAAACTCTCCTCCTTTCTAGGACCTCAACTTGATATTGTGTCTATTCTCTTTGGCCCCATCTTTTCTAAATCTCCATGGTCTACAATTTTTCACACTTTACACTCATTTCTAAGGCATCTCCATTTGATCTCTTAGTTTGCAAAAAAAATTCTTCCAACCATCTTCTAATGGATCAAATCTCTCTTTCATTTTCATATGCCAATCATTCCTCTCAACTACTATCTTTCCTCTTTTTTAGGTCATTCACATGCCCAAACTACCACCTCTTATTAACTCTTGTGCACTCTTCTAGAACCTTCTCTTTTGATTGTGCACCTTCTTAGATCTTACACAAATATTTATTCATTTTAAATCACCTAACTCATCATCCTTCTACAAGCACCAAAATGTCTCATTACTACTACTACTCTTGCATGTCATTAATCTTGGCAAGGGTAACAACCTTCAATTGGTTTTTCCAACTCTTTTATGCTAACCTTCAACTTGTGTTCCATCCTCATGTCATTAATTAATGTATTCTATAGCCTATTTAAGGCCATTTTTCCTACGAATCATCCCACACATTAAATTCATGTGTTTCCTCCAATGTGGCTAATTATTTTACCACCAAAACCTACTCATTAAATTATTTACTATTATCTTTCATCCAATGTCTCTCTTCAATGTTTTCATGGCCTTTTTTGCTGCCCAATTTATCCTTGCAACCATTTTACTAATCTCCACATCAAAATAATTATACCATTACCTTTTCACATACACAAAATCTCACTCAACTACTATTGCTATTTTCTACTTGTAACCACTATAAAATCCTTTGGTACAATATAAATGTCCCATTGAAATTTGGAGCCTCGCAACCCACCACATAAGCACTCACATCATTATCCCTTGCTACAAATTCAACTAAATCACCACTACTCCATGTCATAACTTCCTCATCACCTTAGCAACCTCCTTGATTGCTATAAGTTCCCATCACTCTTTGGATAGACTTCTAGTTGCTACAAGCAGCCTCTTATTCCATCACAACTTCCTATTGGTACAAGGGAGAAAATTTTCACCCTCCCCATTGTTGTGAGTCTTATGGCTATAGGTAGCCACCTTTGTTGCTAGCACCTCTACACTCTGGTGACCCTTTAAATGTTAGTGGCTACAAGTGAAAACTTGTAATGGATATAAGTGCACATTCTCATCCAAATAATCAACCCTATACCTTTTCTCAATTTCAATGGTAAAAAATTCGGATACCACTACATCAAAGAACCTCTAGGATTATGAGGCTTTGACACAATAAATGAATTTATGGTATAGAAAATTGATGCAATTTATTATCCTAGCATGTCTAAAATAATTAATGTTATTTATTTTTATTGACTTGTGTAATGTGATGTGTATATGACATTATTTTACACCCCATTGTGTTACTACTTATTTACTTTTACCTAGTTGGGTGAAAATGCTTTAAATAAATGTATTTGTGCTTTATGTAAATTGAAAATATGAAGAATTAATGTTTGATTTATTTAACATTATATAATGATTCTGATTGTTAAATGTATGATGCAAATGTGTGTATTTGTTTTAGCTAACTAGTATGGAAATGTACTAAGTTGTGTGCAGGATTGGAATCAAGCCTCCTGAAGAGAGGGGAAGTATCACTCAAGGAGAAGAACTTGGTCTAGTAACCTTTGATAAATACCTAAACTAAGCTTTCACACACACACTTCAAGTTTGGTCAAGTCAGGATAATAGCTTGGGAAATAGTAAGTTACCTTTAGTCTTGCTTGCGGTTTTGTTTGTGAACATTCTTGTCTAGGGGTTAAAAGTGTTGAGTCTCTTTGTGATGTGTGATTTCTTCTTTATGTATTTATATTTAATCAATGGGATATATATACATAAAAATTATATATATGTGTATGTATATGTCAATGATAAACTCATACATATGAGTAAATATGTGCAAGAGTATGTAGATAGACGTATCTATGAATGATCATCGATAGATTACCCATATGCATGGGAATATCAATCGAACAAGGTGATATATATATATACACATACATACATACATACATATATATACATTTTGTTAGGGTTAGAAGGAAGATATCTAACAATTAAATGTAGATTTGATCAATAAAATAGAGGAATTAAAACACAGAAAATAACACAGAGAATTTAACATGATTCACCCAATCCAAGCTACATCCACAAAACTGCAGCCATCCAATGATTTTACTATCTAGTGCAAAACTTATTACAATCTCGTAAATAATTTCCTTTTCCATCATACTGTAACTCTCATCCCAATCTCTTATAACAAGCTTAGAAGCTTCCAAATTAGGGTTCTACAAAGTCAAATTTTTTCTTTCCTTTTTCAGTGACGACACAAAAAATAGGGAAAAAAAAATCTCGAGTGCTGTCGTCCCTGAACCCCCACCCGAGGCCCGACCTAGCCCTAGACCCTAGCAAGGATACATGAAGAGTGTATAGTATAGCATTATCAGTCACCATATAATAACAATCTCCCACTTGGAGACTGATCAAGCTCCACACCAACACAATCTCCCACTTGGAGACTGGTCCTAGACGACATTGTTGCACTTACAAATCTAGCTGGAAATAAGTACCTTGGACCCTATTGCTTTTTTATACTTGAATTCAACCTTGAAGGCCAACCAAAGATAAAGAGGAGCTCAGCTTCTCCCTTGTCACCACTTTCATAAACATATATGTTGGATTGGCATCTTTATGTATCTTTTCCAGCTTTACTTGTCCATCCTCCAACACTAACCAAATGAAATGATATATCAACTATATGTGTTTGGTTTTAGAGTGCAAGGAAAAATTCTTTTCAAGATGTATAGCACTCTGGCTATCTATAAAAAAGTAATTTTTAGCCTGTTGTTTTCCCAACTCTTCCATGAAAAGTTCCAGCCATATCATCTCCTTTGGAACCTCTGTTGCAGCAACATACTCTGCCTCTGTGGTGGATAAAGCAACCACCTTTTTCAACCGAGAGATCCAACTTACTATTGTCCAACCAACTATAAATACATAACATGTGGTACTCCACCTAATATCTACATCCCCTGCCAAATCTGGGTCAACATAGCCTTTTAAATCAATATTAGAGCCCCTAAAACATAAACATTTATTGGATGTGCCTCTCAAATACCTAAGAATCCATTTTACCACATTCCAATGCTCAACACTGGGATGACTCATATACCTTCTAAAAAATCCTACAACATGTGCAATATCTAGTCTTGTGCATACCATGGCGTACATTAAACTGCCTACAACTGAAGCATATGGTACCTTGGACATTTTTTCTTCCTCCTCTTGTGTCTTTGGACACATATCCTTAGTCAATTTAACATGACTCAGCAAATGCGTGTTGAAAACTTTTGCATTCTCCATATGAAATCTCTGCAACACCTTTTCAACATAATCAACCTGAGATAAAAAACAATTTTCTATTTTTCCTATCTCTTGTAATCTTCATGCCAAGGATTTTCTTTGTTGCCCTCAAATCCTTCATAGCAAATGAATTTGCTAACTATTGTTTTAACTCCTTTAAGACCCTGCTACAAGCATATCATCAACATATAAACATAAAATAATGTGGCTATCATCATCTAACCTCTTAAAATGAGCACAATGATCTGAATTACACAAGGTGTAGCCATGCTTAGCCATAAAGCTATCAAATTTAATATACCATTGTCAAGGTGCTTGCTTCAAGCCATATAAACTTTTCTTCAATTTGCACACTAGTTTCTCCTTACCTTTGACCTCAAATCCTTGTGGTTGTTCCATGTATATTTCCTCTTCCAAATCACCATGGAGAAAGGATATTTTAACATCAAGTCATTCTAAATGCAAATATTTAGCAGCCACAATACTTAAAAACAATACAAATAGAAGTCATTTTAACAACTGGAGAAAAGATTTCATCAAAATCAATAGCCTTTTTCTATGAAAATCCCTTTACAACTTATCTGGCTTTAAATATTTTCTTACCTCCATCCTCCTCTTTGAGCCTATAAACCCATTTGTTTGGTAAATCCTTTTTATCTATAGGCAACTTGCATAATTCCCAAGTCTGATTTTTTAGGAAGGAGTCCATTTCTTCTTCCATTCCATGCTCCCACCGAATCTTGGCATCCACCTGCATAGCTTCATCATAACATTTTGTTTCACTAGCATCAGTTAATAAAAAAGAATACAAAAAGGGAGAAAATATTTCAAGAGGTTTACTTATCCTTGAATAACATCTAACATTCTTCGGATTTTGTGGTATTTGTTGTGCCTATAGCACACACACCCCGTTCGGAACAGGGACCCTCTCTTTTCCACTTTTTCTAGGTCACTTTTCCTTCACCTTGTTTTGAGTCCCAAGTGGTCAAGGATTCATAAAGTTATCATCTTGAGTTGACCAAATTTCACCACCCTTGAAATTTTCATGTCTTTTTCCTTCATGGAGCTCCTCTAGCAATTTTCCTTAGTTCTTTGAAACTGGTGTCCTTCCCTTGTTGTAGATCCACCTCTGTGGGTCACTCCAAGTGGGATTTCATCCCTCCTTCACTGTTTATGTGGTGACCTAGTTGGGGCATCCACCTGCATGGTGGAATCTGCATCCTCCATCACCGTTCCCTTCGTCGACCTACCAAGAGGCAATCGCCTAATTGCTACTTGCATCGTGGGCTCCACCATTCCTGCCGCCAATCATTTTGAAACCCACATCCACCAATTATGCTAGTCATCGTACAACATTAAATGGGGGTAATAAATGTCAATATTGCTATAAATAGTAAGAATCCACCTATCATTTTCACCAACACTTAGAAATTTTGCAAAGCTCTACCTTCTGTCATCGCCTTCACGCCCATGTGATCTTATTGCTGATTTAAGTGTTATAGCCATCAGACTCTTCGCAAGTTCTTGCGGGATATTCAAGTAGGTTTTCTACCACCACTCTGGTTATGTGTTTTTCAATGGTTTTTGCAAATTTATTAAAATCTTGAAAAGAAAACCTTTAGGCCAGTTATAGCACCAAATTTTGTGCAAAACCCACCACAAAAAAATTTGAAACCTTATCATACATGGCCCTAAAGAACACACAAAACTTCAAGCCTTGACCGCTATTCGTGAACAAGGCATTCATATCCTTGCGGCCCACAATCCTCTTTCTATTGTCTGAACTTCAACCATGAGGCTTGAAGCCTTCACCCTTGGTAGGTTTGCATGTGTAGATAAATGCCATCCCTTCGTCATGAATCATTGAAACTTGAAAGAAGACTAAGTAGCATAGGAGTCTGAAGCCGCTATGGGTCTACATTTGCAAACTTTCATGCACGAGCGACCTTGCACCCATCACCACTTCTTGTACTGCCATCTAACCTCGCCGCCCCACCCTGCAGGCCTTGCAAAACCTTCATTAGCTAAACTTACCAAAACTCTAAGGTCTTCATCATGGGTTGCTCTCTATGGACTTCTTCCATCTCTCAACTACCGTTATCAACATCATCACAAGTGGCCAGGACCATACTTCTTTCTACATTGTGGGGCTGGCGATCTCCTTCACCCTCTAGACTCTCCCAACAAAAACCCAAGTATGAACCCATTGCAAGTCTAACCATGCGGGGGTATGTCTATGGGCTGCTCCCTCCTTGTCGTTGTCTACAAATAGCTGATGATCCTCACTTTTCTGCCTTGTGGGCCCCGACAATGACTTTTCGACTGAGCATTCATCAAAATACCTCAAAAAGATACCCTTTTATGGGTGGCTCTTTGCAGAACGCCGCCTACAGTTCGCCTTTGTGTGAGTTCTATTGCAAAACGGCCATGCCTTTCTGTCATTCCACATGGTGGAACCCAAACTCACCTTTGTTTTCCAGTCATCTTAGAGCAAACTACCAGTGCATAGGTCTTGCACAGACCCACCCATGTGGGTTGCCCATTGCAAGACACCACCTTCCCTCCACTATTCACAAATGGATGTGAGGCTCTGTCCATCTGCATTGTAGACCCTGTACCTTCCATTTCCCCTTCAACCCTAGAAATAAAAAATGGCTAAGTAAAAACTAATGTGGATTTGGTAGTGTGAACCACTGTCCCATCTTGGTCAATCCAAATGGACATTGCCTAGCATCCTCCCATAGGTATCCACCCATGTCATTTTGAATGACTTAAACTTTGAAGCTAACGATAGTCCATCCTTTCTACCTACAGGTCCCACAATGAAAAACTTTGTTTGTAGACTCCTACCATGCCAACACCATTCCAAACAACAGAGCTCTAGATGACCTTAACAACCTCAGCTTCTGCACCCTCTTGACCTGCATGCCAAAATGACAACACTTTTGAAGCTACATGAATGATGTACCCATGTTCCCAAACACCTTAACACCTTGGTGGGCCCCATGCATGATGCAAAAATCTTGGTACGGGTGGCTGCATGTAGGCCGCCCTACCCTTCGCACCGCCTCCCTGCTACCTTCTCCAAAACGGCTACCAACCCAGGGAAACCCACATCCCTGGGCCCACATTGCTCTATCTTCCGCCAAAAAAATCCAAATGATGATTTATGATGAATATTATGATCTTTAAAAGATGAATTACTTGATCTAACATCTATTTTGTAGGATTTCGCTAATGCTCCCCTCGTTTTTTATGTGAGCGTGCTTACTGCATTTTTTTTTGCAGGATTTATGGAATCATCTATAGGACCATCGGGAGTGTCTACAGAGAAAGATAAAGGGAATAATTCTACCAAGGTCCCAAGACAGAAAGAGGATAAAGATCATATGAAATACTAGTTCCAAGGAGTAGAAATCACCTCTTGGGTCACTACCACCTGGGAAACAGTTACAGATACCAACCTCGGGTAGGTTGACATAGATGAATTTAGATAGAGGGTTATCATCAACCCCACCATGGATAATGCCAAAAAAATCATAGAGTAGCTTGGCTAAGGCAGTCAATTTCCCGCCCACTCTTGTGGCCCCAAAATTGGTAATGGCTTGTAGGGAAGCCTACCAGGTAGAAACTAGAAGGATTATTGATCATGAGGGTAAGGTGTTGGCTAACATGTTTTCCAGGTCCATAGGACAAATGTTCCACATTCCCACCTTTGAACCTATGGAGGATACGACAAAGGAATATGCAGAAAATATGTGGAAGGTCGACCCCCTAAAATACAAAAATTTAATCAACCAATATTGGTTAAAGGAGAAGAGGGGGAGTGCTAACAAGGTGCCCCAAGAGTTTTTCAAGAATGAATTTTATGAAGATTATCATGACTTGGTAACCTTGTTAAGAAGAATCATGGGTATTCCTACTACTGCTTACTTCCAAGACTAGATGTTCTACTTCATTGAGGAGGTCATCAAAGGAAAGGCCAAGTTTCATTAGGAAAAAATGATCAATGACAACTTGCATCAGTAGTTCGTGGCAGTCAAGAAGACCTCTCAATTCTATATGACCTCTTACTTGTGTATCTCTTGGCTGAGCCATTTCCCTATAGAGGTCTATTTGTTGTGCAGAGCCAGACTCCAGGAAGGGAACTAAAAGTATATGATAGGCACCCGCAACTACAATATTGGAATTTCAAGAAGGATTACTATAGGGTGAATGATGCCTTTATTGGGAATATTATTAGACTTCTCAGAGGCTACTTTGAGAGGAGAGTCTCCCACAATTCACGTGTGTTCATTCACTGGTTTTGGTTTCTTTACATACAATTCCCAAAATTTACTTACATCAAAATAGAGGGCTTCTCTAAAAGGCCATACAAGCTGCCCCAGTACCCAAACTACTGCCTTATTTTTCTAGAAGTTTCCATGCAATTGAAACATGCACACACTCTCCCCAGTGGAAAGAATCGGGTAGGGATACCATATCCCCTAACATTCAGGCAGGGAATGTATGCCCTCATAGCCACCTAGTGTGCAAAATATTCAAAGAAAGAGATTATCAAATAAAACTTAGGCCTCCACACTGCTTGACCAAGGATGGATCCCTACAACAAGTTAAAGAAGTTTGTTGGGAGAGAGTACAACCACTTGCACCACATTGAATATTTTTGGGCTAACTACCAAGAAAAAAAGGAGGTACACATGAGGCATTATATGAAAATGACCACTTTACTTTGTCCAAATAGTTAATCTGTTCCTTGTATCAGATCAAATTGTAGAAGATGAAAACACTATTGTGGGTCCAAGATATGATGTTGTCACCAAACTTCCATTGCCCCTAATAGACTGTAGTGAAGAAGAGTTCAAGGGCCTTGATATTCTGACAAAGCCAATAGAGCATAGAACAAGAAAGTGGATTGATGCTCAAATAACTCAATTGAAGCTCCAGGGTGCCACTTTGACATATAGCGAGCTCGAAGATGAGCTCATGAGCGAGATAGATAGTGGGACTACTACTGCCCCAACTAAGGAAGCTCCCAAATCTCCTCCAACCAAAAAGTCAAGGAAGAGGAAAGAGGTAACTAAGTGTCATCCCAAGCATAAGGTGTATTCATGGAAGGCCTCAAAGGGTGAAACCTCGAAGAAGGAAAATAAATCAAACAGATTCTTTGAGATGCCAACAATCTAGGAAGACCCACTACATGAAGGAGAAGAAGAAGAGGTCGAGCAACCAAAGTCACGACCTACCGCCTCTACTCTTTCCATAATCACCACTACCACTACTACTACTCCTCCTCCCATGTTTCAAGTATTACCCACTTCCTCTCTACCCGTGGTGGACATCTTGGTTCACCTTTCCTCCACCTCGCCAACCACTCCAATTATGGTGAGGGATTCCTCCTCTACAACAACCTCTCCACTCTCATCCTCCTCAATGTCTCCCTCAACTGCAATCCCTTCGGTAGCTGCAACTACAATTCCTACTCTCACTCTACTAGAGGCCTTCACCAGACATATGCAGAATATACACATGAAACTCTCTAGGGTACTAATGAATCCTATAGTCTAGGCTACTATGGCTCAGGTTGTTGCTGGTCTCCCTAGCCCTCTACTAATAGAACACCAAAGATGGGAGTAACCATGCATATGTTAGAAGATATGGAGAGAAGACACAGGGAGGATGCTAAAGAAATAGATGAAGAATTCAAAGATCCCTTTAGGGATGACTATCAGGAGCACCCAGAGCATTAGAATGTGACCATCGATGAGGTTGTATATGAAGAGGAAGGGTCACAGTCCTCGAAAGAAGATGTTGAAGACTTCGGTGCCAAGTATATAGTGGAGTCCTCTAACCAAGAGCTTGAGGAGGAGTTTTCTAGAAAACTCAAGGATATTAGAGAAGAAGTCGAGAGGCAATATTTTGAAGAAAAGGAGGAAACTAGTGATGACATGGAAATATCTATAGAGCCTCCAACAAAGGGATGAGACAAAGGCCTCGATCAAGAAGATGAAATATCTCCTGAGAAGGAGGAGGGAAACAAAGAAGTTGAAGCTAAAGAAGAACATAAGCCTAAAGAAGAGGCTAAGATGAAAAAGATCCCCGAGCCAGAACACCATGCAGAGCTCGAGCAAGAGGAAGAAAGGGTACCTAGAAGAGAGGACAACCCTAAATAAAATGAAGCTACTACTGAGCTAAATGAGGAAAATACTATATTGATCCAAGACTCAAATGAGGAAGATGAAGAGAAAATAGAGCAAGAAATCTCAGGCCATGAAGAAAGGGAGATCCAGCATACCCAAAGAGAAGAAGATGATCATGAATCACCATAAGAGATATCTCAAATGCTTGAGTGGTTGAAGAAGCAGCTACAAAAGAAGACCCATGTTCTCATGGATCCTAAGGAAATACTAGAGGCTATCTTTGCATGAGCTCAAATAGGAATGAAGAAGGAAAAGAAGAAAAGGGTCCAATCCCACATCATAATGGATGCCTCTCAATCAAGAACAGTGCAAATTTCCACCCTAGTAGTGGACAAAGAAAATGGGTTAGCTATAATATCTCCACCATTGACCTAGGTACTGCTATAATAGAGTAATGGATTGATCAGCTCTAGGGGTTGGTCACCACGATCATTCATCAGATGAACAAGGATTAGTCTCCAAGGAGGAGTTGAAGGAACAAGTGGTAGACCTCACCGCCTACATTCAACAATGTTCTTCCACTGAGGAGCTACCAACGAATTCATCAGCCCCACCTCTGCTTCTTTCCAAAGAGCACATAAGCAAGTTAGAGAGGAGAAAGAAATAGACCAAGGCTATTAAAGAGTGATTATGGTGAGTGTTCTACAATTGTGATATGGGAATTTTCCATGTTGTTTGAATGACCAACAAGTTTTGGGAAGTAAAAAAGGAGCTCGAGGGCACAAAGAGAATTTGTAATAACTTCCTCGAACTATATAGGATTACATATCCTAAACACGAGGCCATCCTAAAGATGCCCGAGAAGACTTGGGAGAAGGAGCTGCCATAGTGAAGGATGATCATTGGCTAGTCAAGAAATGGAAATTGGGTCTAGATCACCACAAAAGAGAAGTCTTGGAGTGGGTGCTCCAAGAAGTAGAGCTCGACTTGGAGTGGGTCAAGAACATCAGATGAACTCTAAGGAATATTTGAAGCTCATGATGGATTACGACATTTCTGCTGTCAAGCTAGACCCTGAGAAGATTAGGGAATATTTTCATAAGAAAATGGAGAATGGGGCTATAGATTCACTAACGTTGGACTTCATGGACTTTGCTGCCCGAGCCTTCGCCCAATCAGAGCAAGTGATCAAGAACACACCTAAGTGTACGAAGAATTGGGAGCTGATATCTAGCAAGTCCAAATAACTAACCTTCTAAGTGCTCCAATCAAATATAATAGAGTGGAATAAACTTGAGGCGCTAATGGGAAAATTCATAGAGTACCCCATTGTCTAGAAAAATCAAGGAAATCCTATCATAGATGATGAGTTCTTCACAGTGTAGCTGCAGCCAAAAGGGAAAATCACTATAGGACAAAAGTGTTATAGTGACAGGGCGCTAGAGAACAAAATAGGGAAAAGACAAGGAAAGTATTTTTAAATTGTAATATATTGGGGGTAGGTGAAACCCTAATTTGTAACGAATCTTGGCCATACAATGAGATCAAATCTTTTCCATTCATTTTTATTTTTGAAAAACTATAAATAGGAGGTCTCCTATCATTTTCAAAGAGAGTTGAGTTGTTGTAATGACATGCTACTGAAATTCTAATAGAAATTCATTTTTTTGGTGGATTCTTGAGTTTCCTTCATGTTTCATGATTCATCTCCTCATAGTTAATAGATTGGAGTTGATTTAATTTGTTTTATGTATTTTGCATGATTCTAGTAGTTTAGTGAATGTTCTTCATTGATGTTGAAGAATATTGTTGTGTTGATGCCCTTCCTTGTTCATGGTTTTTGTTGTTTGTTGATGATAAACAATAGTGTAAAGATAATCTGAACATAAATTCATTGTTGCACCTTAAATTCATCTTTTATTCATGCTTTATGGTGAATGAACAGTTGAAAATTTGTAGACCTTAGAATCTTGCACTAGTTTCATGATACTATTAGTTAATTTGGTTAAGTGGAACTTAGTTTCAGGAAGGTTGTCCACTGTAGCATCCTCCATTTTCACTATTCATTGGTAGTTTTAGGTCTAGGAGCTTCCTCCTTTCCCTTCCCTTTTGACCTTTATTTGAAATATTAGTTTAGGCAAAACTTTGACATCATTGTAAATCCAAATTTGATGATAAAAGTGGAGTTTTAGACTATTGTTTTGAACTTGTAGCAATTGAATATCAACTTCAAAATCTTAGGAACTTCATTTAAGAATCCAACTCCCTCCAACTTAATAGAGATAAGGCTGCCCTGTGATTACCAAAAAATCACATGAACCAACTGAGACATTCCATGCAAGTCATGACCTGACACCCGAGAGACCTTGGGATAGTTTTTTATTTTCTTGTAGGAAATTTTCTTTCAAGAGAGGTGATACACTTATGCATTACCTATGTTGAGAAGTGTAAAAAAACCCATCAACAGAACTGGAACTAGAAGGAGGGATTTCCTTGTGTTAAGTTGGATCAAATTGGTTCATTCTCCCCTAAGATATTCCACAAAGTTTTAAGATCCACACCAAATAAAGGGGAATTTCAAGAACTAAAGCCCCCTACCAAGGCTAAGAGACCTAAAAGAGAGGAAGCAACTTCATCAGCCTCATCTTCTCTATCCACTTCACCTTCATCCTCACCTCTCCCTTCCATCCCTTCACACCCCACTCATCCTTCATTTCCAACATCCACTTCTTCTTCTCAGCTTCCCTAAGTTGCCTTCTAGCTACTCACTTCCCACGGCCAGGGCACTACCCCTACCCCAACCCTTCAAGTCCAAGGAATAGTGCCAATTGTTGCTACCCTGGTGTAGCCCCAAGTTACTGTCACACAACTGGTGCAACCTTTGCCTCTCATCATGGCTTGGCTTGGGAACAATCCTTCTCCATTGTCTTTCAATGATTATCATTACATGCCAAAGAATCTGGAGAGCTTTTGTACAAAGTTTTATCCACGTGACCCATAGAGAATAGAAGAAGAACCTATCAAGATATTTCAAATGACATTGAAGGATATGCAAATAGATCATGAGGATGTGGCTTGCAGACTCTTTCCTTACTCCTTGGGGGAAGATGCCTTCTATTGGTACATTAAATTTCCTACGAGATCCATCACCTCCTGGAACCTACTAAAGAAATCTTTCTTGCAAAAATATAAGATTCCAATTAGCCCTTTAGAGTTATATCAGTAATTTATGTCCATTCAGAGAGAAGTCAATGAACCAATCAACTCCTTTAGTGATCACTTTCATCATGCATATACGAGGCTACAAGCTTCGTATGTGGTTGATGACCCTTCAGCCCTATTGGTCTATTATGCTACCCTAGACAACCTCACCAGTGTACTAGTGAAAAGAATGTGCCCACCACCTACCAAATTGGTATGCCTATGTCAAGGCGGTCATAGTAAGCACTGATTTGGGGAAAAATATTTCTAGTCCATTACCCTCTTTGGGGCTAGTTGCCCATCCCATGCAAGTTCCAGGACTCACCCAAGCCTTGTCACATTAGACACCCGTTATGAGCTAGTATTAATTGTAGCCACAAAAGCAGTATGTCTATCCTCAACCACCTCAAGTATGAACATATCTGCAAGGGCTCAAATTTCCACTTGTTTAGCAAAATCAACTAGCAGTGCAACCGGTCTTCTTCCAAACCCAAGCTCTACAACCAAATAACACAGAGAATGATTAGATAGATGAATTTATAGAGATGATTAAGAAAATTTCTATAGAAATGACACACTTGAGAAATTAAAACAACCAACTACAAGCTTCTCAATGAAGCATTCCTTAATTGAGATTATAGAGATAAACATGATGCAGATACCTCATTCGGGCAGAATTATGAAAGAGGAAAAAGTTCCAACCAGAACTTCAAAAGGAGGCCTTCATACAAGTAGAACCGGACATGGAATACGAGGCCCAACATTGGAGGTGTTCCTACCCCTCTCGATCAGTCTTCCGGTGCAGAGAAGACAACCAATGGGTGTATTTAGTCGAGGCAACCTTGTCTAGATGGTGTCGGATCCACAAAAAGAATAGGCATTCTAAATTGGATTGTTTGGAGTTCCACACGGCTGTAGAGATCTTTCAAATGGAGGTCCAAAATGTTGTGGAAAATTCTGGTTACCGAGATAGACCTCCATCCAAACCATACAAATCTTCACTACTCATGGTCAATCAAACCTCCTTTCCACGAAGCGAGAATAACATGCCTAAAAAGGAGATTTCTGCCTCAAAATATGAGGAAGTGAAAGAGGTAAGTAGCGAATACTCTCTATCCCCGCTCTTTACTCCAATAGATAATGGTCTGGTAGATGAACAAGAGTCATGTGAGGATGAGGTCCAAATGTTTCACCAAAGAGTGACCCCGTATAACTTGAGAAATAGACAAGCGGGAGGACATTTCACAACCTCTATTCCACCTAATAATTTTAACACTCCACCTTATCCAAATGCTAGTAACAATCCAGGTTACCCCCATGTGCCCACTCAATACTCTAACAAAAACAAGCAGTCAAATCAAATGCAAAATTATTTTGCTAACTCTTCCCAAGGCAAGTCCTTTGAGGCTAAAATTGAGCAAATGGGTGAATATGTAGCTGAAGAATTCAAGAAGGTCAAAATATTTTTTTCTCCCTAAAAATTGCTAAAAGTCCCCGCAGTCAGGAATGCTTTCTTTAGAATGATTAATGGTACTGCATCTTCTAAGTCAACACAAGAAGTACCTATCAAGAGAGTCTCATTTGATGAATCATTAAATGAGCTTGTAATAAAGGAAATTTTAGGCAAGAAAATAGATGCACCCTCAAATCAGCAAACAGGGAAGCAACCTGTGAAGGAGAAAAACCAAGAGCTAACCAAGGAAAAGACTAATGAAAAAGATAAAAATCAAGTAGTTCAGGTAGATACTCCCCTGGGTTTGTTCCAGGGGAAGTTAGAAACACCACCCTCCCTCACCACTATCAGAATATTTGGGAAGAACCTACACAATTTATTGCTTGTTTCAGAAGCATCAGCCAATGTTATGTCACTCACTATATGCAAGGCTCTAGGAATAGATCTGGCTCCTTCCAGGTGAAAGGTGGACCAACTAGACAAAACTGAGGTGAATATAGTTGGAAAAATCAACCGGATTCCTATGTAGATTACTAAAAACCCAAGGGTGCAGCAAGTCATTGATATTCAAGTCGTTGATATTCCTGACACCTATGGCATAATATTGGGATGAGACTTCACCAGGGAATTGAATGCATATGTCAGGACTAAATTTTCTCATATGTGGCTACCATGGAAGGGGCTAACAAATCAAATTCGCATAGAAACCACACATAAAATTTATGATTACAGAATACAATAACACCAATGAGGTGTTGTTTACTAAAACAAAGTTGGGAAATTAATGCCCTGTATCTTACCAAGAAGAACCAGAACCCCAAGAAGAGGAGGAGGCTGAAGAAGTCCTCTTGGTGTTGTACAACCCTCCTCTTGATTTAACTTATACACCCAAGAGCACCAAGGTCCTGATTGAGTCATATAATGAGGAATTCAATAAGGATAGAAATTTGGGATTATTGGATGGATTCTAGGGATTCATTGAAAAATGTGTGCAAGATCAACTCAACTTGGGAGTGAGGATCGATTTCCAAGAGATCCTATTGCCCAGTTGGTGTCGGGTACATAATGTTTCCCACTCAAAATTCAAATGTTGTTTGTATTAGACAATAGTTGAGCATATAAGTGGCCAAATTTCACCAAAGAGAGAACCCTGAATGGGACCGCCCGACCATAGTAATGATGAATCCTTGTCCTCACCAGAAGTCACTTATGCAAGTGTGTAGCCAAAGAAATATGAATGTATGACCAGCCCTAGAATTAAAGAATCCTCCAAGTTTTGGACACTATACTTTGATGGATGTAAGTCCAAGCAAGGAGTGGGAGTAGGGTTTGATCACATCATCCCCATAGGTAAGACCTACTTTATTGCTCATAGGCTTCAATTTTATTATATGAACAATGTAGCAAAGTATGAAGCACTAGTCCATGGTCTTTTAGTGGCTCTAAGAAAAAAGGTCAAAATGTTACAAGTCTTTGGCGACTTAGAGTTAGTGGTAAACCAAGGTAGAAAGTTGTATTATTTCCATGATAGAAGTCTAGCCAATTACAGGCATAGGGTTTGGAATCTTTTAGAGAGCTTAGATGCATTTAATATCCAGTTGATCCCTCAATCCCAAAATCATACCACTAATGCTTTAGCTCAGGCAGCTAGCACACTACAACCCATTTCTTTAACTAACCTAAAAAAATTCACTGTTGAGCTTACTTCCACTCCGTTGGTGTCAGACAATGTTTCCAAGTTTCAAGTGTTCAATGATGATAAACACATCTTAGAATTCATCACCAACTTTGTTGTATTTGTAACCTAGATAATTGATGAGGCCAAGCTTGAAGAAGTTGAACTAGATATAGAAGGGATCATCAACCTCAAGATGAACATGATTCCTAGGGGTATGGTTCAAATTGAATGAATATTTGACTTAGATCATATCAAGGAGCAGGATCAACAAGCAAGGAAGAATTTCATCAATAACCAATGTGACACTCATAATCATGGAACAACTAAAGAAGTTAAGAACGTGTTCATTGGCAAGGTGTGCATGCTAGAAGAAAAGAAAGGGATCATTGATGCCTTACACAAGTACCATGATGTGGTCACTTGGAGTTATGAGGATTTAAAGACATACGACACATTGATCATCATGCACACCATTCTTCTCAAGCCAGATGTGTGCCCTTTTTGGAAGTGTCAGCGCCCAATTAATGAAATATTGGAACCCATCATCTACAAGGAAGTTCAAAAGTTGTCTGCCAAAATTATATTTCTAATTAAGCACTCCATGTGGGTGGCCAATTTGGTCCCGATTAGGAAAAAGAATGGAGAAATCAGGTTGTGTCTAGATTTCTGCAACTTGAATATAGCTTCAAAGAAGGACAATTATTCAGTGCCCTCTTTGGATGAGGTGTTTCAAATCGTCAACAGGTCTCAAATGATGTCTTTCTTAGATGGATACTTGGGGTATAATCTAGTAATGGTGCAGCACGAGGATAGGCACAAGAAAGTGTTCACCACCAAGTGGGGAAACTTTGCATACAAAAGGATGTTGTTTGGACTCATCAATGTTGGCACCACTTTCTAGCATGCAATGGATATCACCTTTAAAGATTTAATAGGAAAATTCATTATCATCTGCATGGATGATCTCACGGTGTTTTCGAACAAGCGAAGTGATCATGTTTCTGATTTATGCAATTTTTTTCAAAAGTGTAGGGAATTTGGGATTTCCCTAAATCCGAAGAAGTGTATCTTCAGAGTTACTAAAGGAAAGTTGCTCAAGCGTGTGATCTCAGAGAAAGGAATCTCAATAGACTCTGAGTGTATTTAGGCCATCCTAAAAATTCAACTGCCAGGCAGCAAGGAGTTAAATCTTTCTTTAAAAAGATAAATTTTGTTAGAAAATTCATCACCAGTTTTGCTGAGATAGTCAAGCCACTCAATGGTATGCTAAAGCAGGACACCAAAGTTGAGTGGACACTGGAGGCCAAGAAATCCTTCAAGGAAATCAAGAAATAAATTGTTGATGCACCTATACTAGTCAGCCTGGATTATCTGAAGTCGTTCTACATCTACTCATTCACTTCAAACCATTCCTATGCCAACATATTGATCCAAAAGGATGGTGAAGGAAATGAGCACCCAATCACCTTCATGAGTGACCCACTAAAATATGTTGAACTAAGGTACCATAATGTGGAGAAGCAATCATATGCCTTAGGGGAGTCAAGAAATTCAAACATTACATCTTACGAAACAAGGTGTTTTCCATAGTTCCTAACCTGGCAATAAAGACGTTGATGCAGAATGAGTTAGGTGAAAGAACAAAAAAGTGGTTCACCTTGTTGCAAGAATATGACATGGAGATTCAGCCCATGAAGTTAGTAAGAGGGAAATCCCTCACCCAAACGATAGCTAAAACGTTGGCTGAGGCTAGACCTAAGCTCATTGTCCAGCAATATCAACTTGAAGATGTCTCCCCTAGAGAGTGGTATGACGACATTGTCTACTACCTACTAAATAACAAGTGCCTGCCTCACCTACAAGGAGTCCAAAAATGTGCTCTCCAATTGAAAAGCAACAACTACATGCTATAGGGATCTATAATATACAAGAGGAATCATGAAGGGGTCTACCTTAGATGCCTTAGGAAAAAGGAGGCACAAGTATTAAAAGAGTTTCATGATAAATTTGGCACAGGCCACAAGTCTAGACCTTCCATTGCTCACCAAATCTTGCGGGCCGGATACTATTGGTTGACAGTGTTCAAGGATGCACACAATCATGTTCGACCCTACCATGTGTGCCAGACTACTACAACCAAAGAATAGAATGTTGTTGTTCCACTTCGACCAGTCCTAGAGGTAAGATCCTTCATGAAGTGGGGTCTTGACTTCATTAGTCTAGTAATCCCACCTTCCTCTGCAGGTCACAAGTACATTCTAACCACCTCTGATTATTGTACTAGATGGATAGAAGCAATTACATTTAGGCAATGTACTACTAAGGTGGTTACTAGTTTCCTTTAAAGCTTTATTTTGAATCATTTTGGTTGCCCATATGCTCTTGTTTGCAATAATGGCCCCACCTTTTCCTCACTCAAATTTTCTAGTTGGGCCTTTGACAATGGAATTTCCCTTAAGTTCTCATCCATCTAGTAATCTCAAGGAAAATGCCTAGCCGAATCCACAAACAAAAAATTGATCACTTTAATTAAGAAGCTCCTTGATAGAAACCCCAAATCCTGGCACACCCACCTACATTTTTCCCTTTGGGTAGATCGTACATGCCACAAGGCCTCTCTGGGTGATTCCCCATTCCATCTTGTTTATGGCTTGGAGCCTGTATTTCACATCCATCTCAAGATCCCTACCCTCCAATTTATCAACACCTTTTACAAAGAGGGAGATCGTCGAGAAGCCCATTTAGCTAAACTACTCAACTTAGAAGAATTTTGCGACCAAGCTATTGAAAATTTCACTAAACATAAAGGCATAGTTAAAAGATGGTTCGATCGATGAGCCAAGGTTAAGTCCTTTAGAATTACTAACTTGGTCCTTTGTTGGGAAAGGCCCATGAAAATAAAGGGGGACATGACAAATTTGACAAGCTCTGGCTTGGCCCCTTTCAAATCTCTAATATTTTACGAGATAATGCTTTCCGCCTCAAGACGCTAACTGGAGAAGACGTCCCATTGCCTATCAATGGGTAGCACCTCAAGAATTACTTCCTTTCCTGAGCTCTTCTGAGATAATCTTTGTAAATACCTATATATAGGTTAGTTTAGGTTTCCTTTGTTTTTCTCTCGTACTTTGCTGCTACTTTGTCTGTTGTCCTGGCTGCTTTGTTTTGTTAAGGGTGTTCTTATGTTTCTGATGCAGTGGTTGTGCTTAGTTTGATGAATGGTTCACTTTACTGCCCACTTTCTGTGTTATTTGGATAAATATTCACTCCCAACCATTGATCTCTGGTCACTTATGTGGAGTGGTTTCCCTATCTAAACTCTGATTTGGCCTAGGACTAGGCTCTTGGTTGAATCCTTTCACACTCATCTTAGATCTTACACAAAACACACATTAGATTATTTCTAAAGAACTATATAGTGGCTATTACGAGGGCCTAGCAAGTGAAAATATTAAGTCTACTCTAGTGACTATTGTGATTCCAAACCCATAGTAAGCTTCAATGCTTACATAGTTGAGCAAAAGAAAGATCTTCGAAAGGTAATATTTGAAAAAAGAAGAAAAGGAAGAAAATAATTAAAATAAAGCAACTGTGTGGGTGTACGAATAAATCTATTAGGGCCATGGATGCCTAGCTGGTAGTAGAGAAATGTTCGTGGGATTACAATGACAAATTTGTCAAGGCTATGGACGCCTGACTGACAATGAAGCAATTTCCAAGTTACTTTTGGGGTTAGGCAATTTACGTGGCTTGCTTTACCTGATTAATGGTTGTTTGTCATAGTTTCTAAAGAAAGGGAATGAATGCACCATACACACACTTCTAAGATGTTCATGTGGTCTAATTTAGTTAAGGATCCCATTCTCCTTCGAGCCCCTTAATTCATTTATGGAAATCGTCTCCCGGTTTACGAAACCAAAGATTCTAGGTTTTGAATGAATCTTTACCCTTAGAACACTCGAGAGTGTTCTCCCAGCAAATTCACCATTTGTTGTGCCTATAGCACACATGCCCCATTCATAATGGGGACCCTCTCTTTTTCACTTTTTTAAGGTCACTTTTTCCTTCGCCTCATTTTGTGTGCCCCCTATTTTGAGTCCCAAGTGGTCAAGGAGTCATAAAGTTATCATCTTGAGTTGACCCAATTTCACCACCCTTGAAATTTTCATGTCTTTTTCCTTCATGGAGCTCCTCTAGAAGTTTTCCTTAGGTCTTTGAAACTAGTGTCCTTCCCTTGTTGTGGATCTACCTCTATAGGTTTCTCCTGGTAGGATTTCATCCCTCCTTCACCGTTTCTGTGGCGGCCTAGTCGGGGCATCCACCCACATGGCAGGCTCCACATCCACCATCGTCATTCCCTTCGTCAACCTGCCAAGTGGAAATCGCCTAACTGTCACCCACATCGCGAGCTCCGCCATTCCCATTGTTGATGATTTTGAAACCCACATCCACCAACTGCACCAGTCGCTATACAACATTAAATGTGAGTAATAAATGTCAAAATTTCTATAAATAGTAAGACATCACCTGTCATGTTCACTGGCACTTAGTCAAAAAAAATTCATAGCTCTACCTTCCGTTGCTGCCTTTGCACCTATGTGATCTTATTGCTGATTCAAGCATTGAAGGCATTAGACTCTTAACAAGTTCTTGTGGGATATTCAGGTAGGTTTTCCGCCACTACTCTGGTTATGTGTTTTTCAATTGTTTTTGCAAAGTTATTAAAATCTTGGAAAGAAAACCTTTATTATAGTTAGAGTGCCAAATTCCACGTAAAACCCACCTCAGAAAAATTTGAAACCTCATCATACATGGCCCCAAAGATAGTGTAGAACTTCAAGCCTCGGTCATTGTTCATCAACAAGGAGTTCATGCCCTTGTGGCCTACAATCCTCATGCCCCTGTCTGAACTTCAACCATGAGGCTTGAAGCTTTCACCTTCGGTGAGTCTGCACATGTGGACAGACACCATCCCTCTACCATGAATCATAAAAACTTGAAAGAATATTGAGTAACACGAGATTCTTAAGCCCTTACGAGTTCACGTTTTTGGACTTCCATGCACGGGCAGCCCTGTACCCATTGCCATTTCCTGAACTATCATCTAACCTCGTCACCCGGCCCTATGGGCCCCACAAAACCTACGTAAGCTAAACTTACCAAAACTCTAAGGTCTTCATCATGGGCCGCACTCTGTAGACTTCTGCCATCTCTCCACCATTGTTATCAACACCCTTGTAAGCAGCTAGGACCACACTCCTTTTTGCATTATGGGGCTTGTGATCTCCTTTGCCCTCTAGACTCACTTGAAAAAAACCTAAGTATGAACCCATCATGGGTCTAACCATGCAGGGTCCATATGCGGCCCACTCCCTCCTCATCACCATCTGCAAACAACCAATGATCCTCACCCATTTTCCTTGCAGGCCTCGACAATGACTTTTCCCCTGAGCCTTCATTGAAAATCCCTAAGAAAGATACCCTTTATGAGCGGCTCTTTTTGGGCCATCGCCTACAGTTCACCTTTATGTGAGTATCATCACAAATTAGTTGTGCCCTATCATCATTCCGCATGGCAAAATCATAACTCACCTTTGTCGTTCGATCATCTTAGAGCAAACAATCAGTGCATAGGTCCTCTATGGACCTACCCATGTGGGTCACCCATTGCGGGACACCACCTTCCCTCCACTATTCACAAACGGTCGTGAGGCCCTATTCGTATGCATTTCCAACCCCACACCTTTCATTTCCCCTTTGTCCCTAGAAAGTGAATGGCTAAGTAAAAACTAATGCAGATTTAACAATGTGAACCACCGTCTTGTCTTGGTTCATCCAAACGGCTGTTTCCTAGCATCCTCCTACAAGTCCCCGCCTACATCATTATGATTGACTTAAAATTTGAAGCTAACACTGGGCCATCCTTTCTGCCTGTGGGTCCTACAATTTAGAACTCTATTTGTGGACTTCTACCATGCCAGCGCCATTCCAAACAATAGAGTTGCAAACAACCTTAATGACCTCAACTTCCGCACCCTCTTTATCTGCATTCCAAAATGACTGCATTAACACTTTTGAAGCTACATGAATGATGGAACCATGTTCCCAAACACCTTAATACCTTGTTGGGCCCCACTTATGATGCAAAAATCTTGGTATAGATGACCGCATGTGGGCCGCCTCCCTATTTCCTTCACCAAAACTACTACCAGCCTAGGGAAACCCACATACCTAGGCCTGCATTTCTCTCTCTTCCCCAAACAAGATCCAAACGATGATTTATGATGAATATTATGATCTCTAAAAGATGAATTACTTGATCTAGCATCTATTTTGAAGGATTTTTCTAATGTTTCCCTCATTTTTTATGTGAACATACTTATTGTGTTTCTATTTGTAGGATTTATGGAATGAACTGTAGGACCATCGAGAGTGTCCATGGAGAAAGATAAAGGGAAGAAGTCTACCAAGGTCCCAAGAGGGAAAGAGGATAAATATTAGATGAAATACTAGTTCTAGGGATTAGAAATCACCTCTAGGGTCACTACCGCCTAGGATACAATTAGAGATACCAACCTCGCGTAGGTTGACATAGATGAATTTTGACAAAGGTTCATCATCAACACCACCATAGATAATTCTAGGAAAATCATAAAGAGTGGTTTGGCTAAGGCATCTAGTTTCCCGCCCACTCTTGTGGCCCTAGAATTGGTAATGACTTGTACGGAAGCATACCAAGTAGAAACCAAAAGTATTATTGATCATAAGGGTAAGGTGTTGGCTGACTTGTCTGCCAGGTCCATAGGACAAACATTCCACATTCCCACCTTTGAACCTATGGAGGATACGACAAAGGAATATGCAGAAAATATGTGGAAGGTTGACCCCCTAAAATGCAAAAAGTTAATCAACCAATATTAGTTAAAGGAGAAGAGAGGGAGTGCTAACAAGGTGCCCCAAGAGTTGTTCAGGAGTGACTTTTATGAAGATTATCATGACTTGGTAACCTTGTTAAGAAGAGTCATGGATATTCCTACTACTGCTTGCTTCCAAGACTAGATTTTCTACTTCATTAAGGAGGTCATCAGAGGAAAGGCCAAGTTTCATTGGGCCAAAATGATCAGTGACAACTTACATCAGTAGTTCATGGTAGTCAAGAAGACCTCCCAATTCTATATGACCTCTTACTTGGTGTATCTCCTGGTTGGGCCATTTCCCTGTAGAAGTCTATTTGTTGCACAGACCCGACTCCAGGAAGGGAACTAAAAGTATATGACTAGCACCCACAACTAAAATATTAGAATTTCAAGAAGGATTACTATAGGGTGAATGATGCCTTCATTGGGCATATTATTAGACTTCTCAGAGGGGAATTTGGGAGGAGAGTCTTGCATAGTGCCCATGTGTTCATTCACTAGTTTGGGTTTTTGTACATACAGTTCCAAAAATTTACTTACATCAGAACAGAGAGCTTCTCCAAAATGCCATACAAGCTACCCCAATACCCAAATGACTGACTAATTTTTCTAGAAATGTCCATGCAATTGCAACATGCACACACTCTCCTCAGTGGAAAGCATTGAGCAAGGATACCATATCCCCTCACATTTGGGTAGGGAATGTATGCCCTCACAGCTACCCAGTGTGCGAAATATTCAGAGAAAGAGATTATTGAATTCAACTTAGGCCTCCACACTGCTTAGCCAAGGATGGATCCCTACAACAAGTTAAAGAAGTTTGTTGGGAGAGAGTATGCCCACTTGCACTACATTGAATATTTTTGTGCTAACTATGGAGATGACAAGGAGGTACACATGAGGCATTATATGTGAATGACTGCTTACTTTTTCAAGATAGTAAATCTATTCTTAGTACCGGATCAGATTGTAGAAGATGAAAATGCTGTTGTGGATCCAAGATATGATGTTGTCATCAACCTGCCATTTCCCCTAATAGACTAAAATGATGAAGAAGTCACCGAACTTGATATTTTGACAAAGCTAATAGAGCATAGAACAAGACAATGGATTGATACTCAAATAACTCAATGGAAGCTCCAGGGTGCCACTTTAACATATGACAAGCTCAGAGATGATCTCGAGAGCACGACAGATAGTGGGACTATTGTTGCCCCAACTAAGGAAGCTCCCAAATATCCTCTAGCCACAAGGTTGAGGAAGAGGAAAGAGGTAGTTGAGCGCTATCCTAAGAATAAGGTATATCCATGGAAGGACTCAGAGGGTGAAACATCGAAGAAGGAAAAGAAATCAGGAAGATTCTATGAGATTCCAACAATCCAAGAAGACCCACTACATGAAGAAGAAGAAGAAGAGGCCAACCAACCAAAGTCACCACCTGCCACCTCTACTCTTTCTGTAACTACCACTACCACTGCTACTACTCCTCCTCCCACATTTTAAGCATTACCCGCTTCCTCTTCGCCCATGGTAGACATCTTAGTTCACCTTTCCTCCACCTCACAAACTGCTCCAATTATGGTGAGGGATTCCTCCTCTGAACAACCTCTCCACTCTCATCCTCCTCAATGTCTCCCTCAGCTGCAGTCCCTTCGGCAGCTACAACTATAATGCCTACTCTCACTGTACCAGGCACCTTCACTATATAGATGCAAAATATACCCATGGAACTCTCTAGTGTACTAATGAATCTTGTAGTCCAAGCTGCTATGTCTCAGGTTGTTGCTAATCTCCTTGTCCCTCCTCTTACAAAACCACCAAAGATGGGAGCAACCATGAAAATCTTAGAATAAATGGAGAGATGACAGAGTGAAGCTATTAAAGAAATAGATGAAGAACTCAAAGATCCCTTTAGGGATGAATACAATGAGCACCTAGAGCATCAAAACATGACCATCGATGAGATGGCATATGAAGATGAAGGGTCACAGTCCTTGGAAGAAGATGTTGAAGACCCCAGTGCCAAGTATATAGTGGAGTCCTCTAACCAGGACCTTGAGGAGTTGTCCAAACAACTCAAGGATATCAAGGAAGAAGTCGAGAGGCAATATTTTGAAGCAAAGGAGGAAACTAGTGATGACATGGAAATACCTATAGAGCCTACAACAAAGAGATGGGATGAAGGCTTTGATCAAGAAGTAGAAATACCTCTTTAGAAGGAGGGAAACAAAGAAGTTGAAGTTAAAGAAGAAGATAAGCTTGAAGAAGAGGCTGAAATGAAAAAGAGCCCCGAGCCAGAACACCATGCGGAGCTCGATCAAGAGGATGAAAGGGTACCTAGAGGAGAGGACAACCCTAAATAAAATGTAGCTACTACCCAGATAAATGAGGAAAATCCTATATTGATCCAAGACTTGGATGAGGAAGAGGAAGAGAAAATAGAGCAAGAAATCTTGGGCCATGAAGAAAGGGAAATCCAGAATTCCCAAAGAGAAGAAGGTGATCATGAATCACTAAAAGAGGGATCTCAAATTCCTGAGTGGTTGGAGAAGCGGCTACAAAAGAAGACTCCTATTCTCATGAATCCCAAGGAAAGACTAGAGGCTATCTTTGCACGATCTCAAATAGGCACGAAGAAGGAAAAGAATCCAACAGTCCAATCCCACATCACAATTGATGCCTATGGATCAATAATGATGCAAATTTCTACCCCACTAGCAGACAAAGCAGAAGGGGTTAGCTATAATATCTCCACCATTGACCTAGGTACTGCTACAAGAGAGAAAAAGATTCATCAACTCCAAGGGTCGGTTGCCATGATCGTTCATCAAATGAACAAGGATCAGTCCTCCAAGGAGGAGTTGAAGGCACAAGTGGCGGACCTCACCACCTACATTCAACAGTGGTCTTCCACTGAGGAGCAACCAAAAACTTCATCGTCCCTACCTTTGCTTCTTTCCAAAGAGCACATAAGCAAGTTAGAGAGGAGAAGGAACTAGACCAAGGCTACTGAAGAGTGGTTCTAGTGAGTGCTCTACAATGGTGATATGGGCATTGGCTATGTCATCCAAATGGCCAACAAGTTCTGGGAAGTACAAAAGCAGCTCAAGGGCACAAAGAGAATTTGTAATAACTTCCCCAAACTATATAGGATTACATATCCTAAACTTGAGGCCATCCTCGAGATGCTCAAGAAGACCTAGGAGAAGGAGCTGGCCATAGTGAAGGATGATCATTAGTTGGTCAAGATGTGGAAAATGGCCCTAGACCTCAAAAGAGAAGTCTTCGAGCAGGTGCTCCATGAAGTAGAGATTGACTTGGAGTGGGTCAAGGAACATCAAATGGAATGTGAGGAATATTTGAAGCTCATGATGGATTATGACATGCCCACCGTTGAGCTAGACCTTGAGAAGATTAGGCCATATTTTCACAAGAAAATGGAGAATGCAGCTACAGATTCACTAACATTGGATGTCATGGAATTTTCTACCCAAGCCTTTTCCTAATCAAATCAAGTGATCAAGAACATGCCTAAGTGTACAAATAATTGGGATTTGATCACTAGCATGTCCAAAAAACTAACCTTCCAAGTGCTCCAATTAGATATAATAGAGTGGAATAAAATTCAGATGCTAATGGGAAAATTTGTAGAGTACGCCATTGTGCAGAAAAATCAAGGAAATCTTGTCATAGATGATAAGTTCCTCACAGTGTAGTTGTAACCAAAAGGGAAAATCACTACAAGACAAAAGTGCTACAATGACAAGGCACTAGAGGACAAAATAGGAAAAATACAAGGAATGTATTTTTAAATTATAAAATATTGGGGGTAGGTGAAACCCTAATTTGTAATGAATCTTGGCCACACAATGAGATTAAATCTTTTCCATTCATTTTGATTTTTGAAAACTATAAATAGGGGGTCTCCTCTCATTTTCAAAGAGATTTGAGTTGTTGTAATCACATGCTACTGAAATTCTAATAGAAATTCATTGTTTTGGTGGATTCTTGAGTTTCCTTCATGTCTCATGATTCATCTCCTCATAGTTAATATATTTGAGTTGATTTGGTTTTTTGTTCTATGTATTTTGCATGCTTCTAGTAGTTTAGTGAATGTTGTTCATTGATGCTGAAGAATACTACTATGTTGATGCCCTTCCTTTTTCATGCTTTTTGATGTTTGTTCATGATAAATAGCAGTGTAAAGCTAGTCTGGACATAAATTCATTGCTGCACTAAAAATTAATCTTTTATTCATGCTTTATGGTGAATGAATAGTTGAAAATCTATAGACCTTAGAAGATAATACTAGTTTCATGATATTGTTAGCTGATTTGGTTAAGTGAAACTTAGTTTCAGGAAGGTTGTCCATTGTAGCATCCTCTATTGTCACTGTTCATTGGTAATTGCAGGTCTAGGAGCTTCCTCCTTTCCCTTCCCTTTTGACCTTTCTTTGAAATATTAGTTTAGGAAAAATTCTGACATCATTGTAAAGCCAAATTTGATGATAAAAGTGGAGTTTTAGACTGTTTTTTTGAACTTGTAGCAATTGCATATCAACTTCAAAATCTTAGGAACTCCATTTAAGAATACAATCTCCCTCCAACTTAACAGATGTAAGGTTTCCCTTTGATTACCAAAAAATCACATGAACCAACTAAGACATTCCAAGCAAGTCATGACCTAACACATGAGAGACCTTGGGATAGTTTTCTGCTATTTTCTTGTAGGAATTTTTTTTTCAAGAGAGGTGATGCACTTATGTATTACCTATGTTGAGAAGTGCAAAAACACCCATCAATAGTATTTGTTTTTGTTGTTGTTTTGCAGCATGGGGAACCACTGGAACATCGTTGTTTGGTGTATCATCTAGCACTACATAATCATTTTATTTCTTCTCATGCTTCTACAACTGATATTTGTACAACACTTTCTCATTGAATATGACATCCCTGCTTCTCACAATTTTTTTTATTTTCAAAATCCCAAAGCCTATAACCAAATTCATCAATGCCATATCCAAGAAATATATGTTTCTTTTATTTTTCATCAAGCTTGGTTCTATTTTCATAATCTACATGTGCAAATGCTTCACAACTGAAGGTCTTGAGAAAAGAATAACTCACCCTCTTACCTATCCATGCTTTCTCTAGAATACCACAACCCAAAGGATTTGAGGGACCTCTATTAATTAAATAAACAATAGTGTTTATAGCCTCTTCCCACATGTTTAAAGGTAGCTGAACATGCAATCTCATAGTCTATGTACACTCCATTATTGTTTTGTTCATGCGCTTAGCCACTCCATTTTCCTGTGGAGTCCTTGGAACTATTTTCTGCCTACAAATACCATTTGACGAATAATAATATTCAAACTCTTTGCTGCAATACTCACCACCATTATCAAATCTAAGACATTTTAACTTTTTACCTGTCTCATTCTCAACCAAGCTTCTATATTTTTTAAAAGTTTCAAATACATCATATTTCAGCCTAAGGAAATAAATCCATACCTTAGTTACTTCATCAATGAATGTAACATAATATTGAGATCCACCAAGAGAAGATACCTAATCCAGTCCCCATTCATCTGTATGCACAAGCTCCAACTTTTCATCTTTCTTTTGCTTTCCATCCTTGAGAAAACTAACTCTCTTTTGTTTTCCATACACAAAACTTTCATAGAAATCCATACTAATGCATTTTAGACATGGTAAAACTTTCTTAGAATGAATTACCTTCATACCTTTTTCACTCATATGCCCAAGTCTATTATGCCATAGTGTTGTCTCAGAACCTGCAACAGCTATTTTAGTCTCTTCCTGTGAACTTGCAACAATTATTCTTCAACATTGATTTTTATCTGCAATAGCTAAAGTAGAAGGAATAATATGACCTATACAAAGATATAAGGTACCTAATTTCACATCTTTTTCTACCACTAAGGCACCTTTTGTAACCTTCCAATTTTTATCACTAAATGTAACAACACAACCTTCATCATCTAGTTGCCCTGCTGAAATTAAATTTCTTTTTAACTTTGGAATGTGCCTTACCTCATGTAGTTGCAAATGATTCCCATTCTGCAACTTAATATTGATTCTTCCCTTTCCAACAATCTGACAGGGTTCATTATCTCCCAAATAAACCAGCCCAAAATCCCCTTGGACATAATCAGGAAAATAACTTCTATGGGGTGTAGCATGAAATGAATCCCCTGAATCTAACACCCAAGAATCATCAACATTATCAAGGGAAAGAATCAAAGCATCCTAATCAGATTTATTACTTACCACATTTTCCTCTTTATTTCCTTCCTTTTTATCTCCTTTATTTTTTCAAAACTAGCAATCTTTCTTTAAATGACCTGGATTACCACAATACCAACAATCCCTCTTGTCTCTAGATTTGGACCATTTTTACTTTGATTTTCCTCGTGACTTCCCATGACTTCCAGAATTGTTTCCCCTCTCCTTTGTTCTACCCCTACTTTTTGTATTCAAAACACTACCTGATGTGGATGTTCCACCTGAGCTTTTCCTATGAATTTCCTCACTCAAAATAACACCAACAACATCATCAAATTTCAATGTATTCGAACCAAAAATAGAATTGCTAACAACCATTACCAAGCTATTCCAGCTTTCAGGAAAATAACATAGAATCAAAAGAGCCCTAACGTTTTCATCAAAGTTTACATTTACATAAGTGAAATGACTAGTAACCGTATTAAACTCGTTTAAATGATCAACAACTGACCCACCTTCTACCATTTTCATATTAAATAAATGCTTCATAAGAAATATCTTATTCAAAGTGAAATACTTTTCATATAACTTCACTAGGGTTTCCATCAACTCTTGAGTTGTCTTTGTTCTTGTGATATTCAATGTCACTGATTGTGCCAGACATAAATGAATGGCTCCCAATGCCTTTCTATCCAGAAGATTCTATTCCTTATGACTCATTGTTGTTGGTTTCTTAGCCATTCCTTCCAATGGCCTCCATAAATCCTTCTAATAGAGATAATCCTATGTCTACATCTTCCATAACTCATAGTTATTCCCATTAAATTTATCTAGCTTCAATTTACCCTTTTCCACCATTGCTCCCACTTAACTATGAGACTCTCACTCAATTGTGAGACTTTCTTGCATATGATAATCAAACACAACCCACTCTAATACCACTTGTTAGGGTTAGAAGGAAGATATCTAACAATTAAATGCAGATTTGATCAATAATATAGAGGAATTAAAACACACACAAAAAATAACATAGATAATTTAACGTGGTTCACCCAATCTGGGCTACATCCACAAAACTGCAGCCATCCAATGATTTTATTATCCAGTGCAAAAGTTATCACAATGTCATGAATAATCGCATTTTCCATCATACTGTAACTCTCATCCCAACCCCTTTATAACAAGCTTAGAAGCTTCTAGATTAGGGTTCTACATTTTGTGTTTATACATCAATCGATATGACTGTGATTATATGTGTTTAAATATCAAGGTATGATGTATACATATATATAGTATATGAGTATATACATATATATTAACATACATGTATGTATTGACAAAAACTTGGATACGTCCATACTAGTATATTAATATATATACACATATGTATATATATGTATATGTATGCATGCATCCATATATGAAATATGAGAACATTTGAATATGTATTCAAGTATCAAATAATATATTTTATAAACTTACAGTGAATTGTGATATATGTATATAAATATATATGCATACATATATATATTATGTTATATGTATATGTTATCTATATTGAATATATTTGATAATGATAGCACTGAATTATTTATCACATAGCATATTAAAACATAGCTTAAGCAAAGTATTGCATGGAAAAAATAAGTAAAGGAAATAATAATTAAAGTAACACATAAACATAAGAAATGCTTAAATCATTTTAAATTGTGTGTATTGTGAAATATGATAGTGCTAGGAAAAGCAAATAATATCATTTACAAACAAACAGGTAAGTTAATTTCCAAAGACTAAGTCAAATTCAAAGGAAAAGATAATACTCACACACATGAAGTATTGAGTTGGTCATTAGAAAATAGTAGCCAAAGGAATGGGGCGCATAGGAAACAATGTGGTGCCAAATAGTAAGAAGTATGAACCAATTAGAAGTCTATTTTGCAATATAAATTTCAGATTATAAAGCAATTTGAATTATGTGAATTGGTCAAGAGTAAAGCTAGCCAAATAGAGTCGACTTGTAGATGACATAAACCATGCATTTTTTATTATCTTTCTTGTTGGACATTGAGTAAAGTGACTCATTCACTATGGTTGAGAATGTGTTTATTGTGCAATGATTTCAATTTCCACCTTTTCTTAATCTTGTTGAGTTGAACCTATTAAGTTGAGAAGTTTCATTCTTGATATCCTATTTCTAGCTTTTAGTTTTTGACCTTTGTGTATAAATAGAGGTGCTCTCTACCTCAATAGGGATGCATATCTCTACATTATTACTATTTTTTTCTAAGTTGTGAGAGAGTTTTAGAGTTGAGAGGGGATTTTGATGGCCACTCAAATTCACACTCTTAGACATAGCATGCTCTAATACCAAATTGATGGAAGCGTTGATTAAATGCATACAATTTGCAATAGCAACGAATAGTACAGCTAAAAAATGAAAGTGACCAATGGAGGTTGATGATGTAGGAGCATCCATGGCGAAGAGAAATCCTGCATCATCATGCTATGTTTGTTTGACCGCATAAGGGCTAGCATGTTCCATTGGTAGAACCTTGACACATTAGTGTGACTTTCCTACAAGTTCCAATGACCTACCGATGACAATAGCGAGTGAAAAATGCATGGACTTACATTGGCGGGAAGACTACCTATTGGTGTGACTACACCCAATGTTCCAGTGACAGACCGATGGTATTAGAACAATGTGGTTGAGCATGTGAAGTTCGTCGGCATAAGGTTTCCCTATTGATGGGAAAATTTCCCCTATTTGGTCGATGGCCTGATTGTATGTGAGTTGATGTTATGTTCATTGGACAGGGCGTACATCTTCTGTGGGACTTTGACCTGAGTCTCCTTGATGGCCCAATTGATGTGACCCAGTGGCATCCGCAGAACCCCCTATTTCATTCCCCCAATGGTTCGATGGTTTCCTCAATGAGCAAGTGTTCATCGTTGAAACTCCCTTCTATCGGCAAAAGGTGACTTGAGGTCTCCCTGATGGAGTGATAATTTGATGTTGGTGAGACATGGTGATATTGGTGGGAGATGAAATGGAGTCTAGGAAATAACCCAATGGTGATAAATACTTGGTGGTCAACAATGGTTGATGGTCAAGCAAACCTGAGGCCGACATGTGGCGAAGCAATATTAAATATTTCACATTGATAGTTGTGAGACATGGTGATATTGGTGGGAGATGAAATCTAGGAAATTGGTGATAAATACTTGGTGGTCAGTTGATGGTCAAGCAAACCTTGTGGCGAAGCAATATTAAATATTTCACATTGTAGTTGTGAAATATAATTCTATTGAGTGTTGATTGTGATGTAATGACTTGGAGATTCAGAAAGTTGATTGGGTGAGGAGCGGTACTATGACATGAGACCAAAGCCGAGATGGAGATTTTGTGAGAAACAAAAAGGCCACAGGAGAACATGTACAAGGACAAAGAGATAGAGATCATAGAATGGAAAAGGAAATCATAGGATATCATACTATAGTGTAAGTTCAGATCTACCAGTTGGTGGATGCTTGTAAGAAGCCAAATAGATGGCATGTTCTCTGAAATTTGTAGTGACCAATAATAAAGATCATTTCTTTTTTTGTGCAAACCTGGTTGTACATTGTTGTTCTAGTTGTAAGGGGAGTACCCTTCATCAATTGGTATCAGAGCAAGAGTTCCTAAGTCTATAGCAAAGTGTCGAATGTGAGGAAGTTGCAACAAGACCTGTGAGTGTGGGTTAAGAAAAAAATTCCTCCAAGAATGGCCCAGTGTGGTAGAGGCAGGGATAGAGGTGTAGATCCACTGATAAATGAGATCAGAGCCCTCAAAAGGTAGATGCAATCCTTGCAAGAAGAGGTCCGAAGAGGAAGAGGAGCACACCAAGAAAGAGATGACAGTGATAAGAATTGGAAGAGGAAGAACAGGATCAAGTAGATCCTTGAGAGATGAAGTTGTTGTGAGCAATATCTAGTCTAGGAAAGAAACAAAGATGGAAGTCTCAACCTTCAGTGGAAGCTTGAACCCAAAAGAATTTATCAATTGGATCAACGATATGGAAGAATTATTCAAATTCGAGGAGATTGAAGATCCTCACCAAGTAAAGTTTGAAAAGACCAAATTGAAGGGCCATGCTAGTATTTGGTGGAAGGAGGTCCAGCTCAAAAGAGGTAGACAAGGAAAAGATAAAATCTCCAGATGGGAGAGGATGGTGGAAAAATTGAAGAAACAATTCATTTTGGTGGATTACGAATTGGAGTTGCTAAAGAGAATGTAGAATCTGAGACAAGGAACAAGGATAGTGAAAGAATACACTGAAGAATTTCACAAGGTCCTAATTCAAACTGAACATTCTAAGGTGAACAAAGAGATGGTTGCTCAGTATATCAACAAGTTGAAGCCTATTATATAGGAAGAATTGACACTGGTAAGAATGACTACCATTGAGGATTCTTATCAGTTCTCTCTGAAATTTGAAGAGCAATTGAACTAGAGGTTTGAAAGCAAAAAAAGAGATCAAGGTGGAAAGACTAGTAAATGGCCATATGGAGGTCGAGGTGGTGATCATAAGAAGGATGTAGGATCTAGTACTAGTGAAGGTCAGCAAAGAGATTACTCATATAAACCTCGTCATCAGAATAGTGTAGATCAAAGAGGTTGAGGAAGGTATGGGCATAGACTTGGAAGATGAGGTTTCAAAGGAACATGTTTCCAATGTGTTGAAGAGGGACATAGGGCCTACGACTACTTGCAACACTAAGAGAGGATGAATAAGAGGCTTGAAGGAAAGGTGTGAGTAGCCCATGTAGATGAAGACACTTGGTCTTCACAGTCTGAAGATGCATAAAAGGGTGAGTCCCTTGTTGTCAAAAGGGCCTTGGTGAATGAAGAGAAGGAGCTTGACTAACGAAATAATTTGTTTCACACCCATTTTAAATGTGAAGGAAAGGCCTGCAATATCATCATTGACAAAGGTAGCACTGGAAATCTAGTGTCAAAAGAAATGGTCACCAAATTGCAGTTGGAGAGGTGAAGGCACCCAAGCCCATATCGGATTGTGTGGTTGTAGAAGGATCAAAGGGTCTTGGTCAATGAATAATGCGTAATAAAATTCAAAATTGGTAACTACAAGAATGAGGTTTTGTGTGATGTGATACCCATGGAAGTTTGATCAATGAGCAATACATGATGGAAATACAAACACTCACTCATTAACAAAGGATGGAGTTTGACATAAGATGAAGCCTCTGAAGGAAGAAAACAAGAAGGTATGCAACAATGCATGAATTTTTTTGGTTGATGGAAGGTAATTCCTGGAAGGTATGAAACATGAGCCCATGTGCTTTGCATTAATTCCAAGAGCTGAAAAGGAAGCTAGTAGTGAGGTACCTGCAGAAGTGTGTGGTTTTTTGGATGAATTCCAAAGTATTAATTTTTATAATGTTCCTAAAGGATTACCACTAGTAAGAAAGATTATTCATTAGATGGATCTGATTCATGGAGATAGGTTTCCAAACAAGGAAGCCCATCGAATGAATCTAGCAGAGAGTGAAGAGTTCAACAAACAAATGCAGGAGTTGTTGTGAAAGGGATTGATTAGAGAAAGTTTGAGTCCATGTGTAGTACCTACAGTACTAGCACCTAATAAGGATGGCGAATGGTGAATGTGTACTGATTCAAGAGCCATCAACAAGATCAAAATAAAGTATCGATTTCCCTTGCCAAGAATGGATGATATAATAGATTTCCTAAGTGGAGTTGAGTATCTCACAAAGATTGACCTAAAGAGTGGTTACCATCAGATTCAAATCAGAGGAGTAAAATGGAAGATAGTTTTCAAGACCAAAGAATGCCTATACTAGTGGTTATTCATGCCTTTTGGGCTGACCAATTCACCCAACACGTTTATGAGGCTCATGAATGAGGTATTGAAAGAATTTCTAGGTAATTTTTTAATTGTTTACTTGGATGACAATTTGATTTTCAATAAGAAATTGGAGGAGAACTTGATGTATATCTGAGAGGTTTTTGAGAAGCTGAGAGAACATAAGTTGTTGATCAACTTGAAAAAATGTAGTTTTGTGAAACATGAATTGGTGTATCTCTGATTTTTTATCTCAATAGAGGGTCTAAAGTTGGATCCAGAAAAGGTGAAAACCATTGTGGAGTGGCCAATGCCAAGAATCACTACTAAGGTAAGATATTTTCATGGTTTAGCAAGTTTTTACTAGAAGTTCATTAAAGGATTCAATTTGTGCACCCCTAACTCAATCAATGAGAGGAGATAGAAAAGAATTCAAATGGAGTACATGAGTAGCAAAGAGTTTCAATTTGATGAAGAAGAAGGTCATGGAGCAGCCTATTTTGGCACTCCCATATTTCAATAAAGTATTTCAGATAGACTATGATGCTAGTGGTAGCACCATTGAAGCCATTTTGAGTCATGAAGGTAAGCCCATTGCTTACTTTAGTGATAAATTGAATGATGCAAAGAAGAGATATTTCGTGTATGATCAGGAATTCTACGCCATAGTCCAGGATTTTAAAAAGTGGAGACACTATTTTTTGCCAAAAGAGTTTTTTTTATTCATTAATCATCAAGCTTTACAATACTTGAACAGTCAAGGAAAATTAAACTAAAGACATCTAAAATGAGTTGAATTTCTACAAATTTATACCTTTGTCTTGAAACATAGAAGTGGGCGATCAAATAGAGTTGCAGATTCCTTGAGCAAGAGGCAAAATTCGTTAATAGAAATGCAGTTTGAAGTTTTCGGGTTCAATGAACTCACAAGATTTTATTCAAAAGATCCTAATTTTGCAGAAGCTTGGAAAGCTTGAAAGGAGCCTATCACACTAGATAGGACCAGGTGGTTGGATTATACCATTCAAGGTGGTATGTTATTTAGGAGGAATCAATTGTGCATTCCTAGGAGTTCAATGAGAGAAAACTTGATCAAAGAGAAGCATAGTGGCGGAATGGCAAGTCACTTTGGATAGGATAAGACAATCACTGTGGTAAGTGAACATTACTATTGGCCATAGTACAGTATGACATGAAGAAGTTTGTACAAGGTTGCAGGTTGTGTCAAATGGTGAAGGGCACCAGTTAGAATACTAGAATATATCAACTATTACCTATACCTAAGAAGCCATGGGGGGATAATAGCATGGATTTCATTCTTGGTTTGCTGAGGACATAGTGTGGTCATGACTCCATATTTGTGGTGGTGGATAGACTTTCAAAGATGGAACACTTCATTTTGTGTCATAAGACCAGAGATGTTCATATCACAAAATTATTTTTCAAGGAGGTGGTAAGACTACATGGTTTACCAAATAGCATAGTTTTAGACCGAGATACCAAGTTTGTTGGGTGTTTCTGGAGGATGTTGTGGAAGAAGTTGAAAACTGACCTGAAGTTTAGCTCAACACACCATCCACAAACAAATGGACAAACAAAGGTGGTGAATAGGAGTTTGGGTAACTTGTTGAGATTCTTGGTAGGTGATAGATCCAAGGGTTGGGATTTGGTTTTTCCACAAGCAGAGTTTGATTATAACAATTTGGTTAATAGAAGCACTAGTTGATCACCATTCCATATTGTGTATGGAAGTAGCTCGATAACTACTACTGAATTGAGGAAAATGAATAAGGAAGGAAAGTGTAGTGCAAACGCAGAGGATGTTTTTGAACATATCAAGAATGTGCATGAAGAAGTTAAGAAGCATATTCATAAGATGAATACATAGTACAAGACTAAGGCAGATCAAAAAAGAAGACATAAGGAGTTTGCAGTTGGAGATGAAGTCATGGTTCATTTGAGGAAGGAAATATTTCCAATTGGTACATACAACAAGCTGAAGATGAAGAAGTTCAGACCATGTAATATTTTGAAGAAACATGACTCAAGAAATGCATATGAGGTGGAACTACCAAGTGGGATTCATGTTTCACCTATATTTAACATTTTAGACTTGACCTAGTATCATAAAGGAGATATGGAACATGAATTGGTAGAGGCACAGTGGAGTGTTCCAACACTTGTAGCAGAAAATGAAGAGATTGAGAAGATCATAGACAATCGTGTGGGAAGAAGCACAAGTAGGCAGTAGAATGAGTATCTAGAAAAGTGGAAAGGAAGGCCAGTAGAAGATTCAACTAGGAGTCAAAGGTTAGCCATCTTGGTTTTCCTCTATCCCAAGAGGTTTACTTTTAAAATCTAAGGTGTTTGATGCAAAGCATCTTGAAGAGCAATCCTGCATTTCATTCTATGTTTGTTTGACTAAATAAGGGTTGGCATGTTATATCTAAAACCTTGACATATCAGTGTGACTTTCCTGCAAGTTCCAATGACCTACGATGACAAATAGTGAGTGAACAACATGTGGAGTTACATCAGAAGGAAGACTACCTATTGGCGTGACTACACCTAGTGTTCCAGTGACAGATCAATGGTATTAGAACAGTGTGGTTGAGCGTGTGAATTTCATTGGCATAATGGTTTCCTATCGTTAGGATGATTTCCCCTATCTGACCAATTGCCTGTTGTATGTGAGTTGACATTATGTTCATCGGTAGGGGTGTGCATCTTTGGTAGGACTCTGACTTGAGTCTCCCCGATGGCTTCATCGATGTGGCTTGACAGAATTGATGAAACCTCCTATGTCATTCCATTGATGGTTCAATGGTTTCCTCGGTGAGCAAGTGTTCATCGTTGAAACTCCCTTGTATCAGCGGAAGGTGGCTTGAGGTCTCCTCAATGGAGTGATAATGTGATGTCGGTGATACATGGTGATATCAGTGGGAGACATACTATAGTATGGGCGATAACCTGATGGTGATAAATACTCAGTGATCAACAATGGTTGATGGTTGAGAGAACCTGAGGCTGCCATGTGGCAAAGCGATATTGAATATTTCTTTTTTTTTTAGACTGCAGGAATCGGGTAGCACGACCCCCTATAAATTGTAGTGCGCCTGGTAAACTTTTTAACATGACCGGCGACGCTGGCGTGACATGCCCTCCGGTACCACAGGGGTTGGGGAGACTAGACCTCGTGACCAACCTCCTGCAACAGGAAAGATTTAGCCAACCGAGCTAGGACCCCAACCCCAATATTGAATAATTCACATTATAGTTGTGAAATATAATTATATTGGCCAATGTTGACTATGATGTAACGACTTAGAGATTCCAAAATTTGATTGGGTGAGGAATGTTACTATGACATGAGACCAATGCTAACCTGGACATTTTTTGAGAAATAAAAATGCCACGAGAAAACATGTGCAGAGACAGAGAGATAGAGTGGAGAACAAAGAAGGAAATCATAGGATATCATACTATAGTGTAAGTTCAGATCTACCAATCGGTGGATGCCTATAAGAAGGCTAATAAATGGCATGTTCTCTATAAACCATAGTGACCATTAATAAAGATCATTTCTTTTATTGTGCAAAGTTGGTTGTGCATTTTTGTTCTAGTTGTAAGGGGAGTACCCTTTATCAGTCAATTCATAGTCAAGGTGACAAAATCATTTAATTTCATACCACTACTAGAGAAGGTGATTGTAACCTTAGTAATTGCATTCATCAATTAAGGAAATAGAAGACATAACTTTAGCCATCAAGACAATTACTAGTTTCATTCATCAATTGAAGAAACAAGAAACATATCTTCAACCATCGATAGGGAAACACATTCCATTCCTCAAAACAAAAAGAAAAATAGAAATACAAACTCACAAATAGAGCACAACATAGGAAATTGTAGATTGCAAGAAAAACAACTTCAGATTACAAATTACAAGGACAATAAACGTCTTTATGTGTTGTTTGCATTCTTTCATACACAACCCAAATGCCCTTTGCTTTCTATTGGCTGAAACTCAATTCTGTCACAAGTTGAACTCATACCATGGATTTGATTCTCAAAGTATCATTTCATTTTGATTGGTTGATGCCTTCCCCAAGAACCATTTCTTTGCTCTCACTACTTTGGATTGGGATTTTTTCCCTTCTATGTTTTTTTTAGCTTGGGCCTAAATTTTATATTACATATTTTTTCTCTCTTGGCAGCGCCAAGCATCCCTCTACTCTCACGATGCAATGTCTATTCTTGATAACTGAAAAATAGTAATTTCCTTTGACTCCTTATGTGACCACTCTCTCCTACATTCCTATCATGTTTCTTCCTTTATTCCTTTCTTCATGTGGGTATGATACTGCAAGAATTTTATAAACTAACATATTTAAAATGTTCCTCCTGATCAATGTTGCAACACACTTCAAAACCAAGCCAAAATACCAAACTTAAAAATAAAATGCAAGCCCAAAATTTTTGAGGTTGATGCTCCTACATCAAACTCCCTAGGAGACAAAAAAAACATGTGCTCCTGCACATGGTCATCAACCAAAATTCATTCCTCTTTTTGTGTTTCTTTCGTGTCTTCCAACATCGCTTTGGAACAATTTCCATGCGTTCAATCTATTTTCGTTTGATTTTTTTTTTCTTATTGTATCTTCTCCTTCTTATGGCCTTTTCATCTAAAAATCTCCAAAATTCCATCTCACATTCATATATATCATTGTCACAATTCAATTCCACATCCTTTGCATCTTTTTTTTTAAATCTTCCCTTTAACAATTTCATTCAAAGATATAAAGGCATCACAATTTAAATCATCCAAATTAACTTGCTTACCATCATCAGTCCTCTTTTCCAGCCATTCTTCTTCAATAGCCAATAGCTCTTCCTTTTCCACAACAATAGCTTCCTTATCATCAACTACCAACTTTATCTCTGTATCCTACGTTGTACCATTTGTCTTCACACATCACCAGCAACCTTCTCCATCCATTCCTGTTCTATCACTAAAAATTGTTCCCAAAAATCTTCTGCATTCACTACACCTTTTTTTTCCTTCAACTCTCTGAAGTAATGGTGCTCACTTGAAAACTATCTACTAGCTAAACCTCTTTCATCTACTCTTTTCAAGGTAGCCATATTTTACCCTCTTCTTTTCTAAACAATCATCTACATAGGCCACTTCAGCTTCTTTATCAAATACCAAAACCAACCATTTACTTGGCTTCTTTCCTCAAACCATTGATTCACCGCAAGCTTACACTTCTCCATATCTCCATCCCACTATAAATTTTGCATCTTATTATCTTTCTTTTTGGCTTTCGATACCTCACCTAAGGCTTCTCTCATTTTCCTCTGCGCAATCTTTTGGTACCTAGGTTCTTCTTGTTAACCAATCAAACTCTAACACACATACTTGTCAAAACCGTTCGAGCATATGACCAACTTCCATTTCCCAGAACTTTTAGGCTCTAATACCAAAATGATGGCCACTCAAATTCACACTCTTAGACACAGCATGCTCTAATACCAAATTGATGGAAGTGTTGTTTAAATGCAGACAATTTGCAATATCAACGAACAGTAACTACATAATGAAAGTGACCAATGGAAGTTGATTCATAGTCAAGGTGACAAAACCATTTAATTTCAAACTACTACTCAAGAAAGTGTCTATAACCTTAGTAATTGCATTCATCAATAATGAAATAGAAGACATAGCTTTATCCATTGAGACAACTACCAATTTCATTCATCAATCGAAGAAACAAGAAACATATCTTCAACCATCAAGAGGGAAACACATTCCTTTCCTCAAAACAAAAAAAAAGCAGAAATACAAACTCACAAATAGAGCACAGTGTAGGAAATTGTACATTGCAAGAACAACTTCATATTATAAATTACAACGACAATAAATTTCTTTATGTGTTGTTTGCATTCTTTCATACACAACCCAAACACCCTCTTCTTTCTACAGACTGAAACTCAATTTTGTCACAATTTGAACTCATACCATGGAATCGATTCTCAAAGTATCATTTCCTTTTGATTTTCCAATGCCTTCACTAAGAATCGTTTCTTTGCTCTCACTACTTTGGATCAGGATTTTTTCCCTTTGATGATTTTTTTTTTTAACTCGGGCCTAAATTTTATATTACATATTTTTGCTCTCTTGGTAGCGCCAAGCATCCCCCTACTCTCACAATGCAATGTTTGTTCTTGATAACTAAAAAATAGTAACTTCCTTTTCCTCCTTACATGACCACTCTCTCCTCCATTCCTGTCATGTTGCTTCCTTTATGCCTTTGTTCACATGGGTATGAGACTACCCAAGAATTTTATAAACTAACATATTCAAAATGTTCCTCCTAATCAATGTTGTGTCACACTTCAAAATCAAGTCGAAATACCAAAATTCAAAGTAAAAAATGCAAGCCCAAAATTTATGAGGTTGATGCTCCTGCATCATATTTTGGTAGACAGAGAAGGATAATTGGTTTTTTTCTTACTGATTTGGGAAGGCTAGGCTTGGAACCCAGTCGATCAATTGGAGCATTGCATAAACAGGCATGTTGATTTCTACTATTTTATACTTTATTTTATAGATTTGGGAAGTTAGTTCAATTGCTTATTAGGGAAAGTTACTTTGATCTTTATGTGAGTGAAAGACTGCTTGATGTACTTAGTGTAAAGATCTTATTTGATTGTGTGTTTGTACATATTTCATATTAAGGAATGGGAGTTTATATTGGGTTTAAATATCATATTGTGAATAGAGCTTAAATATTGCCAATGTTTAATTAATTCTATCATAGTAGTACTTTATGTTACTTAGAAGTAGTGTCATAATATTCTTAAATGGTTATAGTTTGTTCTTGGGGTTAGATTAATCCATGGGAAAGGGAATAGCCTATTCATAGAATATGAATGGTCAAATAGAAATTGAGCTAGGAAGGTGGGTGAGTGTGTGACATCCATTCCAAATTAGGGGTGATGAATAATTTGCCCAAAGTAGTGTATGTTTCCACTCTATACAGTATCAGTTCACTATGATCCAAGATTACATACTAGGAAGGTAATGTCATATGGTAGGTTGTAACCATTGTGTGACGGTTCTAGATATGTAGGACACAATACCAAGCTCAGGAAAGATCATTTTTATTGTGAAGATACCTCTTTGTTGAAGGGTAGGGCCATCTTACCAGTTTGGTAGATGTGTGGGGGACTGCAATTAGTCCATGGTTGGAAAAAAAGCACTTGAGTGACGCTTCTTCTCATCAGTTGGTGACCAATATTTGATGGAGTGCACCTAGACCATTCATATATCTATTGCTAGTAAGCTCAATAGAGCCTTGTATGTGTTTTGTATACATTTTGATAGAAATATTGAAAAAGAAAAATGTTATCATATTGTCATGAAATTATGTACTATGAAATCTATACTTTGGAAAGTTGCAATACTTTGATATAATGCAAAGGGAAAGTTTGGAAAGATGTTATTTCAAATGTGCATGTTATCTTTATGTTTGAAAAGAAAAAAATTATTACTTGTGATGGTTAGATTCTTAAAACTATTTACTTGAGGTTAAAACATAGGAAAGTTACTATGTAGAACAATGGGCATGTTACAAAATAACACTTCCAAACACCCTATCCCTTCTACACATGTATTCTCACTCAATACCTACACACATCACATTAATTAAATTATCACTTTTTCTTGAGATTAAAGTGATATATTGAATCACATTTTAGTTTTTAAAAAAACATAGTATACATACATCTAATAAGTTATTGATTTGGATGTGAAACCTTAGGGTTCCAAATAACGATTAAGAAAGCAAGTTGTAATTCTTAAAATCCAATATTATTTTTGGAAGAAAATAAGAGATTAAAATTTTATTCAATAGTTGAAAGATTATAATTTAATTTAAGAGGTAGGAATTCTCTAAAACCTTTCTTCTAGCTATGATATACTTATAATCACCCTGCAAAAAAATATTGAATAATTATTAAATTAGATTATTAGACTATATTATGCTATAACCAATTTCTATCACTACTCAATAATCTAAGTTCTAATAATGTTCATTTAATACTATATCTAAGATCTATAATTAAAGACATAATTATGATATTCTCATCCAAGGAAATATTATCCTAAAATTATTTTGAGGCTATAACAACATATAAATTCTATTTTGTCAATAATTGCATATTTCATTAGAAAAGTGATCTTAAATACTAGAACATTCAATATTGAACTTGTGTCAATTGGAATAATATTAATCATACCTTCTTCAATCCAAATTCCTATGGAAAATAAGGTGAATATATTATTTACTACTTTTAAGTCATTTTTCTCAATATTTGGTTTAGCTCAAATGGTAAGGATGATGGTATGCTCCTTAATTACACTATTCACAAAGGTTCAAATCTTTTGGACATGTAACCCATGTATGAATTTGACAAAATAGTTCCCCTACTCATTATCCAAAGGATTTTTTTATAGTTATACTCACTCATAATATTGTAAATTATTATATAAAAGAAAAATTGTTGATATATAAAATCTGCACAAGCTCTAGACATGGTGGTTGATCTCATTAAATTAGTAAATATTTATTAATCATCATCATCTAGATAATCTAATTAAATTGTTAAATCTTGCATGGAGTTGAATTTCAATTATAGTTATCTTGCATGGATCATTCTTAAATTTAAACTATTTATTTTGCTACATTTTTTTATTATGTGCATGTTGAAACTTTGTTCCCCCTTGTATTTTCCCACTGATTATCATTTATTTGAGAGATCTATGTGGGTTAATTATATAAAAGTGCTCCTAGGTTTTTTTCCCATTTCCCCTAACCTTGGTCAATTTCACAAATTTGAAATTCCTAAGATTGAATATGTGTGAGGTTTTCTTTGAGTCTTTGATCTTGTAGAGCCAAATGGGTATCTCCTAGTTAAAATTTGGACAAAACTGGGTTGAAATTGGATAAGCTATAGCTGGTTGGAGCTTTAGCTAGTTCTTGGAACCTTGTCGGCCCCTGACATGGTTTCTGAAACCATAGGAAATTATGATAGTTCATGGATCCTTTTCTTTCTCTAATAGGCTCCCTCTCATGTCTTAGCCATTTTCAAGCATTGTTAGGAATTCTTTGTGTTCCCAAAACCATTGGAACCTCTAATGGTTCCTAGTTCTCAGTTAACAACTGACCAAAGGGAGCACAAGATGAACTTCTAAGGCTAACATGTGTTCAAGAAAAATACAAAGGTAATGTTTCAAAAATTCTCATGGTTCCCAAAACTATGGGAACCTTCTATGTAAGGTTCCTAATTTCAAGTGAACCCCTAATGAGGAACACAAATCTAAAGAAGATGGAGTCAATACAAGGAATAAATGAATCATTTAAGTGTTAGAGCTTCCCATGGTACTGACAATGTTCCTGATTCTTTCCTCGCCCCCAGTAAAGGAAAAGAATAAGAGATTAAAACAAAAGAACAAAGTGGGAAGAAGCAAGAAAAGAGTTGTCAGGAGTTCTTCAAGTTCTTGGAACTATGGAAACATCTAATGGTTCTCTAATCCTCATGAACCTCCAATAAAGGATGAAGTATAGGCAACAACATGGTAAGATAATAGAAGGAAATCCAAACACTAAGTGTTTGTGAGAGCTTCATAGGAACCTCTAAACAAAGTTCTTGTTCCTGACAATTCCTCCTATAGAGAAAGGTAATGTAAAAGCACCAAGGATTAAGGAAATGATCAAAAGAGAAAGGCCAAAGTGCTATAAAATAATTCCTAAGGCTCAAGTGGTGGAGGTTAAAGTGAAAAATGACAAATAAGAAAGTGTTAGAGCTTTCAGTGGTTCCTAGAACCACCCAAACTTCCAATAATTCAGTTTCTAGGTGAACCTCCAATAAGGTTCCCAATACTTACCATTCCAATGAAAATAACTAAGAAGGAAAGGTCAAGAAAATAAATCATAAATAAAGAAGAGGGCTCAACATAGATGGAGTAAAGGGGAAAAAAAGAAGAATGAAAAAGGTACAGAAAATTTGGGTAAAAGCATAGAGTTGTGTCACACTTTATAAAGGAAATGACCAATGTTGATCCAACTTTTAAACTTGAATCACTAAAAAGTGGCATATATGTTTTGAATTTTGAAATGATGTAAACTAGTAAAATATGTATTTTTTAGTATATTTTATGTTTTTATTTTTTTTTTAAATTAAAAAATTATTTTTAACTAGTTTTTAATAAATTAACACTATAATTTAGTTGTTGATAAAATACTGAAAAAATGAAGTTGCATGGGACATCAAAAATTTTATAATAAATTTTATTATTTTTCTTTCAATTTTTTTGTGTATTTATAACTTGTAACTTTAGTGCATGGATATATTTTTTCCAATTTTGATAAGTATATATTTTTAAATAAATATTAAAATGTACGCGAATCAAAAAATAGTTGTTTCCATCGGATGCCAACTTTCATATTCAATATTTATCAAAAATGGAAAAAAAAACTATACCATCTTGAAATAGATTCTTTTATCTAGTGCATCATTTTTTTTTCAATTTTTTTTAATAAGTTTTAGTATTTTTCCTTGGCATGGTAATCAACCTAATATTTTGTACTGATAAACTACTTTTAATAAAAATAATAATTAAACTATTGAAATAAATACATTTTTGAAAACTACACTTATGGATCTACAAAAGGGTATTTTTATATTTTAGAAAAAATGTTATTTACATTAGCAAGAGTTATTAAAACCTCAAGTTTATTAAATAATTTTACTTTTTTGGTAAATTGGACTCAAAATGGTGCTCCATATATTTTTAGCCAACAATTTTAGTTGAAAAAGTTGTGGAAGTATCTAACTTAGCTAGAATGAATCTTACTACATCACATGTTTGACCAAAATTGATTTTTAGTTAGAAATACTTAAATTCAATTGTGCTGATAAGTTGGCTGAAAGTGTGACACAACTTTGTGCTTTTACCCATTTACCGAGGTGAATTCAATGAAGGTGTAATAAGGAAGTGATGAATAAGGAAGAATATCAAGAGGGTAAAACAATTTATAAGAGTTGGGAAACTTGTCCCATATTCATTTCAAGGACACATGTAACAACAATTTCAATAATTTGCAAATATTCAAGAGAGTGGAGATTCATGATTTGAGTCCTTTTAGGAGCATGCAAAGGAGAATAAGTTGGAAAGGTCAATGAATCATCCCCTTAATGCTTTACTAGATCATGTCAAGGAGTTGGACTAGGAAACTAGTTTCCCAAAGTATCCAAGGAAAGTTGACTAGATAGTTTAAAGAAAGCATTCACATTTATTTTAGGAAAATGTATCTTATATTTCATCATTTTGCTAGATATGAAAAGGGGGGTGAATTTTAATTTATTTTGGTATGTAACATATATAGTTAGAAGTTCTGATGTAATAAAGGGTTGAAGATTTTTTTAAAACTCTATAAAATAGACTTGTATTTAGCTGATGTACATTTTTTTGTTAATAAAAGAATCCATCTTTACCAAGTATTAGGATTGTGTATTGTGTAGCATGATAAAATGATGCAAGAGCATCCAGGAGCATGGGCTATCCTGCACAACCAAAAAAAAGTCTTTTATTTAATTTTGTCTTTTCCAATTTTGGGTTTGTTTTTATCTTGCAGGCATGAATTAACTCTCCTTTAGCAACCTTGAAAAGGCCCCTTCTTTCTACACTTTGTTTGGCTCCAAATTCAGATGAAACATGAAGACATTTGGTGTAATTTCTCATTACTGAGAGAAATGTATTTTTTTATTATTATTTTTTGTAACTCCCACAAAGAATTAAATGATTTGGGAATAAAATATTTTCCATGATGCTAGTGTCTAGGGAGTGGAGTTGCCAAATGATGAATTGGATGGTAATTTTTGGAAAAAAAAATGAATTTTCCTAGAAAAAACAATTAAAGAGGACATTGGCATGAATTACCATGCCAGATTGGAGGAAATAGAGGTTTGACTGGCATTTTGGGGAAGAAGGAGATTGTTTGGGTCGTGGCTATGAGACCCAATTTCAGTAAATCAGGCATAACTTTCTCATACAGTAACAATTTTGAAATTTTAAAAATGATGCTAAAAGCTAAGAATGAAGTGCACAAAACTCATGTGGGAATTTTAAAATATTCGTGATAATCAAGGAATAGGGAAGGATACAAAGTGATGGGTTTTTGGTGGAATTATGCATATTTGTTCTTAATCTTGCCTATAGATGATTTTTGTAGCAGATGGAGATTATGTGGAGGATTAAATTATGTAATTTCATGATTTTTGCTGGTAATGAAAAAATTTGCAATAGATTTAAAAAAATCATTCATGGATTTATGTTAATGAAGAGTTTGGGTTTCTTGCCTATAGCTTGCTAGTAGCTTTGAAGACTAAATATGAGATAGATGACTTGCATATATCTTGTTGTTGTCTACATGAGTTTTTTAATGTTATTTTAGTGGATTTCTCTATGGTTTTAATTAAATGAATGTACAAAAATTTAGAGTCTGAGAAGTTGGATTGAATAGGCTGCGTAAGTGCAAAAAGATGGGGGGCCAAAAAGGGGGCTTAAGTGGCCACTTTTTTTCTAAAATGAGGAAATACTGACCTTGAACGTGAAATTGAGGATAGTTACACTCAAAATTTTGAGATGCAACAAAAACAAGGATCAAAGTGCTCCTAGTCTACTTTCTAAACTACTAATTTATTTTGAAAATGGTTGAGATTAAGGGGTTCAAAAGAGGGACGAACAAAAATCAGTGTTGTTTTTGTCAGAAAAAACAAAACATAGCAAGTTTTGTACATCCCTAGCATGGTGAATTTTTTTAGTATTTTTAAAATCACTCCAGTGAGAAATTAGCTAACAGTATGTAGTTCGTGCACAATTTTTCTGATAATTTTTTAATGAATATTTGATTTTTTACTAGTTTTCTAAGTGGACACTTCCTAAAAATAAGAATTTTGGTTGTGCTACCCCTACAAATTTTGGAAACTAATTGATTTTTTTTTTTTAATTTGTAGAATGGAGTCTAGTTTCTAAAAATGTAATTTATTTGAAATTTCAATGAACGGTTAATTTATAATGAAAAAATCACCAAACACTACTTTTTTCCAAAAAAGAGACACAAACAAAAGAAATTATAGATGAAAGGCTTAAGATTTTCAAAAAGTGAAAAAAATTACATTGTTGGATAGCTAAGAGAGAACCTAACATTATCCAGGTGTTTGATTTGTTCAACATTGAAACACATGCAATCTTGATAGTGAGCATAAACCCGATTATGTGAAATATTGTAGAATTTGCAAAAACACATCTCTAGTCATTGGGAAGACCCTCCAAGCCTTTGGGTTGGTATTCCAAGGCAAATACCAAGCCCAAGGCTTGGGGATTCCCAAAGCAAGATATAACGCACATGCATTATATCTTAGTTTTGACATGGCTTTTGTGTTTTGTGAATGCAATGACAAAATGCGAGCGCATTATAATGCACTTGCATTTTGATCTACATTGAATTTATTTTTCTTTCTTTTTTTTTCTTTCTTCTCATTATCTTTGAGGGAAACTATATACATGAAATAAACATTTAAGTTGACATTTACATATGCATGTTTACTTTCTTATATTTTAAGTTATATTTCATATATATAACTTCAGGATGTTTGAGAGTGGTTTCAAATCTCTAGGAGTTATAATGCAAATTCTAGTTTTTGGAAGATCTCACAAACTTTAGACTTATTCAAATTTTAGTAATCAGGAGGTCAAATTTTAGCAAGTTGTATTATTTCTCTCTATCTCACTCATTTTTTATCCCTTACACTCTAGACCTCTCTCTCACTATCTCCATCCCTTTATCTGACTCTCTCTCTCCCTTGATCTCAAGAACTCTCTCTCTCTCTCTAATTTTCTCTCTCACTTCTCTCTTCCTGCCTCCCTCCCTCCCTCCTTCCCTCTCTACTTATCTCTATCTCCCTCCCTCCATCTCTCTCTCTCTCAGTCACTCTCTCTCTACCTACCTCTCCCTCCATTACTCCCTACCACTCTCTCTATTTCTCTCTACCTCACCTCTCTCTCACCTCCCTCTCTCTCCCTCTCTTCTTCCCTATCTACTATCTATCTCCCAATCCCTCTCTCTACCTACCTCTACATCCATCACACCTTATCACTCTCTCTCTACACCTCTCTCTCACCTTTCTCTCCCTCCATACTCTAGTACAAAAACAACAATAGATGACTAAATAAACTACTAAAAATTGCATATAAATGATTAATTTTGGTCACATAACCATTAGTAGTTTATTGTCGGTCATTTATAATGCAGCCAAATTTATGACTAAACTATTTTAGTCATTTATCTAGTCATTGATTTAGTCATTGATTTGGTCATTGATTTAATCATTGATTTATTCATTGATTTAGTCGTTAATTTAGTAATTGATTGTTGTTAACTGGTCATTTATTTAGTCATGGTAGTGATTTATTTATTCATTAATTTAGTCATTGATTATTGTTAACTAGTCATTTATTTAGTCATTACTTTAGTCATTACTTTAGTCATATATTTAGTCATATATTTAGTCATTAATTTAGTCATTACTTTAGTCATATATTTAATCATTAATTTAGTCATTAATTTAGTCATTACTTTAGTAATATATTTAGTCACTAATTTAGTCATTAATTTAGTCATATATTTAGTCATTTAGTTATATATTTAGTAATTTTTATTTACTGGTTTCCATTAATCAAAAATATTACTTCCATTAATCAAAAAGATTACTTATCAACTATCTAAAATATTTGCATAATAAAACAACAATGAGAAGGTAAAAATAGCTTATTTTATTAATAAAAAAGATATTACATTCAGTTGTGTAAGCTTGAAAATGGAGTTACAATTTGTTACATCCCAACATGAAAGAACTTGAAAAGATTACAATACATTGTTGAGAGAGAAAAGAACTAGCTGAAATCTGCTCCAAAACCTTGCCTTTATGTTGTTCAACAACTTACACAAGAATAGGAACATGACTATCCTTTTATATCATAACCTATAGTCCCTTACCCTTGTAATGCTTATTGATCCTCTAACTTTCATTTGTGCATGACTGTTCTTTTATGTCATAACCTACAATCCCTTACCCTTGTAATGCATAAGTACATGATACATCTTTGCAAAGAAAAATTCAATCTATGATTGTGATAAATCTCCAATCATCCGTAGGCTACCCTTATTTTGATTACTATCATCCTATGACCATGTTAACTATTACTTCATTATTTCTCTTACCATTGAACTACCCCTTAAAAAAATTTATCATTTACCTCTTCATCTTCATATCTTGTTGGTTTCTTTATCACCAATCATCTTACCTTCATTATCTTGGAGCCATCAACATGGTATCTAACTCGCTTGCCAACAATCTATGTAGGATAGAAAACATATTCCAAGGTGGCCTCATGGACAACAGTCAATGTTTGACTATGGGGTCAGACTACTTGTTAAGTACCAAATCCACAGGTACGGAGTAGAACCCTAGGCAAATCCAAGCTGGACCCAGACAAAGATCAATACATAGTCCAGACCGGTCCTAGTTTGACCAAGGTTCCTGCTAAACCCAATAATTTCCCAAAAATTAAAAAGAAATAGTAACCAATATCCCAAAAGAATGGTAATGAAGGTAAAAATAATATTTTAAATCACATGATATGTAATAGTTACTGGGTATGTGTAGGATCATGATGGGACAAAAAGTGGCAATATGATGGGTATGTGTAGGGTATGTGGCTGACGACTTTTTTTAACCCAAAATTGACGAAATGAAAAAGGGTTTTTAAAGGAGATTCTCAGCTTTCCACCAATATAAATTATGTTTTACTTTGAATTTAATAAATAATTATTATTCATTTTCTATTTCAATTATGACTAAAGTCCTGATTGATAGGTTGATTGAAGAACATCTACAACTTTCAAATGATATCACATTTTTTAAATCTGAAACATGCATCACATTCTATGCTTTGCATACTATAAGATTAAAAAAAATGAATTTCATGAAGTTTTGACCAAGTTAAGGTGGTCAGACATACGAGTTTTTTATATTTTTTAAAAGTTGTAATTGAAAATTCATAATTAATTATTTACTTAGAAAAAAATATGCATCACATCAAGACATGAGTCCTATACTTATATCTAAAATCTTATAAAAAAATATTATCATTTTATTGTGGTTAAGGTGGTCAAACAGACACCTACTTATTTTTTCCCTAAAATTTAAGTACTACTGCATTGAAATTTCAAATTTTCATCAAATAGATTTTTTTTTTTAAATAGACCTAGTAGTTTAGAAACTACATTCAATTTTCTACAAATTATATTCTTACATATTTTTGAAACAATATAGATAACTTATTCAAATTTTTACGTCAAGTTGCTTATGATTTTTCTGAATTTTTTGCCACTTAAGGGCCTATTTTTTCCATGATGATCTTGCGCATACCCTACTATATTCTCTATTGAAGACAAGGGAAAAAAAGATGTCAACTACCAAAAAATTAATGAGATTTGAGGTTATACTATAGATAGAAGCATATATCCAAAATCTACTCACCTGGAACTATTGGGAAGAAGCTGGTCCAAATCCATTTTAATTGTAATTGGATCAAACATGGAAGGAAAAGATGATGTCACCAACTAGTCTTCAATTGGATACAACTGAGAATTGAACAATTCCAATGAGGATTAGAATTTGTTAGGAATTTAGAAGGCATTATACTTTTCAAAATATTTAAATCCTAAAGAAACCTAATGCTACTAATAGAAAAACTTACCTATAATATGCATTCACTCAAACCTCAAATTTTCCAATTAATGAAATTAGAAAGGAATAATATCTACCTTTTTGGGGGTGACAGAGAGGACAATATGGGACAACACAAAATAATAAAGGAAAAAAATAAAATTATGATAAAAGAATTTAATATTATATAAATCAAGCACACAAGTTAAAAGTCGAAACTATAACCAGAATTTTTTTTATTTTAATGTGTTTTGTGGGACATCATGGCCTACTTACTTTGTGAAATCACGGGGACACTCACAAAGGTTATGTTGGAGACATTAATGGCACTTTGTAAAATAAAATTAAAATGCCTAGAGTTTCTTCCTTTTAGATGATTTCAGAAAAAAATAAGGATGGTAGGAATGGTTTACAATATCTAAAGTTCAAATCAATCATGGCTACCAATATATTGGAAGTTTTTAAATGGTACTCCAAATAATTTCACAATAAATGAAATTTTCTCCACTATGTAAAATGATAGATCGCATCTACTACGAAGATTGACAACCTCATGAATATGATCATGACATCTAAATCCTTTCAAATTCCTACTATCCATAAATAAAGATGAGTGCAACATACCTTCCATTTTGGCTTGGTTTCTATTTCAGATACCACCTCCTCCAGAAAGAATGCAAGCTCAGCTAGCATGATTTCACAAACCTATAAGTGTGAATGGCCTAAAGCTAAAATAGAAGCATTTTGGAGAAGGCATAAAAATATTATCAATAAAGAAAGCTAAAAAATATTTCAAGAGTTTCATGGAGCACCTATATATAACCAGCAATCATATCTAGAAAATTATTATATAAAAAAACTTAATTTTACCTAAAATGAGTGTTAAGTATTTATGATGGTAGGAGAGAAAAAAAATTTATTTATGCCTATAGGCAAAAGTAATTCAGAAGCAGTTTATGTTGATCCCATAAATCATGCAAAGACCAATATCAATCATGAATTCAATTCTTTAAACTAGAAGGTGAATAAATAATTCCATAGATTTTTTAATGAATGGCTAGATATAACAACTAGGATAGACCCATATAAAACCAGGTCTGATATTTTCACTATTGACCCTTCTCTTGGGCCCAAGATCCACTCTCTTTTGGCCTTTCTTCCTCCCCCATCCATAGTGGATGCTATTTTTCCAGTGAATCAATTGGCTTTCCCCTCCAAGTTTTCTCAACATACATAGTGGAGTATGTTGTCATAAACATTGCATGCACTATTTTTTGTTGTGTTTCACTATCAAGTCAAAAGGAGAAAAAACACTATCCAAGTAAAAGAGACTATTACTATCTTGAGCAAGGTTATACCTATAATACAATGTTAAGTTTGGAAGGATTAATCATTGTATTAAGCCCTTAGTCTTATCTATATGTATAAGGGAGATTCTAGCCATAGAAAAGAATAAAATTCCAAGTAACACATGAAGAATGTGTGATCTACAAAAACAACAATTCATCTCACAAGAAGCCAAAGAGCAGGTCATGAATGGTCTCGTTGAATATTTTAGAGTTTGGTATAGTGATTCTTTTTGTGTGTAGATCATGTGAACTATCAAAACCCCTGTTGAAACTCTTGTTACAGTTCAGTTTGGAAAACATGGTAGAAGGGTTACAATCATGGATATTAATGTCATGATAGTGAGATATCAAACTTGTGTATTATGAGAAGTATAAAATGTGAGCAGTTATACAATGGATGAAAGGCCATGCATCAACCTATAGAAATTTTGTCATGATAGGGATAGTGGTAAATGAGCTTAGTGGATAGAAGTATAATAGTCAATGGATTATCTTAAATATTTGGGGCTTCATTTACATGCTACTAGTTTTGTCATGTTTTGAAGGATTTTAGGAGAACATAGACTAATGCATGAAGAGTTTTAAGAATATAGAGTAACCCTAAATGTCAATGCCAAACATTGGTAAGAAGAAAAAACATGAAAATAAGATGAGAAAAAATAAAGAAGAACAATACCAACATAACTAAGATGGTTACTACAGAGAAGAGTTGGAAGCTATGCTAAAGGTGGTCTTAAAAGGGTCACATTAAATAATTCATAAGATATATCATAGACATGAAAGGGCAATAAATTGGTCTGCCTTAAATCAAAATTAGTATTATAGTCTTAAAAGGAACAAAAATACATGAAAATATTATGAACTCAACGGAGGTTATCCATAAAGGCATAAAGAACCATGTGCAATGTTGTTTGTAGAGGAGAAAATCTTCAAATATTTCAAATTTGTAGCTACTCCTGAAAATATAACAAATAGAGATGCATAGAGATCCATTTGATGACACGAGAATTCATCCTATCATATGAACTAACCAAGAAAATGGCTAAGGATGTGTATTGTGAAGATGTGGGGCAAGATATAGATGACAGGGATGAGGCACGAAAAAAACACAAAAGTATATGATAGTCAAGATGACAGTCACGTGGAATAGGATAGTCTTGTGCATAGAGAGTCATAGAAAACTGTAGATGAAATTCATGTCAATTGATAGATGGTATCTTCAAAAGAGCTATTGGTTTTTTGGCACATGATATTAATTACATCAAAGGACTGTCATCATATCATCTATCCATTTTTCATGCATGTAATGATAATGAACTTGTAAAGAGGTATACTAATGACAATGCACTTGTAAATAGGTCTACTAAGCATAGGTTCCTTCAATAGTACATGGACAACATAAGAGGGGTAACAAAAGTCATCATAACCTTGTACATGAGTGTAATTTTCTCTTAAAAACACCAAAGAATGGCATGTCAAACCAAATCATAGTGACATGTGTTAACATCAAAGGAGACAGTCCATGAAGAGGTCACTCCATAGTGATATTGAGTTATAATTTTATCCTAATCATGAAAACATGGAAAAAGGCCACACATAGTCAAAGATGTATTGGTTGTGGAAAAAGGTCAGTCCTATGTCAAGACACAATATAGTAGAAATAACGCAAGGAAAAGTCCCTATGTAGTGACAGTATAACCCTATAAAGTGAGAGAAAATCTACATAAGAAAGAACATCAAAAAGAAATGGACAGTCAAAGAAAAAAGGACAAGAGAATTTACAAGAAAAATCACAATTGAAATAAGGAATTCATGTGAAAAGGAGACCTCATATACCTATGGTAGTTCTTCACAAAGGTAGTCTACATAATGAAAAGGGTAAAGTCTCTGTAGTATAGTCCATGAAATTATTGTACTCTTCAAATTATATTTAACAAGGTATATGCCTTAGATGTTAACAGTGAAAAGACAGTGTTTGAAGAGTGTTTAGTCTAGTAGCCAAAGGCTAAAAGACAAACTATTTATTACTATATTGCAAGCTTCATGAAATAATGATAGACCAGGAAGAGTATAGAAAAGCTTGCTCAAATCCCAGATATCATCATTCTCTAATTAGGGAGTGTCATGAATAACAAAATAGGGTATATGATGGTTCTCAAATACATAGCAGGGGATAAGCAAAGGGTTATAGGTTAGAGTGAGCAAAGTTGTTACCAAGGTCAAAGTGTGGTGACAATTTTAAAAAGCATTCCTTGAGTTGTATTGTTGAGAATGCCATCAAAGAGAATGAATGAAAGTCTCTAATCTATAAAATACACAATGCATAGTGACAAGAGGATTTTCATCTAAAGACAATGTGAAGAAATCAGGGGTCATTTGGTACACAAAAGGTAATCTAGGCCTATTTTGATAAACACAATTATCACTAATTTCCATGTCCCTAGTTATTGAGAGTCAAGTTAAGCATCATGTTAAGTACAATAAATAATAGAATCCTTGAGTTTAAAATTCACCACAACAAAAAGAAAGAGCAAGGAAAACAAGAGAAAAAATGCATAAATTGCACACAAGTTGTAAACCTTATGAAAATCAGCTACCAAGTCTAGCTTTTATTTGTACCTTAAGAGCCCTATAGCATGAGCTCAAAAGAGACTACTCTTTTGGATTAAAGTCAATTAACAAATAATTCAATCTCACATTTCACTCATGTCAAGTAAGTCAATTCCATCTTTCACTCATCAATCAAATTAACTAATTAGTTGTCAAGTTAACTCTCAATCAAATTACTTGACTGGTCAATTAAGCTAGTTGACTGGTCAGTCAATTGAGTTGAATAGTTAATCATAGTTAATTATAAATCATATCTTTATCCCCAAAACCGATTAAATAAATCTTGGCCATTAATATTTTCACCTCTAAATCTATAAATCCATCATTCCTTCCAAAAATTCATGGAGCATTCTAAAAAATTCGCTGATCCATTTATGAATATTTGAATCAAATCATTGCCATATTATCAAGGAGCTTGCAAAATAGTTGAGCATCCACAAATTCATCAAAAAAAATTAATCAATGAACCTAGCAAACCAATTAAATAGCTTTATTATTATATTTCTATCATGGTTAAGCATGCTTGAGTTGGAGTAGTACTGGGATGGGTAACCTCCTAGGAATGCCCAATGCTTCAACTTTGTAAGAATCACCTAGACGCAATGAATTCCAAGTGGACCACTCATTATAATGAGAGATGGTTAATTGTGAACCACTACTCATGAAACATGGGTCAATGAGTTTGACTCAAAAATTACATGGTTGAATTCTAATAGCAATATCATAATTTGACACGCTGTGGAAAATACTTCATACTTATCAACTATATTGATTGTTCAATCAAATAATTTGATTGATTTAAGAGTTAACTCGATCAATCAATTAGTTAAAAATTTGTTTGATGAGTGGAAAGAAAAACTAATTGACATGAGTGAAACATGAAATTGACTCGTTCGTAAATTGACTTTGATTGATAAATGAAATGTGGGTGAAGATAATTAGAATTATTTATTTAATTTAATTGGATATATGTGCATGGATTAATTAGAGACAATTAATTAGACATAGGGTAATGTTAGAGGGAATAATATAATGTAACCAATTAATTGACTAAACTAATTAACATGAATTTGATAAATCAAAGGTGTGACAAGATGATGAGAATAACTTGACAATAGAATTGGTCAATTGACAAATGTTGATAGACTTGATCAATTGGAATGACTGTTAGTCAATATCATGAGAGTAGGGTGATTAAATGGGATGATTAAAACAAAGATAAGGTGACAAACTTTAGGAATCTACAATAGATATGCACAAAATGAATTTGGTGGAAATGCTTTAAAAACTTTCAAGAGAAATACAGTTCACATGTGTAAAGCCAAATTCTATAACCTTTGCCAACATCCTCCCTACCTGCACCAAAATGGGAGATTTGAAACAAGATATAGATATCCATCAATGAATAGACAATACACGATAGTATTCCTATAAGAAATGCGATCTATGGATTGCAATATTGCAGGATATGCACAAAATAGATTTGTTGAAAAGGCTTTAGAAACTTTCAAGCAAATGTAATTGGCAGGTGTAAATCTAGATTCCACAACCTTTTCCAGCATACTCCCTGGCTGTAATAAAATGGGAGCTTTGGATAGGGTATGTACATCCATCAAAGCATAACTAAAGATGGATTTCTATCAGATATTATGGTTGGAAATGCTCTAGTAGATATACATGCAAAATGTGGTTCAGCATAGGCAAGGAACATGAATTGTTTGATAAAATGCCTCAAAGAGATGTCATCTCATGGAATGAAATGATTGCAAGTTTTGTAAAACATTTTTTGTTGAAAAGGATTTTGAAACTTTCAAACGAATGTAACTGGTAGGTATAAAGCCAATTTTTTTTCTAGATTCCTCCCTGCCTATGCCAAACTGGGAGCTTTGGGATGGGCTATGAACATGCAACAAAGCATAATGGTAGGGGAATTTTTGTTAGATGTTATAGTTGGATATGCTCTGGTAGAAATATATGCAATATGTGGAATCATAGACAAAACACCTAAATATTTTGACAGAATGCCTCAAAGAGATGTCATCTCAGGGTGATCCCACAAAGTTGGTTTACAATTTCTAGGAGATTCTGTTTTTTGCTGAAATCACATATTTTTAGAAAATATAATGATTTAAGCCTTTAAAAGTTTCATTTAAGGCATTCTAATTGAAGAGGGTTTGATCAAACTACCTTAGATCAAACCCCCTTGGATAGAACCACGCTAGTTTTAAACCATACCTATAATGAAGTATCTTTTACACCTATCAAAATGCTAATAAAAACCCACTTTTGATTTACCTTTTGGGGGATCAAATGAATTAATTTAAAATTATTTTTTTGTAAGTATGTAGTCCTTATTATAAGCTTCCCAAAAAGTACAATTTTAAATCAATTTAATTTTATTATTATATTTATTTTTTGTTTCTTGTGAATGTAGGTTTTTCACTGAAAAATCAAGCTCTTTGTTCTGTACATGTGGAAAAATAGAAGATTATCAAAAAACAAATTGAAAAATATGAGTGCACTAGATATTGAAGTCCTTGATCCAACAAAAAAAAGATTTAACTTCGATACATGCAAAAAAAAGTTGTGTTATATAGTCTGCCTATGTCTAGATTGTAATTGGTTTGACTTCGAAACTTGATTAAGGAAAACATATTCAATAAAACACTATGAAACCAATTGTAAGTACTATATATCATAGTTACAAATCTAAATTTGAAAATTTTATAATTTTATCCTTCATGGAAAAAAAATTATGTGTTATACGGTGAGCATTACTCCTTAAAAATGGTGTTTACTGAGAAAAACTAGTTTTCAAAGGAGATGGAAAAAGAAGTCCAATATGATCCCAAAAGAATTTAAAAATAATATTTAGAATCTATAGACAAAATGTCACAAATCACTAGTTTGCATCATCTTCAAATTCCTCATGATTTAGCCGTTATAGGTGCCCGAAAGTGAAGATTTAGTTAGAAAAAATTAGTTCACTGTCTAGTTTGGCCAAAAATTGTAAACTAGTATTGTGGGATCACCCCTCATCGAATGAAATGATTGATTGCAGAATGTGCACAAAATGGATTTTTCAAGAAACTTCTCAAAATATTTGAATTAATGAAGCACTCTAGAACACATCCTAACATTGTAAGCTTTGCTTGGGTTCTAGGTGCATGTATTCATGTAGGTTTAGTGGATGAGGGTTGCACATACTTCACACATCAATAACCCTTATTGCATTACAATTTACATATATATTTGATCATTAGGTGTGCATGGTTGACCTTTGTGCCCATGTTGGCTATATTGAGGACACCCTACACATTATTACTAAGATACTAGTTAAATCTGTGGTACATTTGGATCATATATGAATATAGGTTGAGTATTTCCAGAAACACTGCTTTTTTAGTTGGATCCTAAAAATGTTGCAACTTATGTTCTCTAAAACATTTGTACGAGGTTCAAATAGTAAAGATATTGATGAAATATAGAGGAATTAAAAAGATACTTGGATCTAGTTGGATTGAAGGCTCTAAATTGGTACATGTTTTTTGTGTAGGAGACAGATCACATCCACAAACATAGCAGAGCTATGCAAAGTAGGAGAAATTCGCCTGGAAAATGAAGGTAGCAAGGTATAAAGAATCATTTATCTGCCACCATAGTGAAAAGTTACCAATTGCATTTGGTTTGTTAAACATGGCCCCTGGTACAACTATTAGAGTTATTAAGAACCTTCATGTATGTTTTGATATCTACACAAAATCTAAATTCATCTCCAAGATTGTTGCAAGAGAAATTGCTCTGAGAGATGTGAGCCATTTCCATCATTTTAAATGGGAACAACTTTGGACAAATTGGAATAATATTATATTTGAGGGTAGAAAATGGCCCTACAAGCTTCATTCCTAAAATCATGTACCATCCCATTATTTTACAAGATTCTATTTAGTTGGAGAACATTACCAATCACATGTTGCACCTCTAAGAGTGTCAAAGAGGTTATTGAAGAAGAAGCCTCTTTCCAAAGACTCAATCTTACAACAAACCTACAAGAGGCAGGTCCATTATTGAAAATAGTGTTATAGCAACTTCTAAGCAATGAGGAAATTGATTCAAAGTTGTAGAAACTCTTTTAGCAATAGGAGAATTTTCTAAAGCTAAAACTTTAGGAGATCCTTGGTCCTTTCTTTTTCCTAAAAAATATGTATCATGTATCTGTAGGACACCTTATTAAATAATTTATAAGGTAAATATTAAAATTATCCCTTAGTGGAATACGTACTAGAGCCTCATATGCCTAATAGTGGCTAGCTTGATGATGACCTAGAAAACTTACCATTCCCTTTTACCTTTCTCATTAACATCAAGGAATTCTTATGGTAAGATATTTAAGGTGTATTAAGTGACAATTTCATTCAATACCACTATTGTTTCACCTTTCTCAACACTTACATGATATTCCTATCATATTTTCTGGTATATTCTTACATGATATATCTTTGAGACGTACTATAGGTGTTTTCATCTATATATTTTTTTAGTTACAAAGAAAAAATGATTAAGTTTTGGTACAGTTAAGTTTCATAATTACAACAGTGATGACTAAACTAAATTGGACAATAAATAGGATAGAGTACATTTTAAATTTGGTTAAAAAGTAGATAAGAAGAAATAAAAGTGAAAAGAATAATGCAAAGTAAACCACCCAAGAAAGAATGCAACCAAACTACTCAACAACTAATACAACCTAGAAATGGCCATTACCTGTGACTGGTAATTCCAAATGCATACACTTCCAGAATAAAGACTCACAAGCATCCCTCATGAGGAGCAACAAACAGAATAGTCATTTTACTATGGCTAAAATATTACAATTTTTTGTTCACTATAACATCGCCTAGAAATATTAATTCTTAACTATAGTATTCAACACAAAAAAATCACATAATATTCCAGATTTTAAAAACTAATGATGGATGCGTGAAAAATGTTGAGCCTGAGAAAATTCACCATCTATCCTCTAGAGTTAGAATAAAGAGAAAGATTCTTTTAATGTTGCTTACTGGAGAATAGAAGCAATTAGAAGCCCACCTTTTGACAGGGGATAGAAAAATTTGCAGTAATTTGAAGAACTATACAATATACACACAAAATTAAAGGTTAAAAAAATTCAATCTCTGAGATTATTGTTCATTATAGAGTTGAATATGATATCCAGGTATGCTATGTTTATAGAAAAGAACTAATATATTTAAGAAAAAAAGCTACTATAATGCACTACAGAAATTTTGTAAGCAGTTCTTAAACTTGTCATGTGATGATAAGAGATTACAACCTACAGGAATTGATGACATATAGTGCAGATTTGAAAGAATAAGTAAAGAATATGGTGCACAAGTGGACCTGAATTTATTGAATGAAATACATATCAACAAATTAGTTAGTACCAGTAAGTGAACCACAGTAGTGATTCAACGAGAACCACCTTTTGGAAGGTGTGTTAATATTTTCTAACATAGTAATGTAACAGATGTTTTACCTTCTATCTTGGTAACACAAAAAATGTAGTAGACATATATGATGATGTAAACCTAAGCAGTAACAAATTTTAAGTGAATTTTATGTCAGTCTAAAAATTTGGAATATATGATATATCAAATAAAAGATTCTTACATTCTATCTGGCAACATTAGCAATGCTTCAACTTAAAGCAACAAAACATTCTTCAATTGTTTGAACTCTAAAGACATCAAAATATTTTATGGACAGAGTACAATATTGATAAAATGCATTATCTAAATGCAAGTTTTCACGTAAATCAAGCTCTGAACCCTTAACATTTCACAAGTTTGATAAGAAAAGGTGCAATTACCATAGTTCTGTTGGATGAAGATCTACTGATTTCACATGTTCGGATCTTTGGGAAAGTTTCCTCTGACAAAATAAAAAATTAAAGGCACATACTCATTAGTAGAAATTCCTAAAAATTTTAAATCAATGCTCCTCTCTTAACTTAGTTTTTCTGTCATTTGCTCTAACAGTGCACCAATGTGTAGTGAGCATCATATATCCATTAAATTAAACACAGATGCATATAGGCATTAGCATACCCAATAAAACATTAGGAACTAAAGCAGAAACCTCACACTTTCTAGTTTATATGAAGCTAAATAGTAAATACTCTACACAAATAATTGACTTGGTTGGGTGTGGAGATGACTTTTGAGGGAAGTTGAGAATGGTAGGCTAGTCAACATTATTTGTAAAAATATATAAATTTAAGAAATAATCTCAATAATTCTTCAAATGTTCATGCAACCAAACACAGGTTAAGAAGTGGAGATCCAAGATATGCACCAAGAAGGCATAGAAGTAGACAATTCACATATAACAAATGAATAAAGTCAATAAATAAAATTGAGATTATTAATATTTCCAATCTTATCAGATTGGATGTGCATTTTGGGATCAAAATATCAATAATAACATGCTTGGGCTCAATCCCCCACTAGATAGGATTTCCTTGTCACTACTAAGTGCTAACAAAAAACACTAAAATGTAGGCTAGATGGTCAAGGAATCCAAAGTGAATTTTCATGGAAAATATACATATAAGATGTGGTTAAGCAAAGCGACTTTTTTAGCCTGGTGACACATTCTTCATTGTATTAAATATGGTGGTAGGTCATTAAGTTTCCCAACATTACTAAGTAGAAAGAAACACACAACAATGAAATTTGTAGTGCCACATGCTTGACATTAATTTACTAAAATTTCCCTCCATTTTCAATGCATTAAATAGATAGTGTGTCATGAAGTTTCCCAACATTACTGAACAAAAAGAAAAGCACAACAATGAATTTTCTATGCCACATGCTTGACATTAATTTACTCAAATCACTTTTCCAAGCAAGCTCACCATTTACAATACTTCAGAAAAGGAAGTGAGAAACATACAGTCCTACAATAAATTTCCCAGTCTCTGGCATCTGTAAACAACTCACTAATGGCATTCAAATGTACATTGAACCTTAAGCCCCATCGAGATTGGCTGAACAAAATGTCATCTCAATAGAGAGCCCGGGATTCTAGATCAAAAGAAAACTATTATGGACAAATATAAAAATGGTTGTAGGAAGGTAAAGAATGGCCTAAGAATCAACAATTTTTTTAAAAATAGGTTAGTGAATATGATAATACTTTGTTTTTCTATTTCTATTAACATAGATTTGCACTATTTGCAGTGCTAGGAGGAGAAGCCAATACATAATTCAGTTGAATGAGTTGCAAAAGTGATTAAAAGAGTAAAGGGTCATTTACTGAATGATAAAGAGCCACTTGATGTGACTTTCAGAGTCAATGTTTGAAGAAAAAGTAGACAACAGAGAAAATTGTATTATGACACATAGATGTGCCATAAGCAAATGAGTTAATGCACAATTTGTAGAGAAACCCTACTTTCTTACAAAAATAAAACCCCCTCTGTTAAGTACTTTTGAAAAGGCTACCCATGTCATTCAAACACCTGAAATGAAACTCTTAGGCATTAGCTTCAGCACATACTAATATTTTTGTTGTATTTTGGTTAGATGACTTGACTCAATATGCATGGGAAACCCAACATAGGCTTCCCCACTCCTGGTATTCCTCCCCTACATGCTTCACCTTAAATGAGTAAGGTCACTTTGACAGAAGCCCCTTGTATTCAATGCCTAAAAGAAGAAGCCAAGCTAAGAGAAAGCACTCTAACTAACTAAGAACAATACAAAGTTCCAATATACATTGACTCTTAGAGCTCAAAAGAAAAAAGTTTCCAGTATTCAAGTATACATTTTGTATTAGGTGGATTGCCAAACTGAAGTTTATTATTTTGGTTGACCATGAGGTCTAGACCGAGTACAAAATTTCAACATCATATAATGTAAATGGAAAACAATCCACCTATGTGAGTTCCATTAGGAGGTCCCATACACTAAATTGGCATCTAAATTTATCTTTTCCATACTATATATTATCTATGCAAACGAAATATATCGACAAAATTATACACCACTCAAACTAAATATTAAAATAACCAGAAACCAAAAAAATTATGGCCAATTCTTTACAAGAGCATGGATTAGAAAAATACCTTGATCTCAAGGCGAAGAGGCTACCACCATGACTGAAAAATCAGACATAAAGATGAAATTAATAAACACCCTTCAAGATATATCTCTCAAATAAACTAGAAAAACAAGAAGTAAACCAGATCTTGAGATTCCTTCCATAAAGTAGAAGTATCACAAATGATACAAACTATTATGTTTTCTTAAATGCAATTTTACAACATTTGCATCAAATACAGGCTAATTACACTGCATGATACAAATGCAAAAAAACCACTAAATCTTCAAATTATTTTTGTTAAGAAGGTAATTTGACATATTATCATAGCAAAATGAAGGAGATAATAGCAGTTGTTATGAATTCCATGTGACCCGATATCATGCACAAAGAAGATGTAAAATACCATGGAACAGATTGAAAAGGGGTCAAAGTCAATGAGATTCATTGAATGTTAAAGAGTATTATCATTATATTAGTGAAAGCACAAGATTGTAATAGCAATGAAGCAATGGAAAGAAAGAAAAGTGATATGCAACATTAGGATCATTGTCATAAAGGATGAAGATCAACTTACCATGTAATATTAACACAATGGAGGGTCCAAAAATAGTGGCATTTATGTCACAAAGTGATAATGGCAGTTGAAGCATAATAATAGTGATTTTCAATGAACAACACCAAGCTTGATAACAGTGATATGAAAGAGTTGGAAACACTATTATATCCTCCAAAGTAAGAATAACATATTGTCAGCCAATCAGTCCATGCTCACAAGAAGCATATAAGCAAAAGTCATATCATATTACATAATATGGTCAAAATACTAAAGAGCTATATCTGTCATAAAAAAACAACAAAGATCAGTATAAGAAGGTAGCATCTAAGGAGTTTGTCCTTCTTTTTTCATAGCTTCACCTTCTTAAGATGTTGATGATGTTCTTAATACAATCTCTTTTACATAAATCCCTTATAATTAAGTAAATGCAAAATATTGCAAAAGAAATTGTTCTAAGAGATGTGAACCATTTCCATCATTTTAAACAGGGTCAATGTTCTTGTGGAGAATATTGGTGGTGCTAAATGAAACAATCTGAAAAATAGGCTTGCACTATAATAATGTGCACTACATCAGATATCTAGTAATAATGAGGGGACATCCATCAAAGCATAACAAAAGGGACTTTTTGTCATATGTTGTAGTTACAAGTGCCTTGCTAGACATATGTGAAAATGTGGAAGCATAGACAAGGCAAGCAAACTGTTTCCAAAAATTCCTCAAAGAAATGTGATATCATGGAATGTTGTGATTAAAGGATATATTCAAAATGGGTTTTTTTTCTAAAACTTCCTTAGAAAAATTTAAGCAAATGCAACGAGTGGGTGTAAATCCCAAATCCTCAACCTTTAATCTATTCACAGTAAACAAAATTTGCTTAAACCCTAATAATTACACCCATAAACTGTTGCTTCAATCTATTCATAGTAAATGAAATTTGTAAATATCAGGGTTTAAGGACTTAGATTTAATTGCTAGGGTTTAAGTAAATGAAATTTTCTTAAACCCTAATAATTACACCTTAATTGTTGCTTCACAGTAAACGAAATTTGAAAATATCAGGGTTTTAGGGCTTACTTAGATTCTTGAGTTAAAAAAAAGAAAACCTTGAACCCTCGACGAAACCTTATTTTCAGGTTGTAGCTCGCCAAATTGGAGAAGTGAAAGGTCAATACCAAAGAGGAAGAATTTGGAGAAGCAAAGCCATTGCCATCATCCCAGCCTACTTGCACCAAATAGAAAATGCCATTCACCACCTATGCCAATGCATACTCTGCCTTTGTAAGCATCCTCCCTACATGAAAATGGGAGCTTTGGAATAGGGTATGGGCATCCATAAAAGAAATGTGCACCAATAGAAAATGTTGTATGTACTAAACTATGTAGGGTAAAAGATGTCGTAATGTCAAAACCTAAATGTGAACATTATTAGGAACTTGGTGGTAATTTTCATTTTAATAAAAATACTCTAAAACCATCACTCTAAACCTTTATTTTCAGACTGCAGCTCACCAAATTGGAGAAGTGAAAGGTCAATAATAGCGAGGAAGAGTTTGGAGGAGTGGGAACCAATAGTGGTGGGAAAGCGGCAAAAAATGGTGAAAAGCAACCTAAAAAAATGGCGAAAAATGATGAATGACTAATATTCGTTTAATCTTCAAAAATTAATATAATAGTAATAAGATTTAATTATATATAATATAATTATATTTATTATTATATTTAATAGTATATATAGGTTATATAATTATTATATATTGTATTCTATAATATAAAATTATTATAATTAATAATTAATAATTAATATATTTTTATATAAAATAAATTAAATTAGTATATAAAAAATCTGATAGTTTAATTGATCTTTGGAGAGATTAGGAAAAAGAAAGAGATATAAAGGGGGAGACAATTCTATATAGGTTATGAAAATTAAGATAAGCATGATGTTCTCCTAAAATTACTAGAGTTCAAACTTGTATAAAAAGATAACATCTATAAAAATGATCAACACACATTGATTTCATAGATTATAAAATAATTCTATTTTTTAAAAATAATTAACAATATAAAGCCTAAAAGAGAAAAAATTTGCATACCAAAAGTGATCATTTTTATTTCTATTTCGCATTATTAAGATGGTCGAGCATATTAGCAAGTGAAGATAGAAGTGAATCAAACTTCATTTTTAGGGAAAAATGTTCTTTTCTTAAGGGAAAAATCTTCATTTTCAGTAGCCTCGACCATTACATTTCTAAAATCCATGTAAATTGAATCTAATTGCTTCTACAAATAACTACTTGACCTTACTTTTTTAAGGCACTGCTCCTTCCCTCTACTTATCTTTATCTCTTCTCTCCCTCTCTCTACCTACCTCTCCTTCCACCACTCTATATTTCTTTCTATTTCACCTCTCTCCCTCACTACATCTCCCTCCCTCTCTACTTATCTATATCTCCCCTCTCCCTCTCTACCTACCTCTCCATCCATCACAACCTACCACTCTCTCTCTCTATTACTCTCTATCTCACCTCCCACTCTCTCCATCCATACCTCTCTCTCTCTCTCCTTCCCTCTCTACTCTCTATCTCCATAATCCCTCTCTACCTACCTCTCCATCCATCACTCCCTAACAATATCTCTACACCTCTCTATCTCGCTTCTCTCCCTCCCTAATTCCCTCTCTACTTCTCTCTCTACTTCTCATTCCCTCTCTAATTATCCTTATCTCCCCTAGCCCTCTCTCTCTCTCACTAGATGTCTCCCTCCCTACCTTTTCCCCTATCTACTCTCTATCTCTCCCTCTCTCTACCTCTCTCTCTCTCACTCTCTCTCATTCCTCCCTTACTCTCTTTCTCTCACTCTGTCCTCTCTATCTCACCATTCTCTCTTTCCCTCTCTATAACTCCCTCCTTCTCTATATGTCACCATTCTCTCTCTACTTATCTTTATCTCACCTATCCCTCTTTACCTCTCCCTTGTTGGAAAGAGACACTACAAGTGATTTTTGGTTTTGTTATTGATGGAAACCCTAGTCAGTGAATAATCTACATGACATCATTTGCTCCCATCGATAGTCAGATTGAAAACAGTCAGGAAGAACAAGGCATCTGGTAGTTTGGTGATCATCGATTCACTTACAGATTTCTAGTTGTTATTTTGAGTTGTGGGTCACATGGGAGGTTTATCAGTACATCTAATGTGTTTTCTAACAATCTCATTGCCTCATATTAAGTCTTGTGTGAGTTTGGAGATCTAGTTGATACTTTTATGTTTATCAATATTTTGGGCCAACTTAGTTGATAAAATATGTTGTAGATATTCAAGGAATATTTATTCGACTATTTTTGTGTTTGCTCATTATGTTTTTGGTCCAATATAAGTTGTGGACAACCATTGTGGATGCGCATTGGATAATTCTCAAGATCTGAACTGACAATTGCTAATATTTTTTTTAAGTCTTATTAAAGCCAACTTATTGTGATTAAATTGCTAGTCATGGATATATATATGTATAATCTATTATATCATTTTGATGTGTATTGTGAATACCAAAAGAGTGTTAGAATGATTTTATGCACAGTTTCACTTGCACAAAGATTTTGTGAAGTGAGCCATAGCAGAGTAGAGCAGAAGTTCAGTATCAATTAGAAGGACAAAAGATTGGCATCTGAGCCTAACCGGAACTATAATCAAGCATTTGTAGATGCTATTCTTTCAATTCTTTCTCTTGGATCTAATCCAAATCTCTGTAAGGCAATGTGGCTTTCTATTTTGAGCAGTGAGCTCTAGGCAGTGTGCCTGAATGCAAGTGCATTCCCATATTGTAAACTTATTTTTGAGTATACTCAGATTATATTATGGATTGGCTATCCACCGTGGTTTTTCCCCTAACAAGGTTTCCACATAAAAATCCTTGTGTTATGGTGTTGTGGTTGTTTTCTTTATGTTTCTGCATATTTCTCCTAGTTGAATATTTTAAGTGGGTTAATAATCAGAATAATAAAGTCAATTTTTGCATAAGACTGATTCACTCACCCCCCTCTCAGTGTTGTTTGTTTCCAGTATCAGAGCTAGTTCCTTGAAATAATTCTAATGGCTTGGGGAGATTTTGGAAAGTGTTTTCAATGGATACATGTAGTCTTCAATAGCAACTTATGGTGGCCCTGGATGATCTTGACTAATCAAAATTTGAGAACTGGGAACTATAGGAAAACCTTGAGAATGAAGAGAAATTCATCTAGTCATTGAAAGAAAAAATCAATGAATCAAGGGAGAAAAGAAAGGAATTATGTGATTAGCTCAAGCAGAAGAACAAAAGCATCAAAGATGAACAACTCATTAATGCCTTAAAGGAGAAAATAGAAGAGTGTGAAAATTTTTCCAAAGAAAATGCTACCTTGAAGCATGAGATGGAATCCATCATGATGAAAATGACCAAGGAGGTTGAAGATAGAAAGAAAATCTTGCTCAATCCTAGAAAGAAAAGTCTGAACAATGCAGTCGATTGGACAATGAATTGGAACAATATAAGAACAATGAGGAAATGCTTGAAAAATAGCTTGATGATCTCATAAATGAACTTACTGCAGCAAATGAGTACAAGGAGAAATTCAAAGAAAGCTCATCCAAACTTGATGAACTGATTAAAATTTAGAGGACTGATGGTGACAGGTGAGGTCTTGGATATGAAGAAGGAGAAAGTTTCAGATTTGGACAAAAGAAATCTGAACAAGGGAGATTCATGTAAGGACATCAGATGAATGGAGCCAGAAGAAATCCCGTGAGACAACCAAATGCTTAGAGATTCAATGGTTATTGTTTTGCTTGCAACAAATTCAGTCATATGGCTTCTCAGTGTAGAAGCAAGATGAATCCAAGTGGACCATCATTCTCAGATCAGTGCTTTAATTGATAGAAGTATGGTCATAAGTCAAGTGAATGCAAAGTTCTGATCAATAACCTTCATAAAGATGCTAGATGCTATGCATGAAATAGACTTTGGCATATTTCTAACCAATGTAGATCAAGGCATAATCAGTGGAATAGTTGGTCTGATCAAAGAAATGTTGTGTGCTACAAATGCAACAAATTTTGGCATATTGCTAGATTATGTTGGAACAAAAGAGGTCTGGTAAAACAGAATACACAACAGGATGTCAAAGGAAAAGGGGAAGTCACTACAGATGTGATCAAGAGGTAATTCTGAAGAAATGGCTAAAAAATAATCCCTCTATAGAAGGAAATGTGTCCACCAAAATCTGTATTTTGTTAATTCCTCCAGGAATTAGTTTTAGGCCCTTGGCCTAGGGGGAGCTATCAGAAAAATCCTTTAACCCCTATAGGAAATTGGTATTGGAGTGTGGACCAGTCCAATAGGTAGATCAATGCTTTTCAGATGTTGTTTAATTAAATTGGAGCTAGCATTGTAAAGCTTTGGAGATCCGCAGGAGAATCATTTGTCTCAATGCTTGAAATTATAGTAACCAGATGAACTAGGGTTAAGGAATTAATTGCAACAAAAAGGGTTAGTTGTGAGAGTGATAAAAAGCCATTTTTATCTTTCATTTGTCACTTTGCATTTTGGAGGAAAGCAATTTGAAAGAGCCCTAGAGTAAACCTTGCTGAATTGTGGAGAGATTCAAAGCATGGAATCTGCAATTGAACTTTGATTTGATGGAAAGGTATTTTTTGAAAAGCCTATGAATTTTTGAATTTGCAACCATGGCCACTCCATTGGTAGTAGAGGTCAAGGATAGACCCCATCCTAAGTTTAAATGGCACCCTTATAAGTTTGTTGAGACTAAACCCTTAGGAGCATTTTCATCTGTTGCATATGAAGTTTTGCACACTGAGGATATTAGGGCATATATTCATGTGAACATTGAAGAGTTAGGCACCTCTCAAATAATGAGTCTAGATATTGCTATCATATAATTAGATAGGATTTTATTGTAAAGCCAGAATTTCAAACCCTGGAAGAGAATAAGTTTGCACAGTTTGTGAGATTTCCCATATTTGATGAAAATGAATGGGTTAGATACATTTTGAGTCATGTTCATGATGAGTTCATGTGGTTGAATATACCCTTTAAGATTACAAAAGAGGCTATATGTGTAGTAACGGATCTGAATTCCACTGATAGACTTCTAGTCTTGAAATCCATGAAGAATGAAAAGGTTACTAAGGCAACAAGTGCACAATGGGATAGAAGGGCAATGACAATAGAATACATTGTTAAAATGGATGTGAAATTCACATCAATGGTCATTGGTTACAAGATATACCATTCTAGCTAGGATAATTTTGTATTTGGTACAACCATCTATGTAGCTTATGAAATGGTAAAGAAAAAAGCAGAATATGACTTTTGTGAGCTACTTAGAAGTCAGTTGATGGAGAATCTGAGAAAAATCAAGAAAGATAAGAAGAATACTTTCAAATATGGTAATCTGCTATTGTGCTTGTTTTTCTATTTCATGAATGAGGTTCTGAGCATTGGAAAAGTACATTCACAAAAAGATGAGCCTGTGGCTATTCAGATAAGGAACAAGTTGTTTGGAATGGGTGATCATCAAGTCAGGAATACTACCCTTTGGGGGTACTTCAAAAAATTTCAGAATATGATGCATGCCAGGGAAAGAATTCCCACTTCAATTTTGGAATAGTACAAAGATACTATCTACTTCATGGTGGATATTGACCAATGTCATATGGAAGTTGTTGATACCAGAACAATTTGGATCATGCCTATGGGATACGAAGTAGAGGAAATTTTTTTGAAGATGTATGCAGAACACTTGTTGAGTTCACCTCTGGATCAGGGAGAATAGAGGTTTGGAACATATGTAGAGAACAATATGCAGGTTCATGAGGAATTGAGAAAACTGGTGATAGTCAAGAAAGTAAGAAAAGAGAGAAGTTTTTGTAGAAAGGATGGGATTACCTATAGAAGCTTTGAGAGAAGCAAGAAGGAGGAGAGATGAGGAAGAAGCAACAGAAGTGAAAACAAAAGCAGAGTCTACTAGTCCTAGTGCATCCTCTACTCACACTAGATCTACAAGGAGTTCCCCTGCAACAAAGCCAGCTCAAGACAAGTCTTCCGGTAAAAGGAAGAAGAATAAAAGTAAAAGAACATATAAGTCTATTTTAGAAGATGAGGAAATAGAATCAAAAGAAGTTTTGAGAGAAGTAAAGGCTACTAGAACTCAAGCTGTCAAGTTAAACAAGAACAAATATTCTGGAAAAGAAGAAAAAGGGAAAAAGTCAAAAGTTGATAAACCCAGTATATCAGTTGATGAAGTTGTGAATGCAGTTATCAAGGACAATAATCTTAAGCTCCTCTGTGAATTGTATGAAACTTTTGATGAATCTAGTCAAAGAATTCTAGAAGAAGCTATAATAAAACATATGAACATTTTTAATAAAGTTCTTGTTGAGATTGTGTCTAGCTTACCCAAGAATCTGTATGATATTTTGGAATCAAGAAGATTAAGTGCTAGAACAAAAGAAGAGAATCTGAGGAAGAGAGTTCTTATAGACTTATGTCTAGAAATTTTAATTGAAGAGATGGATTCACTACTTGAAAAATCTAAAAAGGAATTTAAGAGCAAGACACGGGTGAATAAACTCATGATTGGTGAAACTAATGTTGTTGTTGGTGAAACCAAGGAGATTTTGGAAGAGTTTCTGTCAAAGAATAAGATTAATGTCGAGGAAATGAATACTGAAAAATGTTCTGAAAAATGAGGTAGTGAATGAGGAGGTAAATGTAAATGAATAAGAGAATGTGAATGAGGCAAATATGAATGTATCTGATCCTCCAAAAGTTGAGGATATTATGATTTCTCCTAATGTGGAAAATATAGAGACACCTATGGAAATTGAAGTTCCTAAGGTGATATTAGCTAAGGAGAAGGAGGTGCAAAATGAAGAGGTTGAAGTGCCTAAAAGCAATCTAGAAACAGTCTCAGAAGAACCCAAGGTTGAAGAAGAAAAATCTCAAGTTAAGGAAATCAAAGTGGAGGCAAGAGACACTACCAAGGTAGTGAAGAGATCTCTGATGGAGCAACAGGAAGATTTTGATCCTGAACTGGATGAAAATTCAATCAATCTATCTACTATGTCCCCAATTCAAATGATGAAGGTTGCATCAATTGCTTAAGCTAAGGCCAGTGACAAGATTCTGAATTCTCACATAGAGGATAGTGAATTGCTAAATCTTGCATTTGAATTCCTGTACAAATTAATTCCCACTCATGTCATGGATCCATCAGGTTCCTCTTTTAGTGAGCTAAAGAAGCTCATAAATGTTGTAAGTACTCAATTTGAGTCTCTTGAGAAATCTGCTAAGGATAAAGTGAAAAAGGAGTTTAATAAGAAAATACTTAGTCGGTTGAAGGTAGTGATTGCAAAGGATAATATTTTGTTATCTACTTGCATGTAGAACATTCAAGGTTCTATATCTGAAGCTAGAAAAGCCTATAAGTCCTGTTTGGTTCTGTCCAAGTTTACTGAAGGTAATGAGAGAAAGGTGAAGGATCTGGAAAATAAATTAGCTACCATTTCTGCTACTTTTGATCCTTTAGCTGGTGATGTGGTTCAGCAAGAAGTTCAAGTAACATGTCTACTTGAAAAAACAAGATGCTTGAAGAGTGAAAATGATAGGATTGTCGGGAGTGTAAGTGAACTCAAAGGACTAATTTTTCTGAAGATCGAGATAATGACGAGTGTTTTTAAGGAAGCGAAAGATGTTGTAGAAGTTAGTGACCCAGAGAATCTTCAAACTACAGAGGCTCAATTTACTATTTAATGTTGGTCACATAACAGTTTTGGAAAGTCTCAAAAAGGTTTGTGATGACAATTTAAGAGTGTTGAAGCAAGATTTTATAGATATTTTCAAACTTTTGTAAGTTTCAAGTTCATGCCTATACAGTTTTGGAATTTTGTTTTAGTTTCCCCAGTTATTGCCATTGATGTCAAAGGAAGAGAAGTGTAAAATGAAAAATGCATAGTCATTGTAGGGGGAGCTGTCTTTCCAAGATTGAAGTTTCTTTTTGAAGTTTTGAAATGGCAGTGTAACTCATGTTGGTTTTGATCCAACACTTAGTCATTTTTCACTAAGTGTTGCCATCAATGCCAAAGGGGGAGATTGTTGGAAAGAGACACTGCAAATTCTTTCTCGTGTTGTCATTAATGGAAAACCTAGTTAGTGACTGATCCGCATGACATCATTTGGTCCCATAGGCAGCCAAATTGAAGATAGTTAGGAAGAACAAGGCATCTAGTAGTTTAGTGATCATCGATTCACTTGCAGATTTCCAGTTGTTATTTTCAGTTGTGGATATCATGGGAGGTTTATCAGTACATCTAATGTGTTTTTTGACAATCTCAGTGCCCCGTATTAAGTCTTGTGTGAGTTTGGAGATCCGATTGATACTTTTTTATCAATATTTTGGGTCGACTTAGTCGATAAAATATGTTGCGGATATTTAGGGAATGTTTATTCAAATATTTTTATGTTTTATCATTATGTTTTGGGTCCAAGGTAAGTTTTGGATGACCATTGTGGATGCACATTGGATAATTCTTAAGATCTAAGCTGACAGTTGCTAATATTTTTTTAAAGTCTTATTGAAGCTGACTTATTGCAATTAAATTGCTAGTCACAGATATATATGTATAATCAATTATATCATTTTGATGTGTATGCATGGTGTGTCAACATGTATTGCGAAAACCATAAGAGTGTTAGAGTGATTTTATGCACAGTTTCACTTGCTCATAAATATTTTGTGAAGCGAGTCATAGTAGAGTAGAGAAGAAGTTCAGTATCAATAAGGATAGAAGATTGGAATCTGAGCCTAACTAGAACTGTAATCAAGAATTTGTAGATGTTATTCTTTTAGTTCATTCTCTTAGATCTAATCCAAATCTCTGTAAGGTAGTGTGCCTTCCTATTTTGAGTAGTGAGCTCTAGGCAGTGTGCATGAATGCAAGTGCATTCCCATATTGTAAACTTCTTTTTGAGTATACTCAGATTATATTGTGGATTGGCCATCCACTGTGGTTTTTCCCCTAACAGGGTTTCCACATAAAAATCCTTACATTATGGTGTTGTGGTTGTATTCTTTTTGTTTCTACATATTTCTCCTGGTTGAATATTTTAAGTGGGTTAATAATCAAAATAATAAAGTCATTTTCTGCAGAACACTAATTCAGCCCCCCTCTCAGTGTTGATTGTTTCCAACAATTGGTATTAGAGCTAGTTCCTCAAAATAAGTCTAACAGCTTAGGGAGATCTTGGAAAGTGTTTTCAATGGATATATGCAGTCTTCAACAACAACTTATGGTGGCCCTGGATGATCTTGACTAGTCAAAATCTAAGAACCAGGAACTATAGGAAAACCTTGAGAATGCAGAATAATTCATCCAATCATTGAAAGAAAAAATCAATGAATCAAGGGAGAAAAGAAAGGAATTATGTGATCAACTCAAGCAGAAGAATAGAAGCATGGAAGATGAACAACTCAGTCATGCCTTAAAGGAGAAAACAAAAGAGTGTGAAAATTTTTCCAGAGAAAATGCTACCCTGAAGTGTGAGATGGAATCCATCATGATGAAAATGACCAAGGAGGTTGAAGATAGAAAGAAAAATGAAGAAAATCTTTCTCAATCCTTGAAAGAAAAATATGAACAATGCAGTCGATTGGACAATGAATTGGAACAATATAAGAACAATGAGGAAGTGCTTGAAAAATACCTTGATGATCTCATAAATGAACTTATTGCAACAAATGAGTACAAGGAGAAATTCAAAGCAAGCTCAACCAAACTTGATGAACTGATTAAAATTCAGAGGACTGATGGTGACAGGCGAGGTCTTGGATATGAAGAAGGAGAAAGTTTCAGATTATGATAAGAGAAATCCAGACAAGGGAGATTCAGGCAACAAAATCAAATGAATGGAGTCAAAAGAAATCTCGTGAGATGTAACCAAATGCTCAAAGATTCAATGGTTATTGTTTTGCTTGCAACAAATTCGGTCATATGGCTTCTCAGTGTAGAAGCAAGATGAATCCAAGTGGACCGTCAGTGCTTTAATTGCTAGAAGTATGGTCATAATTCAAGTGAATGCAGAGTTTTGATGAATAACCTTCACAAAGATGTCAGATGCTATGCATGAAATAGACTTGGGCATACTGCAAACCAATGCAGATCAAGGCATAATCAGTGGAACAGTTGGTCTGATTAGATAAATGTTATGTGCTACAACTACAACAAATTTGGGCATATTGCTAGATTTTGTTGGAACAAAAGAGGCTCGGTAAGATAGAATACACAGCAGGATGTCAAAGGAGTGGGAGAGAGGGGGTTGGACCTAAAGCCTAATCCATAAACTATAAAGCCTAAAACCTAAACCTTAAAACCTAAACCTTAAACCCTAAACCCTAAAGCGTAATTAAATCCTAAACCCTAAATCCTAAATCCTAAATAGAGAGAGGGGGGATAACGGTGAGATAGAGATAAAAGGAGGGAGTTAGAGAGAAAGATAGTGAAGGGAGAGAGAGAGAGAGAGAGAGAGAAATATAGAGGGAAGGAGTAAGGTTGGGAGATCCAGAGAGATGGAGAGAGGAAGAGAGAGGGATAAAGAGGGAAGGAGGGAGGGATAGGTAGATATGGAAAGAGATATAAACAAAGAGAGAAGGAGGAAGGTTGGGATATTGAGAGAGAGGGAGAGAAAGGGAAGGAGGAAGGGAGAGGTAGAGATGGAGAGAGGGATAGATAGAGATAACTATATAAGTGTACCATAGAAAAAAGGAAACTTGCTTGATTTAGGAATAATTGATGATAAAATGAACTTAATTGCACCTTGGTCTAGTGTTATGAGTTGTTTTTTACATCCACACTAGGCCTTGGACTCTTGCAAACTAAATAAAATGCATTTAACAAAGTCTTGTAAAGGTATTGTAAAGTGTTGTAAAAGACTTTCACGCCTCTCTAGACTTAATGAACCCATTATCCCTTAATTCAACATTGTAAACTATATTTAATGGCATTTTCATATCAATCTAGAAGGCTTGTAAAATAAACTTAATGCTAATCTAGTGTTGTAATGTGTCTTACACATTCACATTGGATGTTGTGCCTTTCTAGGCTATGTGGACCTACTTTTAGTGTTGTAAATTGTATTTAATCACACTTTCATATTGAATTTTGTGTCCCAATCCCTAATTAATCTTTATATCATCATTAATAGGCCCTTATTTCCCCATGTTGTGCATTCTAAGGAATAAGTTAATCAAATAACCAAACAAATCAACATAAGAACTAAAATTTCTCATTCTACAATATTCTAGTTGTTGAAAGGACACCTCTAGGACTAATTCACCACTCTGGGTGAATGAGTCCCTGTCAGGTGGGACTGATTCACCCAAGGTGGCGATTTAGTCCCATTTGGGTCATTTTTGAGTTTTGAGCAAGAAATTTTGGAATTTAAGTTTTATTTTCTTTCATGTCAGCCTTAGGGATCCAATTTACAAGAAAATTATGAGAATTTACTATAAAATCAAGTCTCTAAACCCTAATTCACATCTCTTATCATTCATTAATCATTTATCTTCTCCCTCAAGTCAAGCAAGCTAGGGTTTCAACATTTCAAGTCATTAAAATAGCATTTTTTAGACATTCAAGGGTAGATTTTTCATGTTTTGTTGTAGAAAATCAAGATCAATCATCAAGGAAAGGTAATAACTCCATTATTGCATGCTTCATTACATTATTTTCTTATTTTGGTTTAATTACCTAAAAAGGGGTCTGACCGAGGCAAACCCCCATGCCCTAACATTCAACATTTCTCTTTCTCTTCTTGTGTGTTTACATAATTAGACATCTTAAAGGCTTGGAAATCATTGAAGATCAAGTTACAAAGTTGTTGAAGACATCTCCTTGTTGAACAAGTAAAAATATCAACAAAAAGTCATTTTCAGGTCTAGAAATCTGACTTTCAGAGGTGGACACCTATCAGGAACCAAAGCACAAACTAGAGACTTCAGTTTCCACTTTTAGATTTTTAGAAATTAAAAAGTGGACTAATTCACCATTGATGGAAAATGAGTCCCACTTCCAGGCCTGAACTTAGTTTTCTAAAGTTTTGGATACCCTTTTGTTTGAAACAGGCTTCGGAACAGTTTCGCATATTTGGGACTAATTCGCCTAGAATGGCAAATGAGTCCTAGTAGACCAAATTTCCAACATCAGTATCATTTCAAAAGTCATTCCCAGTCTCCATCAAGTTCTTAGGTGTAAGCCTTCAGTTTCATCCATTTCTGTTACAATTTACCTTCATTTCTAGGTCATTTTTTTTATGTTTGCATACTACACTATGTTTTCAAACATTGCATATTTCTAAGGTTTTGCATAAATAATCAATCCATTTTATCAGTTTTTTGCATTTAGGCATATTTTCATTGTACTTTTATTAGTTTGAGTGAACCACCTAGATTTTGGGGGTCTATCTCTCTCCTTTAGGTGAAAAACCCTAATTAAGCAAGAGATTCATAGCACTTGTTGACTTTCTCTTTGTGGCATTTATCCTTGATGTCAAAACATGTCAAAATTGCTTGGTTACATTGATTGGCATCATATGGTTTGGTTACATAGGGATTTTTGTTGGCATTCTAGTTGGTATCATTTGTTTCTCACAGATTTGGCATTCTGTTCTCTTAGTTTGGATTTGCATCATTATTCATTTTTATGGAATTCAGTGGATGCAGTTGATTCAGTTTATATACTTGTACTGATCATTTAGGCTTAAGTGCAGCACTTGGACAGGCATTTATCATATTTGCAAACAAACTCTAGCATATACTTTTGCAAGGTATACATTTGCAAATTCAGGTTGATTATGCATATTTCTATTTCATATCTCATGGTATTTATGTCTTGGAAATATCATTATGTCAATGTTTTCTACACAAGAATTATAAGGTGACTTTGATGATCAATGTTGAAATGTTCACAAACATCTTTTATGGTCATTTAGTGTGACTTATATTATAAGCCTTAGATCGGGCTATATATTTATATGGTTGAGATCCTCCACATTTGACATATAATCTTGCACCATCATTTGGCTAAACACTTTACATTACAATGACCTTGGAAAACATGGTTTCAGGTTTTTTATATGCATAATGTTTTGGTTGTAATGGTCAGTATTTGCAATGTGCTAAAGTACATGTGGTAATTGGGTTTCTTTGTGGGACAGCCTAAGTCATTATGACTTTGTCTTAAGGTATATGATTGGTATCGGGCTTTCATGTTTTGAGGCATACAATGGAAATGAATTTTGTAACATCATTTGATATTATTAAAGTTGAGCATAATAAATTGCATTGGTTACAAAGTTTTTTTCTTCAAAAAAAAATTTAGTGAAAGCCATTACATGGCTATTGGTTATCATGACTTGTCGACCACAGCATTTTTGTAGGTGTCGACTATCTTTCATAGAGTATAACATATGTTTTGATGGGCATATCATGTTGTTATCAGGCTTATTATGGTTTTCTATCGAGCATAATTTATAAAGCTCTAACAATGTTGTCGGCCTCATTACATTTTCAAGAGAGTTGACTTAGAACAACTGCAATCATTTGGACATTGTTAATAATTGATTGGCGGAATTAAACCATCATTTTGTTTGGTTAATGGATCGGACTCCAAATATTATCAAAAAGTAAAAAGGGAAGTCTAAAGGCTTTCGTAAGGAATTAGGGAAAATCACTTTGTTGGTTTTGTTTTGCTCTAGAGAAGTAATACTACGCCGCCATGGAGGATATTGGACTACGGTATACAACTAGTTTTCAAGTTGAAAGTTGGAAGAGTTTTAGTGAGACCGTTATAAGGAGTTTGCACAATCAGTTGGTAAAATTTTGGCCGCCCTGATAGGTATTTTGTTTTCAATTTGAAAGCATTTTTTTGTTGGCTTCAAAGGTAACTAATTTCGTGGTTAAGTTTTTTGTTGAAGTTCAAAAATTTGTTAAAGGTTAATCACAGTTTTCATTAACCCAAGTCTACTCAAGGGTTTCATTATCTCAGTGGCATTCATCCACATATCATCGATATTTATGTGGTTATTATTCAAACCCATTATGGGTATCATGATTTAGCAACTTTTTTTATACAAACCTAGGTTATTGTATTACGGGTTTTTTGAAAAGGAATAACTGTTTTATGCTCATTATATAAAAACAAGGAAAAAATCCATGATTGATGTATAGGAAAGAGAGAAAATAAGAAGAGGGATTTATTGTAACACATCTCTGGTTTCATTACAAAGATTGCATTCAGAAATGGAGTGTGGTTTTGATTGAGTTATTTTGAGCAAATTTGTGAAAAGAAGAAAAGAGGGTTTCTACTATAATATCTGGTTTTCACAATAGAAACATTTGTTTTCAGTTTGGGAGAGTTTTCATAGTACTATTATGAATAGTACATATTGTAGTGGGTATCTTTGTAGATCATTTTTGTATTTTGTATTCAGTTGTGATTTTGGGACTACAAATGTAAATGTAGTTGTAAGGTCATTTCTATATACACAATTTAGACAATGACTTTGTAAAGGAGTTGGTGCTCCTACTGAAGTTGGTGCTTCAAAATTTAGGTGGAGTTGGTGCTTGTGTATTGTTACAGAGTTGGTGCTCCTATGAAGTTGGTACTTCAGAAACTTGTTACAAAGTTGGTGCTCTTTGATTAATGAAAAGGAATTTTTAGCGAGTGGTTTTTTATACCCCATGAGGGTTTTTCCACTCAGGAAATCTTTGTGTTATGTGTTATCATTTGTCTCTCTCATTATGTTTCATATTGATGTTAGTCAATGATTTGATACTTTAAAATGTTCAAGTTGGTCATGCAAATTTAATATGTGTAAATCTGATGCAAAAATCCTTCTGTAAAGCAAGTTAAATCTGCATTGGGCAAAGTTGTAGTTCTATTTCAAAAGCATAAACAATATTGTTCACACATTAATTGAACAATATCATATGATGCTTTTAATATGATTTGTAAATGTTAGTCAAGTTTCATGTCAATATGATCTAAAGTGTTAATGTTCACTTGCATAAACAAACCTGCCACATTGGGTTAAAATTAGTAAAAAAATTCATTGTGCATTCAAAGTCAAAAGTTAAAATTATTTCACTCTAATTCGCCCCCCCCCTCTCAGAGTGAATCCACTTCCAACAAGTGGTATCAGAGCATAGGGTCCTGCATTAGGTTTTATTACCTAGGATTGATTTTGGTCTTGGAAGTTTGTCAACTATGTCACAAGTTCAAGAAGGTATTTCTGTTTGTTTTTACATTCTATATGTTTTGTGAAAACATATCTTATTTTGATTAATGTTGGTGTAAAAATATCCTTGCATAAACCTAACTAGATTAAGTTCAACCAAGTTCTTGATAAGAGGAGAACTATGGGTAAGTGCAAAAGAAATAGAAGTCAAAAGAAAAACACTAGTGTAAAGTCTAGTGAATTTTTGTCTCAAGCAATACCCCTTCCAATTAATCCTAAATGTGATCCTATAGTTGAAGAAGAAATTCATTTGGTAAGTGAAAAATAATATGAAGGTGATGAGTTTGAGGTTGATTTGGAGGAAGAACTGATTGCTTCCTTAGATGAACTTAAGAGGCTTAGAAAAGAAAATCAGGATCTTAAGGTACGCCTACAAGAAAGTGTCAATGTTAATAAAATAGTAATACAAGATCATAATGATGATAAAAATATTATTGAATTTATGAAAGGTCAAAAGGTTGATAAGAAAAAGATTGAAGAAGGATTGGAAGCCATGTTAAAAGACAAGGATGAGTTGTGCATTAAACTAGAAAATGAGATTGCATCTTTAAGGAAATGTTCAGATAATGATTCCTTGTTAAAAGAACTAACTCTTAAAGATGATATGTTTATTAGTCAGAAAATTGAAATTGAAGAATGTAAAAGGATAGCAGATGTAGTAAGGTCTTATTTGGAGGTTAAAAATATTGAATTTTTAAAACTTGAAGGAGAAGTAGTTGCATAAAGGAAAGATCTTGAAAGTATCAAGATTCAATTAGATAAAAATCAAAAATTTGTTCATAGTGCTAATCTACTGTATGAGATGATTAGCAAACAAAAGAATTCTAAAGATCCTACAAGAGTAGGATGTGAAAAAGGCCAAAGTTCAAGAGCTCAAGATGAGTCTCAACATGAAATAGTCTTCACAATAAAAGGTGGATAGAGTTTCAAGGTTAGGCAGACTCCTAAGAAGAAAATAGACTTGAACAATCATACTCCAGAAACACAAAGCAAAGTTGTTAACAGATTCACAGGTTTCTCATCTACCAGGAAATTTCAATCAACAAGGTATAATTATTCCCAATTCCATGGTTACTGTTATTCATGTAATGTTTATGGACATAGGACTAGAGATTGTGAAAGATATGTTAGAAATAATTATAGTTCGAGTAGTTAAACTATATGTTATATTTGTCACAAATCTGGTCATATAGCAACTAATTGTTGGTGGAATGATAAGAATGGTAATGAAGGATCATACAATATGTCTAGAAGAAATTATCCTCTCTTTGGTCTAGACAACACTAAATATTATATGTTATAGATGTAATGGGTTTGGACACAAAGCACAATGGTGTAAGAAAAGTATGATAAAGCCTTCTAGGGACTGCATGTTCAAACAAAAGGTAAAGAAAACCTTGAGTAAAGAGAAGGAAAAACCTATAGAAGTGTGGAGAAGAAAGATCAATAAAGATGACAAGAAAGAGAAAGGATCATGTATGATCTGGAGAAGAAAGCAAGAAAAGGAGAAGGAAGGACTTAGTCTTGTGCATGATGCACAAGGTTCATCTCTTAGCATTTAATGGCTATTTGGTTTTAGGGGAGTAATCCAAAGTTTTATTTTCTATCCCCAAGGAATTTTTTTGAATATAGAGGATCAATATTTTTTTTGCTTTTTGAAGTTTTGGTGAAGCTTGTCAGCTTCATGGTCCATGTATGTTAAGTATGAAAGAACAGTGGTATATCTGTAATCAAAAATATTTTGTGTTTGAGCTGAGACATTGTTTGTTATTATGTTGTTAAGCATTACGATATTGGTTTACAAATGCTACTTTCTTTGTGATTATTGTTGTAGTCATTTGATGACTTTTAGTACATAACTATCTACATACATGTCAGTATTCTTCATGCTCAGAAATACTTGAACATTTTTCATGCAAATATTCATGTCATAATCAGATCTCAAGGTATCAAGGATGTCAACATGTTTTCATACTATGACTTCAAAATAAGTATTGTGGTGTGTGTAGCAATCAGCATAACAATAATTGTGTTTGATATGTATTCCTTACATTTTTGACAAGTTATTCATTTTTTTTCCTTATGATTCATAAACTGAGTTATTTGACAGCTTAGAGTTGCTTAATTCATTACTTGATCTTGTGTTGATTCAGAAGGATAGTTGTCAGGATGTTTGATCTAGTGGTGATACAGGGTATTACAGAAATATTTAACAAGTATCATTGTTTGAATAGACCATGATACATTTCTAAATGTTGTTAATTCTAGATCATTTGATTAATAGATTTTTGGTTGATAGTGACATTTCTTTGACAGAGCATCTACAAGATAGCAGTGATATTGACCTTCAAAAGATGTTGATATAGGACTTGAACAAGTAATAGGTACACAGTGATATGGATTAGTCTTGGCATTGGTACTTGGTATATGATGTATACCATCTATCATAGGCTTTAATGTTTGTTGTGAAAAATCTTTGCATACTTATATTCGTGTCGTAGCTTGGATTTGTTGGAATTTCTTCAATAATTGTTTCCTTGTATTATCTTGGTTGTCAAATTGGTAGTGGACTTGGTTGTGTTGGACAATATGTTTGGACCATGACCATAGTATGATGTCAAACATGCTTTCAAGCTTTCTTTTATGTTACAATGAACAATTCCTATTCGCATTCTTGGACAAGTAAAGTGAATTCAACTAGTTAGGAAGTTTTGTTTGCTTATGTGCTCGGTGCTATTTCAGTATGGAGTGAGTTGTTTGGTGATCAATGAATTACCATCATATAATGTCATTATTTTTTCTTGCATTCTAAATCTGAGTGACAATGAGTAGAAATGTTTTGATATGATGTCAATATTAGGGGCAGAGAAAGCTTTAAAGGCTAGAATAGACTTAATAGCACAACAAGTTAATAATGAGTCAGATGTATTTATTATGTGATGATTGATGCCAAAAGTTATTTTCAGAGAGTCTTGATAGGGTTGATATTCTTGATAAAAGACAAGATCTATTTCAATTGGCTTGTATACATCTTTGAGTCTAAAGAAGACCTTGCATGATGCTCAGTGGCAAAGGAAGACAGTGTTATGATTTTTATTTCCTTGCTTGATGGTATGTTTGTTTATCTCTTGTGACTTTCAAAGAAGCAAAACATATCAGGTGTGATCAATTATCTATTTTTTCATGATGTATGAGTGCAGTGAGAACAGTGATTTATGTTTTGACAATGTATCTTCATATCAATGAGATTAGCTGACAGTATATTGGCAATATAATGGTTTATCTTAGTATAGTGGACAATATTGGGCAAGAGGAAAATATTGATTGATACACAGGGATAATTAACTTTGGTTTTAGTTTTTGGATATGGCTCTTTGAAAGATTGCTCGGTTAGTGGCAATTGAGTGGAAGAGTTTATTTGGTCCATCAATGATAGTGCATGTTGTGACTTTCTCTCAGATTTTAATGCTTAATCTTACTTCTACTGATCATGTTGTTGGTATTATTGGGTAGATTATGTACATGGCTCAGTGACATTTTAGTGCTATGGTTTAGGGGGAGAAAATTTACTTGGTTAACATTGTTTATGTAGTTGGTTACTGTATTGGTTGACTATTGTATTTCATGACATATTACAGGTTTCATCCTTTGTCCTTGTGACAAAAAGGGGAGAAAGTGATGATTTAGTGGTTAGTTTTGATGGCTCTATTTTTTCCATCAAGGACAAATGGGGATTTTGTTGAATTTCTCTTTGTGGAATTTTTCCTTCATGTCAAAACATGTCAAAATGGATTGGTTACATTGATTGGTACATTGATTGGAATCATATGGTTTGGTTACATATGGATTGTTGTTGGCATTCTAGTTGGTATCATTTGTTTCTCACAGATTTGACATTGTGTTCTCATAGTTTGGATTTGCATCATTATCATTGGGATCATTATTCAGTTTTATGGCATTTAGTTGATGCAGTTGATTTAGTTTATTTACTTGTACTAATCATTCAGACTTGTGTGCAGCACTTGGACAGGCATTGATCATATTTGCATACAAACTTTGGCATATACTTTGGCAAGGTATACATTTGCAGATTTAGGTTGATTATGCATATTTCTATTTCATATCTCATGGTATTTCTATCTTGGCAATATCATTATGTCAATGTTTTCTACATGGGCATTATAAGGTTACTTTGATGATCAATGTTGAAATGTTCACAAACATCTTGTATGGTCATTTAGTGTGACTTATATTATAAGCCTTAGATCAAGCTATATGTTTATATGGTTGAGATCCTTAAAATTTTACATATAATCTTGCATCATCATTTGGCTAAACACTTTACATTGAAATGACCTTGGAAAACAACATGGTTTCAGGTTTTTTATATGCATAATGTTTCGGTTGTAATGGTCAGCATTTGCAATGTGCTAAAGCACATGTGGTAATTGGGTTTCTTTGTGGGATAGCCTAAGTCATTATGACTTTGTCTTATGGTATATGATTGGTATCGGGCTTTCATGTTTTGAGGCATACAATGGAAAGGCATTTTGTAAGATCATTTGATATTATTTAGGCCAGGCATAATATATTGCATTGGTTACAAAGTTTGTTTCTTCGGATTTTTTTTAGTGAAAGCCATTACATTACATGGCTATTGGTTATCATGACTTGTCAACCACAACATTTTTGTAGGTGTCAACTATCTTTCACCGAGTATAACATATGTTTTGATGGGCATATCATTTTTTTATAAGGCTTATTATGGTTTTCTATCGAGCATACTTTATAAAGCTCTATTAATGTTGTCAGCTTCATTACATTTTAAAGAGAATTGACTTAGAATGACTACCATCATTTGGACATTGTTAATAATTTATTGGCAGACTTAAACCATCATTGTGTTTGGTTAATGGATTGGACTCCAAATGTTATCAAAAAGTAAAAAGGGAAGTCTAAAGGCTTTCATAAGGAATTAGGGAAAGTCACTTTGTTGGTTTTGTTTTGCTCTAGAGAAGTAATACTGCACCGCCATGGAGGATATTGGACTACATTATACAACTGGTTTTCAAGTTGAATGCTGGAAGAGTTTCAGTGAGACCGTTATAAGGAGTTTGCACAATCAGCTGGTAACATTTTGGCCACCCTGATAGGTTTTTTTTTTTCAGTTTGAAAGTGTTTTTTTTGCTGGCTTCAAAGGTAACTAATTTCGTGGTTAAGTTTTTTGTTGAAGTTTAGAAATTTGTTAAAGGTTAATCACAATTTTCATTAACCCAAGTCTACTCAAGGGTTTCATTATCGCAGTGGCATTCATCCACATATCATTGATATTTTTGTGGTTATTATTCAAACCCATTATGGGTATCATGATTTAGCAACTTTGTTTATACAAACCCAGGTTATTGTATTACGGGTTTTTTGAAAAGGAATAATTGCTTTATGCTCATTATATAAATACAAGGCAAAAAGCCATGATTGATGTATAGGAAAGAGAGAAAATAAGAAGAGGGATTTATTGTAACACATCTCCGATTTCATTACAAAGATTGCATTCAGAAATGGAGTGTGGTTTTGATTGAGTTATTTTGAGCAAATTTGTGAAAAGAAGAAAAGAGAGTTTCTACTGTAATCTCTAGTTTTCACAATAGAGACATTTGTGTTCAGTTTGGGAGAGTTTTCATAGTACTGTTATGAACAGTACATATTGTAGTGGGTATCTTTGAAGATCATTTTTGTATTTTGTATTCAGTTGTGATTTTGGGACTGCAAATGTAAATACAGTTGTAAGGTCATTTCTATATACACAATTTAGACAATGACTTTTTAAAGGAGTTGGTGCTCCTCCTGAAGTTGGTGCTTTAGAATTTAGGAGGAGTTGGTGCTTCCATATTGTTACAGAGTTGGTACTCCTATGAATTTGGTGCTTCAGAAACTTGTTACAAAGTTGGTGCTCTTTGATTAATGAAAAGGAATTTTTAGTGAGTGGTTTTTTATACTCCATGAGGGTTTTTCCACTCAAGAAATCTTTGTGTTATGTGTTATCATTTGTCTCTCTCATTATGTTTCATATTGATGAACATATTCAATGCTCTGATACTTTAAAATGTTCAAGTTGGTTATGCAAATTTAATGTGTGTAAATCTGATGCAAAAAGCCTTTCGTAAAGCAAGTTAAATCTGCATTGGGAAAAGTTGTAGTTCTATTTCAAAAGCATAAACAATATTGTTCACACATTAATTGAACAACATCATATGATGCTTTTAATATGATTTGTAAATGTTAGTCAAGTTTCATGTTAATCTGATCTAAAGTGTTAATGTTCACTTGCATAAACAAACCTGCCACATTGGGTTAAAATTAGTAAAAAGTTCCATTGTGCATTCAAAGTCAAAAGTTAAAATTATTTCACTTTGATTCACCCCCCCTCTCAGAGTGAATCCACATCCAACAGCACCTACCCCTAAAAATTTAAGGTTCATTTTGGTGAACCTACTTTTCAAATATCTTCTTGTCTAATTCAAATTCCACCATCATCCTAGAATTAGCTTGCATTGCATTTTTCATTTGTTAAGTTGCATTCTAGGGTTTAAAATTTTACATTAGTGAAAGTGCATATAGTTTGAATTTTTGCATCTTAAATCATTAAATTTTTTTGAAATTTTGCATTTGTATCTTAGATTTGCATCATACAACATAGAAAACATAAAAATTAATCAAAAAGTTCTAAAAAATCTTTAAAAAATCCCCACTAGGACTCATTCGCCACCTTGGATGAGTTAGTCCCTTTTCACCCCTAAAACTGCCTTTTGTAGAGCTAAAAGCCCTATTTTTATGCTTTTGTTTACTTCCATCAGTTATCTATATTAGTTGGTTGAGTTTTTGTATCATGCATTTCATTAGATTTAGCTTCCATTAGCTCATTTCATGCATTGTTAAAATTCACATTTGCATTTCCAATCTTTCATCTTTTAGATTATTGCATAGTATCATCGTTAAATTACTTTGTTTGAAATCTAAAAATTTTCATTTCATCCTATGTCTTTACATTGCATTTTAAGCTTGCATAACTTCTATTACATTTAAATCATTAGAAATAAGTGTTTCTTACATTCATGGCCATTGTGGATAGCATTAGATTTTTACAATTTTCATTTTTCAGCATTAGTTCCTAGTACACTTAGATCAGCTTCATCAGAACATGAAAACAAAAAACTACAAACATCAAAAGAAACAAACAAAAAAATGGTTAACCTTAGAGAAAACATATCATTCAAACCCTTTAGTAATGATGACTTTGCAATGTTAGATGAAGCCCTTGAATACTTCATCTCCCCTAGATCATCCACTAAAGGTTTGGCACAAGAGGATGCAAGCATTGATAATCATGATAATCATAATTGTTTTTCTCCTGATATCTCTTCCATTGGTGATGAAGGTATCTTGATGAAAGAAGACACAATCATTGAAGATCATGAAATTCTTTCTTGTATTCCTCCTCCTCCCCCTTGCAATGACATTACAACACACGAAGCTGAAATCATTGCCACTACCTTACCTAGTCCCCTTTCATCTCTCAACACCTCCCCTACTTGTAAAAATCCTTTAGTGAATAAGGATAAAATCGTGAACGATCATGACATTTACATTTGTGTGGAGGATATGATTGAGAGCTATGACAATCCTACCTCCCCTTCTCAAGATGAAATTATAAGACATGCGGATGTAGATGACAATCAACCCTTTTCTTCTCCTAATATATTCTCTACACATAAACAAGATAGTTTAGTGTTAGAAGATATTGTGATGGAAGATCTATTTGAACAAAATAGTCCAATCATTGGTAACCATGAAACTCCTACTTATCCTTCTCTTGATGCCTCTCCTATGAGTGATGAAGCTATCTTACCAAATACAACTATGACATGTGATGAACCTATTATTTGTCACTTTTCTAAAATCTCTCCTCCTAGGGTCGATAGTATGGCACATAAGAATGATACCTTAGAGAAAGTAGAAAATCCAATAGATCCTTCTTCTCATATCACCACTAGTGATACTCAAAAAAATCCAACCATTAATCATCCCCCTATGTGCGTTGAAGTTATTTTGGACACATCTAAGAATCCTATCATTCTTTACCCACCATTACACAAGAAACAAGCTCACAATACACTTGACATCATTCTTTACTCGCCTACGCACAATGTTTTATACCAACCAAGTTACAATGACATTACTCACCTATATGACAAAGCGTCTACAATCACGACCAACCTCGAACCTAAAAGACTTATAAAGCAACATGCACAAGGATGTGATGCTATAGAACAAGGTCTCCATACCCCCATAGAGCCTAAAACACAAGCACAAAATAATGGTCTTCGTGATTTTCCTTTCATAGAAATCAACCCATCCAACAAACCTTCACTCAACATCAATACTATCACACAAGATTCTTCCAAGAAAACTCAAATCTTGGTACATCCTAAATTGATAGATCTCTCATTAAACATTTATCAAGTAGAAACTTTTTTTCCTTATCCAAATAAATAACATTAGTTACTACTCCTTTCCATGTAATAGTTGTAGGATAATAGTATACTCACTATTGCATGTTTTGCATCCATCGCAAGGGGCAGCATACCATCATCCATTCTAGGCTCACCCTTGTCCTGCACTAAGTGGGGGCAAAGGTTTAGAAAGCCTTATCCTCTTATGTCACTTGTCATTGTCTCTTTTGACTAATCTTTAACCTTTCATGAAAGTATAAGATTAAGCTTGGGATGTGGACAACATGTCTTAAGATTGACTCGCATGTGACATACTCCCTTTCTTCATGACACAACTTATCAAAAACATATGACTTGGCATAGGGATTTTTGAATAAGCTCTCATACCCTCTTCTACTTTAAAGCAATTGTTATAGTATTGATGTAGCAACCGCTTTAAAGTGGGGGCATACATAAACAACATCTTTGTGCAAATTTCATGGTGTGATTTTTCTTTTTCTTCTAATGTGTCCTCTTCTTGGTGGTGTCATTGGGTTTGATTCCTTCCAAGAGTGTACGATCAACTGAAGTTGCTTGATGCAAACAAGGAATCCCATGGATAACAATCTGACACCTTTACTTGTCCTCTCTTGGAGACATTAGGCACAATGCTACCTAAGAAGAAGACCTTACATGAGCAAAGCAAAATCCCCTTTGGAAAAATTCTTTACATATTCTAAAACATTTACAAAATTCATTACATTGTGGTTCCTTATCAAAGTTATCAGGAGCATAACTTTGGTATGGTTAGTATGATGGGAAGCCAACACACTAGCATGACTTTCTCATTATATGTTGGGAAGCCAACACACTGGCATGACTTTCTCACTAAACCACTTCTCTAGGACATCTCACCCCATGGACAACCTAATGTTCTGTGGCCCCAAAGTGAGCACATCTTTTCCACCCTTTTTTTCTTTCCTTCAGCTCTTTCCATTGCATTATTGTGTATCTTGATGGTTTGACTTATGATCTTGGATCCTAGGGGCTTGACTGCCTTCTTGATCCTTGTCATTTGTATCTGTAAACTCATATCTCTCTTGAATGTCTACTGTAGTGTGAGTTTGAAGCAAGTTCATCCTCTCACTAAAGTGGGGGCTAAGTGTACCATAGAAAAAAGGAAACTTTCTTCATTTGTAAATAATTGATGATAAAATGGACTTAATTTCGCCTTGATCTAGTGTTGTGAGGTGTTTTACACATCCACACTAGGTCTTGGACCCTTGCAAACTAAATAAAATGCATTTAACAATGTCTTGTAAGGGTGTTGTAAAGTGTTGTAAAAGGATTTCATGCCTCTCTAAACTTTATGAAGCCATTTTCCCTTAATTCAACATTGTAAAATGTATTTAATGGAATTTTCATATCAATCTAGAAGGCTTGTAAAATAAACTTAATGCTAATCTAATGTTGTAATGTGTCTTACACATTCACATTGGATGTTGTTCCTTTCTAGGCTATGTGGACCTCATTTTAGTGTTGTAAAGTGTATTTAATCACACTTTCACATTGAATTTTGTGTCCCAAGCCCTAATTGACCTTTACATCATCATTAATAGGCCCCTATTTCCCCATGTTGTGCATCCCAAGGCATAATTTGATCAAATAACCAAAGAAATCAACATAAGAACTAAAATTTATCATTCTCCAACATTCCATCTGTCGAAAGGAAACCTCTAGGACTAATTCACCACTTTGGGTGAATGAGTCCCTACCAGGTGAGACTGATTCACTCAAGGTGGTGAATTAGTCCCATTTGGGTCATTTTTGAGTTTTGAGTGGGAAATTTTGGAATTTAAGTTTTATTTTCTTTCATGTGTCAGTCTTAGGGATCCAATTTACAGGAAAATTAGGAAATTTTCCTACAAAATCAAGTCTCTAAACCCTAATTCACATCTCTTATCATTCATTCATCATTTATCTTCTCCCTCAAGTCAAACAAGATAGCGTTTCAACATTTCATGTCATTAAGATAGCATTTTTCAGACATTCAAGGGTAGATTCTTCATGTTTTGCTGCAAAAAACCAAGATCAATCATCATGGAAAGGTAATAAATCCATTATTGTATGCTTCATTACATTCTTCTCTCATTTTGGTTTAATTACCTAAAAAGGGGTTTGACCAAGGCAAACCCCCATGCCCTAACATTCAACATTTTTCTTTCTCTTCTTATGTGTTTGCAGAATTAGACATCTTGAAGGCTTGGAAATCATTGAAGATAAATTTGCAAAGTTGTTGAATAAATATCCTTGTTGAACAAGTCAAATATCAACAAAATTCACTTTCAGGTCCAGAAATTAGACTTTCAGAGGGAGACACTTGTTAGGAACCAAAGTGCAAACCGAAGACTTCAGTTTCCACTTTTGGATTTTTAGAAATTAAAAAGTGGAATAATTCTCCATTGATGGCGAACGAGTCCCACTGCCAAGCCTAAACAGGGTTTTCTATAGTTTTGGATACCCTTTTGTCTAAAACAAGGTCCAGAATAGTTTCCCAAATCTGGGACTAATTCACCCAGAATGGCGAATGAGTCCCACTAGGCCAAATTTCCAGCATCAGCACCATTTCAGAAGTCATTCCCAATCTCCATCAAGTTCTCAAGTGCGCACCTTTAGTTTCATCCATTTTTGTTACAATTTACCTTCATTTCTAGGTCATTTTATTTATGTTTGCATACTACACTGTGTTTTCAAATATTTCATATTTCTTAGGTTTTGCATAAATAATCAAATCCATTTTATTAGTTTTTTGCATTTAGATCATTGAATTTAGGCATATTTTCATTTTAGTTGCATTAGTTTGAGTGAACATCTAGATTTTGGGGGTCTATCTCTCTCCTTTAGGTGAAAAACCCTAATTGAGCAAGAGAGTCATAACACTTACCCCTAGAAATTTATGGTTCAATAAGGAAGGAGAGATATGATTGACGGTTGAGGGTATTGGGTTTAGGGTACAAGATTGAATGTAGGGATTAGGGTTTAAGTTTATGGTTAAGAGATAATGTTCAAGGTTTAGTTTATAAGGTTGAGGGTGTAGGGTTTAGGTTATAGGGATTAGGATTTATGATATTTGGTATAGGGTTTGGGAGATTGAAAGAGAGGGTGAGAGGGAGAGAGAAGTAGAGAGTGAAGGAGGAAGGTGGGGAGATTGAGATAGAGAGGATGGAGGGGGAGGGAGAGAGGTAGAGAGGGATAGGTTAGATAGAGAGAAGTAGAGAGGGAAGGTGGGTGGGAGAAAGGGGGAGATATAGAATATTAGAGGGAAAGAGGGAGGGAGGGAGGGAGGGAGGGAGAGAGAGAGAATTGTGCTCGATAGAGATTAAAGAGGGAAGGAGAGAGTGAGAGAGAGAAATATGGGAGAGAGGGAGAGGGAAGGAGGGAGAGAGAGGTAGAGATAGAGAGAGGGAGATAGAGAGAAGTATATAAGGAAGGAGAGACAAAGAGTAGAGAGGAAAAGAGAGAGAGAGAGAGAGAGAGAGAGAGAGAGAGAAGGATGGAGAGAGATGTAGAGATTAAGAGAAATACATAGAGATAAGTATATATAGGAAAGGAGAGATATATATGGGGAGGAGGGAGGGAGAAGTAGAGAAATATATAGAGAGAGGTCCAGAGACAAGGAGGGAGAGAGAGGTGATAGAGAGAAAGGTGATATAGAGAGAGGGGGAGGGAAGTGAGATAAAGAGAATGAGAGAGGGAGAGAGGGGGGAAGGAGGAAGGTAGAAGGTGGAGAGATTGAGAGAGATGAGGGAGGGAGATAGAGTGAGGTGGAGAGGGATAGGTTAGATAGAGAGAAGTAGAGAGGGAAGGTGGGTGGGAGGAGGGAAGAGAGAGAGGTGATATATAAATGTATATAGAGAGAGAATATGGAAGGAGGGAGAGAGTGAGAGAGGGAGAGGATGAAGGTGGGGAGATTGAGAGAGAGGGGGAGAGAGAGAGGAGAGAGGAAGAGGGAGAGATAGCGAAGTAGAGAGAGAGATGGGGGAGGGAGAGAGAGTGTGACAAAGAGAGAAACACAAAGGGGAGGAGGAAGGTTGGGACATTGAGAGAGAGGGAGAAAGGGAATGAGCAAGGGAGAAGCAGAGATAAGTATATAGGGAAGGAGAGATAGAGAGGGGGGAGGAGGGAGGGAGAAGTAGAGAATGGGAGAGGTAGGGAGATAGAGATGAGATATAGAGAGAGGGAAGGAGAGAGATAGAGAGAACTAGAGAGGGGAGGAGGGAGGGATAGAGGGAGAGAGAAGTGCAATAAAGAGAATGAGAGAGAGGTGGGGAAGGAGGAAGGTGGAGATATTGAGAGAGGAGGGAGGGTGAGAGATAGGTAGAGAGGGATAGGTTAGATAGAGAGAAGTAGAGAGGGGAGGTATTTGGGATGAAGAGAGAGAGAGAGAGGAATGGAGGAAGGTGGAGAGATTGAGAGAGAGAGGTAGAGAGAGATAGGTTAGATAGAGTGAAGTAGAGAGGGAAGGTGCGTGGGGGGAAGGAAGAGAGAAATTTAGAGAGGGAAGGAGGGGAGGGAAGGAGGGAGGGATGGAGGGAGAGAGAGAGGTTAGATAGATAGAAGTATAGAGGTAAGGGGAGAGTGTGAAAGAGAGGTATAGAGCATAAGGGATAAAAAATGAGTGATATAGAGAGATAAAGATTATACAACTTGTTGATTACTAAAATTTGACCTCCTGATTACTGAAATTGGACTGTCTAAAATTTGTGAGATCGTCCAAAAACTAGAATTTTCATTATAACTCTTAGAGATCCAAAACCACTCTCAAACATCCTAAAACTATATACATGAAATATAACTTAAAGTATAAAAAATTAAATGTTCATATGTAAATTTCAACTTATACTTAAATGTTTATTTCGTGTATATAGTTTCCCTAAAAGATAACAAAAAGAAAGAGAAAAAAAAGAGAAGAAACAAATTCAATGTGCACCAAAATGCGAACATGTTATAATGCGCTCGTGTTATGGTGATATTATTTTGAATTAATGTGCTTGCATTATAACACGCTCACATTTTTGGCTCAGTAATTACCAAGTCATAACGTGAGCGCGTTTTCACTATTTCAGGATGAAAAAGTGAATTGGCCACTTTTTGGCCCCCCATCTTTCTGCACCCGCCCATGCTACAAGATTGGGTGGCCTGATAAGTTCCATGGTCTTTACTACATCAAATGACATCAGAGCTAGAAGATCTTAAGAGTGTAGAGCATGCACCAAGACCTACAGGTGAAGAGTGTTGAAGAGTGAAGTGGTGAAGTTGTGAGAGAGAGATTTGTGAGAATGTTTGTTGCAGGTATGAAAGAGGATATGTGACTACTATACTCTAGTAGAGGCTGAGAATAGGTAGAAGGTGTATGAGAGAGAGGTGTGTCTTCCAAAAACCATCTATTGGGTAGAGGATAAGCAAGAGTGAGTTTTTTGTGGGGAGGACCTATGACTGTAGAGGGTTGATACCCTGAAGCGAGAGAGATTGTTGCAAGGAGGACTTGCAACTGAAGAGGGACTTGTGAGTCTCTAAAAATGTCTTTGAAGAAGAAGACAAGATTGATCATTAGAAGACCTGTGACAATGTTATTTTTGGAAGAGTGTTGGGAAAAAGTGAGAGAAAAGAAGATCTTTGAAGAGTTGAGAAAGATAGAAGTGAGATTGGATGCCCTTGAGGAAAGCTTGGGAATAAAAAAGAAAGCTACAATTGAACAAAATCAAAAAATAGATGAAGTTAAATTACATTGTTTGTTTCATAATGAGTTTGCAAATAATGATTTGTGTGCAGGAAATGAAGAAGAAAAATAAGTTGTAATAGAGGACAACAAAGAGAAGAAAGAAGAAAAGCAGAGGTTTAACAAAGAGGACAATGAAAAAATGAATGTTGAAGTGTAGAGTTGCATCCCTATGGTGGAAAAAGTATGGAAAGTGGGAGAAGCCCACACAAATGCAGATGAAGGAAAGAAAGGAAAGAAGAAAGGAACAAGGAAAGAATGGAGAAAGAAAGAGTTAGTAGTAGATGTGCATCTTGTTGATGATATAAAAGAAAATAAAAATGAAATTGCATACATAAGAAAAAAGGTTGCAGCAGCAAAAACAAAGGTATTATCTCCTTCTTTTGAGTTTTGCAAAGTAAATATTGATTTGCATGAAGAAAAGATAAATGTATATGGTGATTGTGAAGTTGGGGCAGTGATTGGTCCTTAGAAAGATATAGATATAATGAATAAAATGACACCATTGAGTGCAAGGGAGGAGGTAGAAGAAGAGAACAACAAGATTGTAGTAGAAATTCAAGAAGAAAAAGTTGGGGCAGCAATAAAGAAACAAGAAAACACACAGGTAAATAGTCATGTTTATGATATTTTTGAAAGAAAATTTGATGTTAAAGAGATATATAAATTTTTGTGCGTGAACATGAATGAAAAGGATAGTATTGATTCAGTAAGTAAAAATGAAGTTATAGAGGTAAAAAGAAGTGAAGTTGTAGCAAAGATTGGTTCAATGAAGGAAATTGAAACAATGAAAAGTTTGGAGCAGTAGTTTGAAGAAGAAAATATAGAAAGGAAGAGAATGAGAAAATTGGAGTACCAACAAATGAAGAAGAAGATAACTTACTAGTCCAAATTGTAGCATTTGAAAAGGAGTGGATAGCTTTGATAGCAAATGAAATGAGAGTTGCAGTTGACAAAGAGGTAAAGTTTCAATTTTTATAGTTATTTGATGATAAAAATGAAATTTATCCACATGAGTATAACATGGTTAATATGAATAGATATGGGAATACTAAAATGGATGATACACTAGTAGAGAAAGAGGAAAAAATAAGGGTATTTGATGATTTTGCAAAATTTAGTGATGTTGATGTCAAAGCTGATTTGTATTGTGATGAAATGGTGAAAAAAAGAGAAATGGGAAAGATGATTAGGAGAAACAATAACAGATTTCAAGCTGAAAAAAATCAAGGTATAATGAATTTTATTGACATAGAAGAAGAAGAGGATGAAGGAAGAAAAGGTAAGGAAGAAATGCAAATGGAATTCATTGATTTCTACGAATTTGTTAATGTCAATTTGTATACAAGTGTTGAGAATGATAAAATGGAATAAAAATATGAAATATGGTGTAGTCAAATAAATTTAATGAGGGGAAGAAAAACAGGAAGGATGAAGGAAGGACGAGATATGAATATTTAGAGTAAGGTGAAGAAGAAGAAACAAGCTGATAAAGAAGAAAGATGGTTGAAGAAAAAACACTAGATTTTCAAATGTTCATGAGTTTCAACTCATGGAACATTTCTTTTTACCTTGGGTGTTTGATGTAGGAGAATCTGGGTGCACAGGCTGTCCTACACAACCAAAAAAAGGTCTTTTATTTGATTTTGTCTTTTTCAATTTTAGGTCTGTTTTTATCTTGTAGGCATGAAATAACTCTCCTTCAACAACCTTGAAAAGGCCCCTTCTTTCTACACTTTGGCTCCAAATTGAGATGAAATGTGAAGACATTTGGTATAATTTCACATTACTTAGAGAAATGTATTTTTTTATTATTATTTCTTGTAGCTCCCACAAAGAATTAAATGATTTGGGAATAAAATATTTTCCATGATGTTGGTGTCTAGGGAGTGGAGTTTCCAGATGATGAATTGGATGGTAATTTTGGGAAAAAAAGTTTGAATTTTCCTAGAAAAAACATTAAAGAGGCCATTGGCATGAATTACCATGCTAGAATGGAGGAGGTAGAGGTTTGACTGACATTTTGGTGAAGAAGGAGATTGTCTAGGTTATGGCTGTGAGACCCAACTTCAGTAAATCAAGCATAACTTTCTCATACTGTAACAAAATCAATATTTTCAAAATGATCTGAAAAGATGAGAATGAGGCGCACAAAACCCATGTTGGAATTTTAAAATATTCATAGTAATTAGGGAGAAGGGAAGGATAGAAAGTGACAGGATTGTGGTGGAATTCCACATATTTGTTCTCAATCTTGCTTGTAGATGATTTTTGTAGCAGATGGAGATTATGTGAAAGATTAAATGTATGTATTTTCATGATTTTTGTTGGTAATGAACAAATTCACAGCAGAATTAAAATATCCGTTCATGGATTTATGTTAATGAAGAGTTTGGGTTTCTTGCCTGTAGCTTGCCAGTAGCTTTGAAGACTAAATATGAGATAGATGACTTGCATAAATCTTGTTGTTGTCTACATGAGTTTTTGAATATTATTTTAGTGGATTTCTCTATTGTTTTAATTAAATGAGTGTGCAAAAATTTAGAGTTTAAGAAGTTGGATTGAATAGGCTACAAGATTGGGTAGCCCGAATAACTAGGTTCCTTGGTCTTGACTACATCATAAAATTATTGATATTTTCTTGTAATAATGTTGGTTATCATTTAATTGCAATCTCATTTCTTTACCTTTATGTAGTAGTGCATCTATTTTGTAGGTCATAGTTTGTGTCTTGTCAATTTTATGTAAGTTTCAACTATGAAACTTATCATTTGAGTTCTTAGAAGTCACTTTATATTTATTCTAAATATTTTTTTATAAAATTTAGTTCTTTGTATGAAATACTTATGTAAAAACATGTCAAATATTTAGTTGTGTATGGTGTGTTGGCTCCATTAATCTTATTGTGTATGTTTAGGAAAATACAAGTCATGTCAAATATTCTAGTGTATCACCTCATTTTCAAATTCTAGGTTTAGTTTTATGCTTAGTTATGTCCATTTTCTCTATTGCAGTTGACATTACAATAAAATTATTTTTAGATGTTACATTAGGGAAACTAACCCTCTCTAGAGATTCACTCCAAGCTTCAGGTCACCCACATCCTAGTAGTGTTTCCATTTTTTAGTTGGAAGGAGATTCACCACACCACTCTTCAAAGGGTTCATTCCATCCTCACAATAGTTTATTCACGGTTCCTAAAAGTATTAGTGACAATAGAATGGTGAACATGTAACGAAATGAAACTTGACTTGGTTTGAAGGATACATGACTTCATCTCATGGAATCACTAATCTTAAAATTAAAGGTTGATGCAAATTTTGAATGCTTGACCAAATAAAATTCTCTTCACCACATGTACATGTGTAAGAGTTTATTAAATAAGATAATAAGTTTGATGATCCAATAAAAGAAAGGAATAAACCTTTTATCACTTTTTTAGTGGTTCAAATAAATTTTTACCCCAACTAAGTCTAATTTCATTATCAATGACCTAAATTAGCTCAAAAACATTATGAGTATAATATTGAGGAAAAGTGCACAAAAACCTACAAATAAAAAGTTATACTAGGAAAAAAACATGGAAAACCTACTCAATGTAATATTTATTTTAATCGAGGAAACTCCTATATCACACACTCTAGGTAGGAAATTTTTTGTGAACCCTCAATATGATAGTCAGAATGACTAACTTCTATTAACTTCAATTTGGATATTATTTTCCTCCTTGTTCTTCATTTTGACTAAGTACTTGTCTTATGCATTTCATATGGTTTTCCTATTTGTTCTTTGATCTATAATACATACAGTTCTTTTGTTGACTTCTCTAGCATCTATCTCTTCCTTATGGAACTTCTTAATGTTGAATTTCTTTCTTTTATGTTCCCACTCCTTCAAGATACTGATACATATTTAACATATTAACTATTTTTGACACAACAACATTTTCTACATATTCAATCTCATATGTATTGGATAATATTTTTTGAAACCTTGTATTGTCCAATAATATTCAGATAAATCTATTATATTTCCTTCTTAGGAACCTTTCATTTATTAAATGACATAAAAATAAATAAATTCCTTGGAAAGAATTCCTTCTTATCTTGTGGCTTGCATGCTCTTAATATCTTTGAATACTTTTTTATAGATAATCTCTAATTTTTTTTGCATATCTCACATATTGTAAACCAAATCTTCCACAACTACACTTCTATATCTTGTGGCTATTGCAATCTATAACTTCACTAGGACTGCATCAATACACAAATCATTTTTTTCCTTGCTATGATTTTATTCATGAAATTGTTATAAGTGAATAATGCCTTTGTTAATATCGAACCACATTAAATTTGAGTTAATCCCCAAATAAACATCTCAACAAAATACCTAGATTCTAATTGACCATAGACTCTCCATCAATTAATGGGTGGAATGATTAACTTTAGTTGAACATAGTGTCTTATTTCTTCCATTATTCCTATATAAATGACTAATAATTTTTGTATCTATGAATAAAATAATTCTCCTAGCAATCCATAAAATATATCTCATTAAAAATATAGTTATAAAATGGATGCATTGTCATTATTCTGACAAGTACTACAAAGTGTCATCTTAAATTTTATTATCAAATAAATAAATAAAATTATTATATCATTGATTCCCTAGAAATTCTTTCATAAATTTGATATTAAAATATTCCCATGTCTTGTTGGAATAGATAATCATTGATACTACCTAATTTTCTAATTGCTTCTAAATGAAAACTATCTAGCAATGTAGAAAAAGTAAAAATACAACAATTTATACATGAAAGATAAAAATTTATTAATGAACTTGATTCACTATTCCATAAGTGTAATTACAAAAATTAGCTTCATGAACATGGATACATGCTAGGGATTAGTAGTGTGATTATAAATATATCTTATGATTTCTCTCATCATTCTAACTTTTTAATTCACTATTTTCGCTATCCTTTTCCTCCTTGGAATCTACTAACTTTTATCAAGTGATATTAGACTTCTACATATATCCAAATGAATGTAAAGTCATACGAACCATATTGAAATATATTGCAATACCAAAATTAAAATATTACACATTCAATTAGCCTTTGAATTAGGTATATCCTCTTTACAATGTGTAAATTTACCTTCTTCAATGTATAACAATAAAGGAGTCTCAAATTTTAATTTGGTTTCAATTATTCCCCCTTGTAGGACTTAAAAATGAATAGCTATTTTGTATGATTGATAATGAATTAAAATATTTGGTGTGCATAATGTAGCCAAGGTTGGAGGGTCCAATATTAAGGACTATCAAAGCTTAGAAAAATATTTAAAACTCATACTCAATACATAGTGGAATCAAATCCCTGTATCTTCATGCATGCCAGGCATTAATTATTTTATTATATAGTAAAGATCTCAATATCAATCCATATTCTCGAAATATTTTTCACTACTTAAAATATTAGCTACCTCTACCTACCTTAAAATCATATAAGAATTATTTATTTGTGGAATATTTTGAATTGATTTGCATTAGATAAAAACGTAGTACAATATCATAGGTGGGTGTGATAAGGATTGAAGTGGCCATTAGTAAAATAATTTAATCATAATTAGTATTGGAATTCAACTCATCATCCTTATGTAGTATGCAAATTTATTTGTAATGTGTAGAATCACCATCCTTTGAGTACCTTAAGCATGGAGTATCTAAATTCAATATTTTCCCATGCATGAATTTTTGAGGACCCATTAAAAAGTAGATGACATCAATAATCAACACAAGTTTCAAATACTTAGTGTATTATTTAAATAATTTATTATATAATAATTAATTTTATATTGGTCTAGTTAAGCTCCCCAAGATGTAAAACATAAATGTAGTGATCACTATCATAAGAAAATGGACTAGTATATGTAAGATGCTTAATAGAGACTATGTTCTAAATCACAATCCATGATCTTTAAAATTTATTATCAGATAGATTATTGAAGATTGATTATGACTAATTTTTTATAAATATGAATCTTTGAGCTAACAATTGTGTGGTAAGCTTAAATATTACAAATTTGACACACACTGCCAATTTTAATTGGAAAATTAGAAAGTAGATATGAAACAAGAAAACATTAAATAAAATATTTTTAATTTATGTAAGATTTCTTTTACACATTAGATACTCCTATATAAAACACTCTAGGTAATTGCAAAGTGATCTACCCACTTTCATTCAAGGATTTGAGCCAAAGGATTACCAAGTTAGTTAGCCGTATATTTGTACATCTATGTGAAGTCTTCATTTGACTTATCCTTCTATTTGACTAAATATTCATCAAGTTGTCTATTTCTTATACTCCTTCCTTACCTACTATAAATTATCTCCTCAATTTATTTTGTTTTTTATTTTGCACCTATTTAGCTTAATTTATCTCTATAATGTGATCTTCTAATTCTCTTTCATGGTCGACTTGAATAAAAATGTATAATATTAAATGTTGATGATATTCAACAAGATCTTCTAGTAATTATATTTCACATGCATGACATTGGAAACACTTGCAATGAATTGAATATTAGTGGCATGAGGAATATAAAATATAACTCTTCTGAATTTTTCTTCCCTTTTAGTTTTATTTAAGTGTATATTTGTGTTCAATATCTTTTAATTATTTTTTTGGCACTTGTGTGAACATGTTATCTTTCTTTCCATATTTTTTGTATTATAAACATACTAAAATGAATGTAAATTCATCCTAAGACATATTTTTAGTTGTTAAAAACTTTGTGTTGAGTTGAAAAGTGTATATATATAACTCATGATTTCTTTGAGAGTGTCCCCAACATTTCATAGTTAAACATAACTAGCTAGCTTATATCTAGGATCTACAAGTTAAGGATGGGTAATTTTCCATTGAAGACAAGTATAATGGTCTTACAAACTTGTGAGATTGTTCTTGTTCTTTGGACAACATAGTATCATTATTCTTTCTAATAATCCTTGTTTTTTTATGTGGTATTTTTGAATGTTTATTTAACACGATGTTTCATCTAAGTTGATAATAATAATTATTGCATACACATATTTTGTGTTTCCTTTTCCTTTCATTGACCTCTCAACTTACCTTAAAGTCTTGTTTCTAGAATTTTAGTGTTAGGGGTTGTGTTAACTCTTCAATCAAATAATATCCTTATTTTTTGTCTTTATATAAATTCTTGATTAATTTTATAGTTTCTACCATTTAAAAGTTGGATTGTGGTAAGGTCGTTACTTATGATAAAGATTGCACTTGTCTTATAGTGTCATTATCTAATGATCTTAAAGGATGATACTAAATAGAAAGTTTGATAATGGAAGGGAATCAATGTTCCATGGGGATGTGTCCCCTCCAAAAAACCCTGTGTTTCCTAGACGGGGACATCTCGAAGACTTGGGGACTTGGGGGGACGTTCCCCCACCAACCCACCACCAATGCCACCATCCCACCACCAGTGTCGCTATCTCCAAGATACCGCTAGGACTTTGAGGATGTTGGGATGTCCTCAAGACGTCTAGGGGACTCCTAGTTGTCTCCAAGATGTATAATTCTTATATTTTTTCAAGTACTATATGTATCTCAGCACCTCGCCGCCACCCCCCCCCCCCTCCTCGCCACCGCCCCCCCGCAGCCCCCAAAGTAGCGCAGCCCCCAAACTTAGGCCCCCCATTCCCATGTCCCTAAAACGTGTCCCCTATCGTCCCCTTGTCCCCGTCCTCAAAACCCCATGGAACACTAAAGGGAATAAAAAAAATTGGATTCCACTCCATATAATAGATAGAAGATGAATCAAATGTAGTAGGATCATTCTTTTTAAAAATTGAGGAATCAATACCTAGTGGGACCCATGAAGAGAAGTCACTACTATAACTACCATCAACATAGGCTTCCCTCCACCCATGTGAAGGTAAATCTAGGGGAATAGAATCTACTACGACCATCATCTATGTTTTCCAATGACTTGACCATTTGATCTACCTATAAAGACTTATAAAGCTATTATTCTTAATATTCATTCTAAATATCAATTTATTTTGAAAAAAATAATTTACCATTTTGTATATAATAAGATTATAGAAAAATCAGTTTAAAATTGTCTACGTAAAAGAGATAGTTGTCTACGTGAAAGATATAGTTTTAAGTTAAAATCCTATTTTACTCATTTCCTAATTCTTGTGACATTCTTTCATTACTATCTTCTTCTGTGTCACATATTACACAACTTTCAAGCAGCAGCCATCACAATTTTACTTATTTATCTCAGCTTAAGCTGACTGTTTCTTACATGCATTGTTTCTGTTTCGTATAAGATTGAGCTTCATCCTCACGTGTCACACTCCCAAACAAAAGATCTCAAAATCTTTTGTGCATATCTGGCAACAACTCTTGCAACTTTATTTCATCATAGAGAAGCAATTTCAACTCCACTTTTTCCATTTTCTCGTAGAACTTAGAGACAGGACACCTAACCTCTTCTTCCTGTCACCACCAGATAAATAAACAGCGATGGGAGAATTTAAAGATAAGAACAAAAGCAACAACCTGGCTAAACAAATAATAGAGACAAAGTTCATGGCGTTGGCAGAGAATAGAAGTTTCCACGCAATACTTTTTGTTTTACTGAGCTAATCATTGTGAAAAAATCAAGCTGTCGTTCGGTTCTCGTGGTTTTTTATTTCCCTGTGAATTGGTAGAAAGCCAAGAAATCATCCAACGGGGAAAGTGTATAACAAATCCTGGTGTTAGATATTCTGTAGATTTACCAAACCAACTAAAATTTTGACAAATGACTAATCGCACAGCCCAAGTCATCATCATCGTCTTAAGTAAATATTTATGTGTTAACAAGTCGAATGATGGAAGCTTCTTGGTGGCATCAAGTACGTTATGAAGCTTCCATTCTTTCACAGACGCGTTAGGAAATAGACAGAAAGATATTGCTTGTAATCAAATTAGTTTTATATTCATTTTTTTCTGTCCTCTTCTCACATCGAGATTGCTTGTAAACAAAGTAATTTAATGTCCAATATCTGTTGTCTACTCGCCATCACATTGCTATTAATGGAGCAACTTCTGTCAATTTTTATTTACCTTTGGCCTGTTTTCTCTTTCTTGAACTGCGACTCTGTATAATATAGACATAATTTGTAATCATCAGAAAATTATTGTCAAGGCAATGGACCCATCAAACGACAGCAAGTAGTCTGAAATTTGGATGATAGGGGAAAGGATCTAGTAGTTGTGCGCCCTAATTTCGCACTTCTAATTATCCTACGTGGAAATTTCAAATCACTCTCAATTTTTTACAGCAGCTTACTTGGCAAGTCTCCTGCTTATAACTAAGGTTTCAGGGCCACATCATCAAATATGATGCCACATCAGCAAGCTTTTTGTCAAGGTGTCCAAAAAGGCCCAAAAAAAAAAGTGAGACCAATACTTGTGAATTCACAGCATGTTTTATTGAGCGTTGATGTGGAATCACATGATTGGTTGCTTTTTAGATCAAAGGAATACATTTTGTTTAATTATGGGTAGTCATCATCAACACCAACAACTTTAAAGTCACAACTATTGATCCAATATTGATAAAAATATTGGACATTATATAAACAACTACTATCACAACTATTGAAACATGTTCAGGTACTGGGTCCTCTCCCCTATCACAACTATTGAAACATGTTCTGTAACAGATGTGTACCGATGACTCAATTTTCTACTAATGGAGACAGTGTCACAGACCTACCTTTTGAACTTTGTTTTTATGTCTAAATGGGAATGCACACAGAATTCAATCCTGATTGGTGCAGTTTTGTCTTATTGGTCATGATTTTGTCCTCTACTGTTGGACACTACTGTAACTTGCACATGGTAAAGACATTTACTCAACGAACACACTGGTACTAAGAAGCATCTTGAGTTATTGATCAAGAATATTATTTTGACATTTTTGATATCAATCAAGCTTGTATTGTTGATTGTACAAGTTTGAAAATATGAAAGATTTAATATATAGACTGCTTCCTAATGTCTAGGACAGTATTTATTATCTATGATGATGATGTAATATTTTGGTACGTGCTTCAATTTGTTTGATGGTCTTTCATACCAGGTCGGGTGTGTTATATATCTTGTAATCTCATGCAAGTGTAATGTCAACTAAATTGGATCCTCGAGAAATGGGATATTATCTTTGAGGAGAATCTTGATATCCCATCACTTAGACTAGTATGTTATGTTAGTTACAAGAGAGCATTGATATTGATAGTTATAAGTAGACTAGGTGGAATATCAATGATTGGATATATATAGTCATGTGCATGAGTTTTTTAAGAGCAAATAGTGCTCCAAAATAGAGCTCTTGGGTTGATTGGTTGTTTCCTTTTATTGTAAGGATCAAGATCCTCTTTTAAAGTTGGATTCCATGTTTAGGACCTCATTCATGAGGTCATGAGAAATATGAGACCATTGGATCAATTTGACCCATGGATGGGATCTTTTTAGTATAAGAAATTAGATCTAAGATTGGTTGGATTATGTTAGATGTTGAATTTTGATGTTCATGTGTTAGCAGAAAGAAACTATATGTGTGTCTAGATAGATATATCAATTTAAAAGTAGTGCATAGACTCCATACAAATGATCATAGATAAGTAGATCTCACAAGAATAGGATATAATGTCTTCATACATTCAAATCATACATGCATGTTCCTCATTCTTTCTCTCACATTATGTATTCATCATTTGTTCTTGTATCTTTCATTTACTCTCTCTATATCATCTTTATATTATATATTCTCTATCTCATACCATATTGTGTTGTCTCTATATTTGTGGAAAATGTAGGTCTATATGTATCTTGTTATATAGGGTAGGTACATGTCCCTAACATGTATCTCATACATGTTGATCCATCAAGAGGTGACACAACTTTTGTTGTAATAAAATTTATGTCTATCTATACCTTTCTATCTATTGGATCTTTTTGTGCCTCTCACAACATGCCTCATTTTTCTTTTGGAAAAATGAGGACCCCCTATTTTGTTTTCACTTGTGTTTAGTTTTAGGTTTTTTCCCCTAGATCAATGTTTCTCAACTCTCCAATCACTCAAAATAAATGTGCTTGATTCAAATTCTTAAGGTCACCAATCCTATTAGGTTTGATTATGCCTTAGTAGAGTGTCCATTCTTACTTTAAGATCCCTTTAAAGATTCTCAAAATGTCTTATCAAAAGGCTAGAATGAAATTGTGGGTTTTACACCCACTACTAGAAAATATTTTTTTCTCTAAAGGTCCTAATGTCCAAAGTTTCCTTGAAAACCGTGAAATTATTAAAAATATATGAAAACAAGTTTTGTCCAAATCCAACCTTGGATTGGATTGAACTTAAACCATATATTAGTATCTCATCATCCAAACCTTTCACACAACTAAGAAATTTATGAAAAAAGAATTAAAGAGGGAATTTTCCAAAACTATGACTCCTAACTAGACCAAGTCTACATCACACCTTCACATCCAATCATCAAAACTTTTTCCACAAAGTATGTAATAAAATAGGAAGTCAATATGTTATAACATCCACATGGAAAAGGATGTGAGAGGTGGATATTTTGAGCACCCAACATCCATATCTATATATGGTTCCAAAATTTACAAAAGACACAAAAGAATTTGAAAAGACTTCCCACCCAAGTATTAATAGTATTTATGTACTACATTATAGAGTTAATTATCATATAAGTTATCATTAATCTTGGGGTATAAACCATAATTTAATGCTCAATTTAACACTTTAAGATCATTAACAAACAAATTATGAACTCTCTATAACCTTAATGATCAATGAAGTGAAGAAATAGCAAATTCATTAGCCATTTTTTCAAAGAAGAAGCATTATGTGTTAGCATATCACATTGTTGGTGCTATACAGTTATGCAACTGCTCTTGCAGTTTCTCAACCACCTCATTGATCCCTCTATGCTCAACCACTCCTATAAAATGCAGATTTAATATCGAATAATTACAATTCAGATTTATTCCCACCTTATGAGACAAGAACAAGCTAGTTAAGTAGAGAGAAACTAAAGAAATAATTTCCAAAAGCATTTCATAGAATTTTTATTATCTTAATCTCAAATCAAATATATAAGTGGAAATTTTACCTTCAATTTTCCATTAATTGAAGAAATCAAATTTGAATTTTTATTAAATTATGATGTTAGGTTTTAATTATCATGCAAATTTAAGTTATATCATGAAATTGAGCTAGAAAGAACTGAAAAATGGGTAAAAAAGTAGTCATTACTTGAAAACACGATTATTGAAATTTAATTATTGTAAGAAAATTAAAATTAAATAAAAATGATCAATAAAAACCATAGCTCATAGAACAAGACTATGTATGAATATAAGTGTGATCAATAAAAGACCTAAGCAAAACACACAAAATGATTTTCTAACAAAAAATGTAAAATGATAAATTAAAAAGATGGCATTTAACTCTCATAGGTGTCAAACATCATTGATTAGGTCAAATTCTTGCAAATTCTAAAAAATGATAAGTTGTGAACTCTTCAAATAGATGTGGAAATTTAGAAATGATGCATCGAGTATCCACATCCTAATATGTTCCTTGCAAAAACTTAAGATTTAGTAAAATTCAAAAAATGACAAATGGTAAAAAAAAATAGTAGAATTCTAGTGAATTGGAGGATACTTTTAATGTGACTACTAAAAATATTGATCTAGTAGCTATATCCATTTTAATTTGAATTCTTCAAATGAAAGTAAGGAAATTAAAGGTAGAAAATAGGACAAGACTTCACCCATCTAACACCACCTATCATTTTTGCATTTGGATTTGGTATTGATTTTTACATAATTCTAAACTCATTATTTATCCAAATTATAGAAATCATTATGACAAGAGGACATTTTAGTACAACACCAAAATATCCATATTTGATAGTGATCCCCATAATTATTTAAAAAATTTAACTATAAAAGTTATGTAAGATTATACTAGATAACTAGATAGGACAAATGTTTAATAACACATGTCACATATCTAGATCCAAATCAATTTCTCACAACATTAATTCATATAATAACTTATGAATGTGAAATTCATGCTAGTGTGAGGATATATTTTAATAAACTGAATATCTTAACATCCAAAGTTTTCTTGGAAATTAATATAGCTAGGAATTATTAGAAATCAATGCTAAAAAGTGATTCAATGGTGATAGATATGATTTAATTCCTCACCTTTCAAGCATTGATGTCTAGTGTCAAGAAAATGAAGTACAAATTCAAGGAAGTAACACAACTTCTAAATTCAACACAATATAGGACAATTTTTTAGACATAGATATTCAATATATGAATACAAATCAATTTAGACAAAATAATGGATATCGCAAATGTAAGTGTTAGAGCCTTGATGATAGTAAACACTAGAATCAATAAAGCTACTAGATTTCCTACTTAGTTTGAATACAAAGAGTGAGTAATTGAATGTTCCAAAAATTATGATCAAGGGTGAAGGATGGTAAGTTGAGAGGGAAGGGTACCGTTCAATATTTCTCTAGATTCTATCACTAAAAAATTTCATATCCTTTTTTTATGAGAAACTAAAGTAATAGAGATAAGGGATGTTGAAGAATTCTACAATGAGGATTATGATAATTATATAAATCACATTAAATAAAAATGGATGAAACATCCATGATTAGTGGTATCCAAAGTGCCAAATATGTTTTTGAAAAGTGATTTCCAACAAGAGATAGGGGATATGGTTACCCTATTCAAAAAATTAATGGGATTACCCACTACATACAATTTCTTACCATGGATGTAAAAATATATCACTATTGTCCTATAGGAAGATGGCATGATTCATTGGGTAAATATCATTAGTGAAAAAATTCATGAACATTTGATCAAGGTGGAAGAAACAAACAAATTCTACATGACATCTTACTTGGTGTATTCATTGGCCAAAAGGTCCACCTTTCTAGGATTGGATAGAAAAGGGAACATAGGTTCAAAGCTAATATAGGTTCCTATATATGATCATTAGGCTTAGTTTGGACATAATAATTCCTTGATTCACTATAAAAAAGAGAATTGTGGTTTCTCTATGTGGGTAGTGAGGTTTTTAGAAGGTGCTAGAAGAAAAATATTTTCTTTAAATGTAAAAAAAATAGTAACTTTGGTAATTGGTTTATCTAATTCCCCAAGTTTTCATATATTAGAGTGGAGGGATTGTCAAAATAACCTTAAAAGTTTCCAAATTACCCTAATAATAAGATAATTTTGATATAAATATTAAGAAAAATATGTGAGACACACAAGTTATTGGAAGCAAAACATAGTAATAGGGTATGGTTCCCCATAATTATATGAGTATATGGATGTTCTTTGTTATCATGTGTAAAACATAGGGAGAGGGGATCTTCCCTAAAATGGGATGTGTGATAAGGGGGGTATGTCAAAGTAAAAGGGGGTTTCCACCTTCATGGAAAAATTCAAATTTTGCAAATTTGAAGTGCCTATGTCCTTTCAATGTGTCGACAGAGGTTAGGTCGGCATACTGCTCAATCCACCCCGGAGCCCTTCTTCGCTGATTAATTTTTTGTAGCTCAGTGATCATCTTTCAAATCCACATGGTAGAATGTTTCTTGGTACATACGGTAATATGCCTACTCAATTTGAGGCCCCCAGTATGAGTTTTGATATAAATTCCATTTAATCTTTTTTTTTACTACAATCAAGCTAAATTTGGTGTTTCAGAAAGTTTCAAATTTCACAATTCTAAAGGAAACTCATTTCTCATTTTGGTCTAAAACATTTCCAATTTTATTTTCATCAAAAACAAAGGCCATCTGATACATAATTATTTTAATGTATTTTGGTTGCAACGAACACGTCCTACAGGTCATTTTACAAAGGAGGAACCTAAATTCTAATTGTTGGCTGAAATCTGATTTAAAACACATGTTTTAAATAATTGATTATGGCCACTCACAAAAAATATCAATCCAAGTGTCCCCATTTGCATAGTGAATTTTCTCCATTTGGGTGATAGGCGAAATTAATTTTTTCTCTATTTTCTAATGTTTCGATATCCATTTTTAAAACATTTTATATGTTTTTAATATTTAGCAATGTTAATGAATGTGAAATAAAGCGTTTAGGGAAAATTCTAATAAATCTTCAAACTTAATGAAGTTGAGACTTTAATAAAGTTGCTTTCCCCGCCAGCCCGCTCAAGTAATTGTTGACGCCAAGAAAAACCTACGAGGAAGTGAGGAGAGGTATGGATAGAGTGTTGGAGGAGATTAAATAGTAAATGATATTTTATTAAACCTTAAGATGTTGCATTAAATATTTTTAAAATGTTTTATGTTGGTTTTTCATTGTTTCCTGCCAGCCTGCGACAACAAATTGCTCACAGTAGAGAAGATGGCAAGGAAGCAGGGAAAGGAAGCATGCAGTTTGTGAGAGGAATTTCAAGTATTGAAATAATTTATTAGCATCTTAATTAACTTTGCCACTGCATTTTAAAAATCCTTAAAATGTTTTATGTTACTGGTGGATCAGAATTTTAATTTTTTTTAGGATTTTTGGTTTGGGGCTATTTTCTAAATGTATATGCGGGTTGGAAAATGTTTCTTCAGCCTCCAGAAAAGTGCCTCAACCATTTCCATTACCTAGGAATCATTTTTAAAGAATTTGTTATGTTTTTGAGTGATTGGTAATGATAAAAATTCCCATCATCTTGTCTCACCACTTACAAAGTTTTGGGAATCATTCTTAGATGTTGTTTTCTCTCTTTTTAACCTGCAAAATATTTCAGAACAGCTGAAATGAGGAGAATTTATGTGTGAGTCTTTTTGCAAGCATTTTGGGGCCTTCTATGGGCTTCAATTGGAGCTTTTCACCTTCCAAAACTTGCTTTGAATATGTCTTGTGCCATGGGAGAAAAATAAAAAATGTTTCAACCACTTTTAAAGCTTCAGGAAAGTTTAAAATGCCTTGAAACCATTGAAAACGACCTACACTTGATTTACCAAGTGAGCTTCAAGTAAAATGAGATTAAATGCATAGCCATAGTATGTTTTAGGTACAAATGGAATGCTCAGGTTTTCAAGGCAAAATAAATCATTGTGGGAGTGAGATGATAAAGGATAGAATACATAGATAAAAGATTACACACCAACTGTTTGACAAAATGTAAAACTAAATGCAGATTAAAATGAAGGCCCCAAATGGTTAAAATGTGTGATTTAAATCTTGTTTTGAATGCCAGTGGTGAAATTGATTGCATATGGGTAAAATATCTTCACCTACAAAGAAAAATGACAAAGAAAAATGACATATGTGTATGTGGGTTTTACCCAAAGTTAATATTTTTCACTTGCAAGTGAAAATGGAGCTAGTAAATGGGTTTTTACATGCAAGTAAAAGATTTGCTCAAGAATTGAAAATGAAGAAAAATAAAAGAGAAGAGAAAATAAAGAAGGAGAATCATCTTCTAAATGCAAATTAGGTTGCAAATCAAGGGTGTAGAGGTGTGCCATGTGTTACCATGGATTTATTTATAGGGCTTCTCTATTGTTTTCTCCTTTCTCTTAAGTGAGAAATTGGTTTCATTGTAAGGGGTTCCAATTTCTGGGAAGACTATTAGCTTTAGTTTTTGGCCATGGAAGAGGCTATGTACTAGATTTATTGAATGCTAAGGGTGATCCATATATTATAAATCTATATATTATAATGCTCTTGTAACTTGAATGCACAAATATGAATGCATATTGTTATGTAATTGTCTCCATGTCAAGGATGTAATATCTTTTGAATTGAAATAACAAAGCTATTAAGGTTATTCAAACACATTTTCTATTTGAGTTATTTGTTTGTTTCCTTTCCATTTAAGGAGTGGTGTAAATGCTTGCAAGTAGGTAATAAGGGTATTGTATTTTCAAGTGAATTGCTATGTAGAATTTCCTGACAAGCTTAAGTAGACCTTTCTATCATAATGTGATGGAAGTTTGTTGGTCATGAAGCTTATGTTACAGTATTATGATATGATGTATTATATGTGACTCTGTAGCCCAAGGTAGACAATGGTCTTGAACAATTGTCTTTCCCCATTCTCAGAAACAATCTTTAAATTTAAACAAAATTTTAATGCTTTAGTTCTATGTTTATTTCATCTCTCAATTCCATGCCTATAGTGGAATGAGAACAAGGGGTGTACTGTTATTGGAGACAGCCATACACATCCTTGTTGTATTGTATGAAGTTTATTTGCTTTACATTGTTTTGCACCATAGGTTGAATATATGCATCCAGTGTCACATAGGATCACCCTCCTAGGTTTTGTAGAGCCTAAAGTGTAGGGGAGAAAAGTGTAAAATCCATGTCCCATTCATTGACCACTAATCTTGAAGTTCTTAAGTATAAGGGTTGGCTATCCTTTAGAAGATTTTCAAGGTTCTACTAGAAAAAACACCAACAGATTGGTGACTTCACTAGGGAGATTAGAACAGTATCCATTTGGAAAGAGTCAAGCATTTGATAAATTTGAACATCTAGTTCATATATTAAAGTATTTAGACCTGGAAGAGGTTTTGTTGTAGCAGATTTAAAAGAAGTTGTGTGTGACTCTACTATTAGAAAAGACCCATAATGAAATTTAGCTTTCAAAGAGCTTCATGTTGTTTGAAATTCAATCCTCTGTAAAGAGAGGCAACAACTCTATTAATAGATCCTAATGAATATGAGAATAATATAAATTCATATCTACAAAGACTTCCAGTCAGGAAAGAAAATTTACAGTAGCTGCAACATATCTAGGTTTTTCCTAGTTTTCAATAAGGGTAAGCTTATGTATGAAAAACATGTTTGGAATTCTTAGAAAAACTTATGTTCCCTTATTCAATGAGTGTTAGCACCAATAGAAAGGGAGTTAAGAAATTTGATAGATAATGGCTGTAAGTAGGATAAGAATGAATCACATAAATATTTGCATAAGGATTTTTATTATGACTTTCTACATTTTTAAATCCTATAATGCAACAACCATAGTTCCAACTATGTCCTTAGAGAAGGCCTTTCTCTGTGCGAAGATATATTCCATTAAATTTTAATGGTATTTAAGGTTTTCCAAACCTTGTTCCTAATGAAGTTAGGGAACACTTTCCAAATTTCAGAGGAAAAATCTCAAAATCAGCATCTCAACATCTTTGAAAGACTTTTTTGATTTGATGGGAGATTATGAGATAAGCCATGAAGATATTATCATGAAGTTCTTTGTTCAATATCTGAAGGCAGATGCAGAGATTGGTTTTCATATTTTCTAGTGTGTTCTATCTCTTTGTGGAATGAGTTCATGGTAGCATTCACATAATAGTTTGGTGAAAGAATTGATCCAATTTTAGTGAGACAAAAATTTATGAACATCCAAAAAGAAGAAGATGAGTTGGTTCCTACTTTCAATCTCAGATTTTCAAAAAAATTAGGTGACATTCTTGAAATTATAAGACCGAATGATGCAATGTGTTTGGTTGTATACTTAGGTGCATTTGATGAAGAAATGAGCTATCTTTTAAGAGATAAAGATCCTTCAACACTTCATCATGCATATCAAGTTGCCATGGATATTGAAAACAACTTGAAATATTCAATGATGAAGGGATACATGGCTGCAAGTGTTGGCCATCCTAGAACATCTTATGCATACATCCAATACAAGATAGAAAATGAAAACTATTGTCAAGATAGTTATATCTCTTCTGCTGCAATTTTTCCATCATTACAACATACGAATCACAGTGAACTCCAAGTTGAACATCAACAAAACTTGAGCAATGTTGATCAGATGTATTTTATTCAAGAATTATCTAACATGAAGAGGTAGAAGGGAGAATCACTATATGATTTGTTTGCAATGATTTTGGATGCCTTGTTGGAGGTCCCCAAAAATTCTAGACCTGGGGATTCAATGTGCATTAATTTGTTTTGTGAAATCTATGAGTTAGGTCTGGGTACCTTGCCAAAAGAATTGAAACCTCATAGTTTTGATCAAGTACTTGATTGGATAAAGATTGTTGAAGGAGCCTGATGTGATTATACAAGAGGTTTGGTGTATTAAAATATAGATAGTAGTTGTCCTATTGAGAAAAATCAGAACATGATACACATAAATGAAAAGAATATATCAAAAAATGAAGATTTATCTTGTTTAAATGAGGGTAGTGATTGTAATCATCCCACAAGCAACATATCTCTAGATCAATACAATAGTGATGAAGATAAAGATACATGATATGATGACAAAATAGATATGCATGAAATATCTCCTTGTGATATCTTGGATAATGAGGAAGTAAAAGAGACATGCAAGATGTCATTTCATGTCATGTTTTGATCAGTGACAATAGTAAAATTATTGCTGATTTCTCAAATTACAAATCAATGGTCAAGATATTGATAATGAAAATTTAAGCATTCATTATGAAAATTCTGAGCACAATTTATGTAGTGATGAGTTTTCTAGTGATGAAGATCATGATGATAGTGAAGTTCCTAATTATTTTTCTGAGGATTATATGAATGCTTCTATGAGGCCAATCTAGAGGCGGTTTCTTCATATAAAGGATGCAATGAGGTAAATGTTGATGACATCACTTGTTCACAAGTGAATGAACAAATTTCATTTTGTAGTGTAGGAAACTGCATACCCTTTGATTTTCACACTTGTTTGGGCTTGTTTTTCTTTGTTTATCCTTATTTATGTCTTAATTGGTCCTATTTTGCATCCACAAGCCTAATAAATTATATTTTTTTATGGCTAATCCCAAAAAACTTCAAAGGGTAAATGATAATTTAATGATTTTGGTTGTGTCCCTAATTTTTGGACCAGTACTAAGACGCCACCTAGGGCATATTTGTCCCCCAAAGTTCTTGGGACCCTGATTTCAAAGGCACCTTAAATGGGCCCCTTTAAGGAGTCTATGCCTCAAGTTTCATGCCTCAAGACTAAGATGCCACCTAGGGTGTCTTAGTCCCCCTTAAGGTATTTTCAGGATTTAATTTCAAATCTTGGCAGTATTTAGCCTCCTTTAATTAATGAATTCATATTCCAGCTTGTTGTGGTGTAATTTTGGGATATTAAACATGGATAAGTATAAATACAAGATTCTTTCACTCATTTTCACCTAAGAATTTTGTAAGAGCATTCCTAATAGCATAATTGAGTTCACAAGAGCATTCAAGGGAAGTTCATCAAGAATTTGGAGTCATCATCAAGATTCAAGCATCATATCAAGGATATTCTTGCATCATGTGTGTTTTTGAGCTAACATTTGTGATATAGGGTTTTGATTCAAGCAGCAATTCAAGTCAAGGTATATCAAGCATTCAAGCAAGTCAAAATCTACATTCAAGCTAGCCACTTCACACATGTTTGCAGACTTCATAACAAGGGTTTGGTGAGTTGTAACATTGCATGTTGTGCATTCATCATTTCCCTTCACTATTCTATTTCATTCCAAGGTTTAATTACCAACAAGGGGTTTTACCAAGGCAAACCCCCATTTACTAACAATCAACAAGATTTTCCTCTCTTTCCTATTTATGTTTGCAGAATTAGGTTGAAGAATTGAAGATCATTTGAAGTGGAAAGTTGAAAAGCTGTGTTGTAAAGTTTTCATCTTCATGAAAACTCACCTACCTTGCCAGATCTGGAAGTTTCAGGACTCGGGATCTGAGAAGAAGGAAGTAAAAACATTGAGCCTCAGGATCACATTCAGAGATTTTAGAAATTTATATCGAGACTAAGCTGATAGTAAGGGCACCTTAGTCCTCCCGAGGGTATTTTGTAGAGATTCTTTCAGATTCTATTTCGACATCTGAAGATTCTGCATTTCCCCCAAAAAATAGCAACAAGACTAAGACAACACTAAGGGCGTCTTAGTCCTCCCTAGCATATTTTGATAGCATTTTTGCATTTCTAGAATCCTCATCACATTTCCAAACTTCCTAGGTACACATACCCTAACTTACTATTACTTAATTTCATCATTTTCACTCCTCATTTAGCTTGCATTACTAGGTTTTGTGAGTTGAATGCAAAGTTGTCTTTTCCAAGCTTTTGCTTGGTGGTGAACCCCTTAATGCTTAAAGAACCCCCTCCTAGGTCTTCCTTGTTGAGAATTGACTCACCCTTTGGGTTGACAGTCAATCCAGTTTGGGATCCTAGTAAATACTTGAGTGACAATAGGAGAATAGTGGTGCTCTATGACCTAGGCCATAAAGCATTCCACCATTTTCACATTGTTCATTTTGGTGAACCTACATTTTTAGAACATTCATTCATTTTTCTGATTTGGAGTTCATTAAAGTCCTAGATCTAGGTTGCATTGCATCTAGGGTTTCTCATATTTGCATTAGTGAAAGTGTATATAGGTTGCATTTTTGCTTTCTTGCATCATTTTATCTTATTGAAAAATTGAAAAGTGTATTGTTAATCATTCTAATTGCATTTAAGAACATTGTTATTGCATTCAAAATTTAAAAAATTGTATTCAACTTTGCATCCAATTGCTTGTCATTAGTTACTTTTTCTTGCATTCATTTGCCTAGTTTTTTATTTCTCAACATCAGGTCCCTAAATAGGAAACTTGGGAACACTGTAAACAATCCATATTTTGTTGTTTTTCTAAAAAAAACCTTTACTGGGACTAAAATGCCCTTACTGACGTCTTAGTCCCTCTAAGGTTTTTTGCCTTAGAATCTTTCCTGGGTTGATTGCTTTTTGTTCCACTTTCCAAGATGCCCTTGTTGGCGTCTTAGCCCTTGTTGACTTTGAAGTTCTAGTGTTTTAGGGTTTAAATCTATTTTTGTGTGCTTTTGTTTGCTGCCATTGGTTATTTGTTTCAATGGGTTGACTTTTTGTTACATGCATTTCACTAGATCTAGCCTCAAGTGCTTCATTTCATGCATTTCTCAATTCTGAATTTGCATTTACAACACTTTATCTTTCAGGTTGTTGCATAGTGTAATCAGCAAATTACCTTGTTTCAAACCTAAAAATTGCATTTAAACATTTCACTTTAGGTCATAGAATTTCACTTTATTTACGTTTCCATGATAACATGTTTTCTTTCAAGAGACGTGGATTTGATATGGTTAAAAATGGATTGCATAAGTACAACATACCCTCTTATGAGTTCAATTTAGAATACAATAATGAGGTCATTAAGAAACATGTTAGTCATCCTTCTACTATCTTTCATAGTTATGTGATCATCTTAGAAAAAGTAGATTGAAAACTATTGACACAATCCTTAATATTACATTTCCTATTGGTAAGGATGATATGATACAAGAGGATGCAAGCGTAGAAAATCATAAAAATCATACTTGTTCTTATCCCAATACCTCTCCTATTAGTGACAAAGGTATCTTGATGAAAGAAGATACAAGAATCGAGAATCTTGATTGTCCCTCTCCTCTTGCCCCTTTGGAAGATATTAGAACAATAAGATGAGATTATAGAAACATTTCTAAACATCACCTTACTTAATCTACACTCATCCCTTGCTTGTGAGAATATTTTAGTGAAAGAGGATGATATCATAGATAGCCATGACAATAAAAACAAATGCTTTTGGCCCTATGTGCTAGGCACTCTTCCCCGGGCATAAATAAGATCAAAGATGGAATACAGGTGCTTTATGAGCTACCTGATATTCTCTAGGCCTTTTTCAGGCATTATGAACCAGTTTTCACTACCCAAGAATACACGTCGGAGTGTCAACATGCCCTTTAGGATTTCCTTGTTGTTGAGCCAAATAGGCTATCTTTAGCCCAGAAAGCTTTTTGCGAGCAGTTGTTCATACCATGGAGGATGACAAGGCCCCAAGTGTTGATGACTTCCCTTGTGAATTTTACAAGGCCCTCTGGGATTGTGTTGGGAAAGACTTACATAAAGTCTATCTTGAGGCTTTTCATTCCAAAACTCTAGGTAATATAATTAATAAAGGAAACATTAAATTCATACCTAAGCCTAGAGATCTTGAGGATATCTACAACTGGTGGCTAAGTATCACACTCCTCAATGTCTCTTAAAAAATCATTGCTAAGGCTTTGGCTCTAAAGATTCTCCATCTTTTTCCTTAGATTGTGTGCCCGAAGCAAACTAGTTTCATTAAATCTAGATTTATTCTAGAAAACATTATTGTCATGTGGGAAGCTATGGAGTGGGCCAGGTGTTTGAGCTAGAAATCCTTTTTTCTCAAAATTAATTTTGCTAAAGCCTATGACCGCATTGAGTGGCCTTTCATTCTTACCATGTTGAAAGCCTTAGGGTTTGGGCCTAACTTCATTCAAGCCATCCAAATGCTTTTCTCAAATTCCTCTGCTTGTATTTCCATTAATGGTTGCCAATCTTCTGCTTTTGGTCTTTTCCACTCTATTCGGAAAGGATTTCCACTTGCTCCTTCTTTTTATGTACTTGCTACTGAAGGATTTGGCTATTTATTGGCCAATGCAGTTTCTCAACAATGTGCTAGAGGCATTGCCCAACCTAACTCCCAGGCTCAACTTGTTAATGGCCATTTTGATGATGACTCTTTCCTCACCCTTTTGGAGGAAGAGAATAATATTAAGGTGGCTCTTGAATTTCTTCACATTTTTTGTCTTGTGTATGGTTCTACCATTCAATTGCATAAAACTCTATGCTATAGGTAGTCTATTCTGCCCACTCCTCACTAGTTTTAGTAGTACGGTTGGAATTGGATTGGGCCAGAGGAAATATTTTAGTTTCTGGGCATTCCCTTCACCTTCCAGGCTTCTCCAGTTGAGTTGTGACAAGTCATGCTCTCTAGGATTGAGCATTTGGAGAGCCTAGGAAGTGGTTAAGCCTTGGCTCCATTGGGCTAGCTCTAGCTTCTAGGATGGGCTTTCACTCAACCAACAAAAGATTTGGTGGTTGCCCCTTTTTTCCAGTAATGGTTAGTCATTGGCCAAATCACCTTAGCTTAAGGTGCTAAGGTTCCACAAGAAATGCATTCAAACTTTGCAGCATGTGTTCCACAGACCCACAATGTGCATTATGTCATGGGAAGATTTCCATGCTTGTTATAGTCTCTATATCCAAGACCATGATACTTATGATGGTTTAGTGAATGCTATTCCTACCAATATGCTTCATAAAGTGGGAATTCATGGGTCCAAGCCCTAGTGGAAGGACTGGAAGTGGTACCCAGACACCCCTTTTTGGAATTACAAGCCTAGGCTCAAGGCTATATATGGTTTTCACCGCATTTTCCTGTGATTGTAAGTCTGAACTAGAGGTGGCTTATGCAATCCTCCACTTGTGTGGCAAAAAATATTCTCTTCCACTTGGTTTGCAAGTGTTGAGCCAAAAATTTCCCACTTTGCTTGGTGTATTCTTTTCCAAGGCTTTCCTGTGGGGTCTCATCTTGTTCACTTGGGGGTCTAGGACCCTTGGTGCCATTTTTTTGGGCAAGCTGAGTCTTTTAAGCATCTCTTTTTGTTTTTCACCAGAGCTCAGTAGTATTGGAATTGGATTCATGACTTCTTTCAACCTTTTAGACCAGTGCCCTTCTCTTGGCATATGGTTGTACTGGGAGATTCACCCAGACTTCCTACTAAGTATACCCAACTTTGGCACACTTTCATGGTGGAAATCCTCTGCAATATCTAGAAAGATAGAAATTCCTACATATTTTCTCACACTCAAATAGATAAAAATGTTTATTTGTATTCTAAAGCTATTATTTTCTCTAACGTGCTTTTGTAGATACAAGTTCAAGCAAACAAATTTACACTGGAGGTGGCTCACCTTCAAGTGATTTTGAATCATTGGGGAAATGCTCCATGTACTGTGGCTCAGGTGTCCACTTCACCCACCTCCTCTCACGATCAATTTCCCTCTCGGGGCTGGTAGCGAAGTGACTCTGCTCGCCCCTACTCTCAACCTCCTCTTCGGCATGGTTCCTACCCTCCTTGGCGATCTCATTCTCCTCCTCCACGGGATATCCAAGGGTGCCCTCTAAAGGAGTTGCAAGGAGCAACACTGGCAATTCTGGGTGGCCCTCTGATACTACTCCTGGTAGCGAATCTGGTTGGCCAAACTCTGGTAAAAAAAATTGTGTCTGGTGCTTACAATCTCACCTCAATGTGAAGAAGATAAAGAGAAGGAAAAATAAACTGGTGATGGTTGGGGTCCTCCTGATGTCACTCCAAACCCCGCTAATGTATGGGGGAATAAAATGAATGATAGAGACCCTCTTCGATCTATTGGTACTACTTTGGCCATCTAATGGCCTTTTTCAATTTTTTTTTGTAATCATGGACTTTTGGGCTAGGCCCATGTGACTGGTATTTTTTTGGTTTTTGGGTGTGGCCCATATAACTCTCAAGGTATTCCTTCTTACCATCTACTTTTTTTTGTGAATATGTATTTATATCTTTATTATTAATATAGATATATTCCTATTCATCAAAAAAAAAATTCCTTCTCCTAATATCCCTCCTCTATGTGAAGAGGATAGCTTAGTGTTAGAAGATGCACCTACTGAGAGTCATGAGAATCTTGTTCCTCCCTTCCCTAATTCTCCTACCATTTGGAATGATCTATTTGGTAATCATAGTTGTCCTTCTCCTGATGCCTCCCCTATTTGTGATGAAGCTACTTTACAAAATCTAACCATAGAATGCAATGAACATGTTACAAGTTCTCCTACTAAGCTAGATAGTATGGCACAAGAGAATGAGAACTTAGAGAAAAAGGATAAAGTCATGAACAATCATAACAATCAAATAAATTCTTCTCCTAATATCCCCACTATTAATAAACAAGAAAATACAATCATTGATAACTCCCTTACTTGCGATGAAGTCATTTTAGAAGAACCAACCTTTGAATGTCATGAACATCTAGTTTGTACTTCTCCTAAAAACTCTCCTCCTAGGGAGGATATCATAGTGCAAGAAAAGGATAACATTGAAAATAATGATATAGTTCCCTTAGATGAAGATAATGAAGTGACATTAGACTCCCCTTCACTAAGAGATCATGAAAATAAGGATAGGTCTTTTGAGGAACTATGCACATTAGATACCCCTTGGAGTACTCTCCCAAGCCTAAACTTATCATTTATTCACCCTCTCAAAAACCACAAGTTCAAAACAAACCCATCCTTATCCTTGAACCACCTAAGAACAACGTTTCATAGCAACCGAGTTGCAATACCGTTTCTCATACATACAACACTAGGAACAATCCACAACCAAGACAAACATTTTCAACATCCCTCCCATTGCCTAATCCTATCTTGCCTAGTGACCCTCATTTTCCTTCACAAAGTGGAAAAGAGTATGATCTTTTTGAACCACTTAAGAATACTCCTACAAAGATATCCCTATGGGACCTAATTCAGAATTCACCTAATTATCACACTATGTTTCAAACATCCTTGCAACAAGTTGTGGTACCCTCTAGTACAAATCCAAATGGCATAGCAGCCCTAATTCAAGGAATAAATCTTGACATTGTTTTCCACCAAAGTGAGTTCCCTCCTTTGGAAGTGCAAAAAAAAAATGATGCTTTCATGATCATAGCTCAATAGCATAGGGATAAAGCGAACCCTTATTGACAATGGCTCAACCTTAAATGTGTGTAGTGTGAACCTTTTGGATAAGCTTGGTGTTGATAAATCAAAAATCCACCCACCTCTTTATCTATTAGTGGCTTTGATAACATGGGAAAATGACCGCTTGGGGTGATCACATTACCTATTAAAGTTGACAAAGTTACATTACAAACCCCGATCCATGTTATGCCTAATGATCTTTCATACAATATTATTCTAGGAATACCATGGATTCATGAGATGCATGTTGAGCCCTCTACCCTTCATCATATCATGAAATATGTCTACAACAACAAATTCTATACAATTGAACCCAATCCTGAACCATATAGTTTTTTGAACATTGAAAAAGGTAAAGAGAACCCTTTGAAAACATTGACACCAACTACACAAGTAGAACCCATGCAACAAAAAGAGAAAGAAAAACATATTGAGAAAATCACGAAGCTATTAGAAGAGGATTGGGGTTCCTTAGACTTTGAACCAACATTCATGGGAGAATACAAGATCATAAAAAAAGATTCAGACAAGGGAAAAGAAAAAGAGGTAATGTCAACACAAATTTTGAAAGACCCTTCGAAAGCATCCACCTCAACCACTTTAGAAGAAAAATAAAATTATACAACAAACTTCAATGAAACTGACTATAAACAACCACCAAATCCTAAAGAAATGAAAAATCTTTATGGAAAAGGTTACAAACTTATGAAACAACTTGGATACAGTGGAAAAGGATGTGGTGCTAGAGAACAAGGTATTTGTATCCCTAGATAGAGCCTAACATGCAAGAAACAACCCATGGTCTTGGTTATTGTCCTTTGATAGAAATAAAACCATCAAACAAACCTTCACTCAGTATCAACACTCTTACAAAAGATTCTTCTAAGCCGATCTTAACAATAGTGCATCCTAAACTGATAGACACTAGTGGTCTTGATTGTTATCCTTTGAAAGAACTGAAACAAACAAAAAAATATTCACTTAATGTCAATGTCATCTCACAAAACACTAATGATTTGAATTTGTTAGATTTTACATATTCCTTTCAAGAAGAGAACAAAATCTCACAATATAAAGATTCTTGTGTAGGTATGACACCTTGTACTAAGCAAGAGATATCTTTGTCACAAAATAAAGAAATATATAACATTGATCAAGAGGGTATCTTGTCAAGACTCCTCCAAGATTGCTTGATATCCCTCCCTCCAAGAATATGAAAGAAATTC
>VDFB02000003.1:445258100-445510127 GCA_007258455.2 Sequoia sempervirens | reverse complement strand
CCACAAAACACAACATAATTATGCACATAAAGTACACATTTTTCATTAAATTTTCATCATTTACATGCAATAAATTCAACTTCATTCATTATAAAACACTAAATATCATATCTTACTCAACTTAAAATCATGATTTTACACCTTTCTAGCAGCATGGGCACACAATTAATCACTTCATAAGTACTATATTCACAATTTAACACACATTCTTCACATACACACAAATTCACATCACCAAGAGTCACATCACAAGGCTATACAAGGGTCCATAATGCATCCCCAATAGAAAGAATATCAGTGCATTGCACACTACATCGAGGGTTCTATCATTTGCACCAATTTTTTGCACCATTGGACCAACCCCACCAAAGGACAAGTCTCGGGTTGCTAAGCGAAGATGAAAAAAGGGAAAACATATTCTCAAGAGTAGATGCAACTAGGACAACATAATGGGCTCATATGAAACTAGAGTGTCCAGTGTATGAACCTAGCCTTTGATACCAAGTGTAACACCTTGCCATAGAACCCCAGAGGACAACACATCTAAGCTACAATAACCCCACAATTTAAAAAAAAAGTGAAATAACATGAATGGTAAAAACATATCTAAACACAACACATAAATTAATTTATGTCCTCTAAGGTTTCATGACTGCATTACTAGAAAAAATATTAATAAGATCTAAACATATATCATGGATTAACTAACAACAAGAGTTCTTTTAATTTATTGTGTTAAATAAATAAACACTTACATTTCCATAATTTGATATCAGATAAATAACCATCAAAGATCATATTCAAATTCCCTTACATGAGGGTACACCATTACATTGTTACAAGATTACATCAAGATTACATTACATGATACAAATGATAAACATGTACAATTTATACACATAAACAATTATGTCTCGAACCAGTACAAGATCTGGAATCTACTATACAATGAACAACCTCCACGGACATGAACAACTTCAAGGGAAACCCAATGAAGGAAAAATAACCATCTACCCAACCATGTGGAACCTTAAGGTCCACCCCTCGTGCTAGGAGATAACAATAATGTCCCACCACAAACAATGAAGAAGACAAAAGGCTTAACACAAAAGAACAAATCATGGTTCCAACATAACACAGTACAACATAACATCACCTAACGGAGACACTGCTTACAACATTGACTTCACTTCTAGAGGCAAACATACAACAAAAGGGGAACAAAAAACTAGAGAATGCTAGATTGCAATAGGGAAGAGTGTCATCACATGGTCTTGACATTGGTTGTCCTGGCAGTATCTCACTAGACCCCGACCCCCATCTATGGTTTTTCTAGCAACCTCTCACTAGGTCTCGACCCCATAGGGTGACACATGTAGAACCAACATTCCTTTCTCGAGGAAAAGGAAGTTGATCTTGCCAACTAGGCCTTCTCTACCCATCCTTTTCCTAAACGAGCACTATAGGCATGGGTGAGGCATCCATTATCTTGTTTATGTGAAAATTACCCATCCCCCCAATTCATTATTTAGGTTATCACTAAATTAGGAACTCTCCAATGGGTTGTCCAGGTCACCACTTTGGGATTTGGCCCCCATTAAGAGCCACTCCCCCTACTTGCATATAGTAAACCCTACAAATAAGCAAGGCATTTACCATCTTGAAAACATAACATAATCATATAAATCCAACAGAGAAAGGTATTAACCATCTTGGTCAAATATCTCAATCACAAGAAAGCATACCCAATGCGAGGCATAAACCCTCTTGCACACATAGTGCAAACACGTGAAGCTATACACAGTGTAAGGCATTGACCCTCTTGCACTCATTTCAAACACATGACCAACCCCTTCAATACAAACAAACACATAGAGAGAGGAATGAACCATCTCACTCACAAAATTCAACCTTAATAATGAATAAGCAGTGCATGGCTAAAGACCCTCATGAACACAATTCAAGTAAAAAATCATCCACTTTCAAAATTACCAAAAAAAAACATGAAATCAATACTCAAGCTATTTTCCCCAAGCCTCTAGAAGTCTAACTAATTATTTTGTGCAAGGACTCCCATTTAAATAATAACTCGAAAATATCTCCATTTCCAAAATTTTCACCATACATGAACCCATGATAACTAAACACATAAAGAATCTACATAACTCTGATACAGATATTTTCTCGTGTAGTAAAAATGATCATCAAAATTTGTTGAATGGGGGGGTGTTTACAATAGAATGAAATGTAACACAACAAAAAAGGGAAACTTTCATGCAATTCAAAAGTCATATATAGAAATAGATCTATTGACTCCCATTTAAAAAGCACATAAATTTAGTTCATAAAATTGAATGTTAACTACTTGAATGCCATCTAAATATTGATCATCAAATGAAGCTAAATGGAGAGTGTCAACTTATCGTTGATACCATGTATCTCAAATTCCATGTCATCAAATGTCACACCAATAAGTTGGAAACCATTTATATTTATATTCAGTAATCAAAAAGCTGCAAGCAACTGCTAGAGAAAAGAGGAAGAAGCACGCTACTGTGAGAGAGGAATGGCTTTGATTTCTTCAAAGCAATTGTAATGGGCAGGAATATTGGGCACCAAGTTTGGAGTTATTTATAGGACTACAAAAACTTTCAAGAAAAATAATTAACAAGCAAATGGCACACCATTGGTTTTATAAATTGATCTTTAGTAACTTTCAAGCACATGCCTTTAGCAAGGAAAAACAGGTTTCATCACATCAAATGCAAAGGTTATAATTTCCATCACAAGCATAAACATTAACTTCTTTCCAACAATAAAGATGCATAATCATAAATCAAGGCATATCAAAATTACAGAGAAAGAAGAAAATCGAACTCCATATAGAGAGATTCAATAGAATATTTCAATGAAATATTTAAATGGACGCCTATATGAAACAAAGGCATAAAAAAGTACAAAAACTAGGCATAGAACAAAACACAACCAAAAAATCAAGCAGAGAATGGATGCATCGTGCAAAGCATCAAAATAAAGTACGAAGACAAAACTAACTCGAAATCCAATACAAGTTGACACGAAGTTCGATGCCGAGTTCAAGCTTCTACAACAACCCCTCGTATTTAAGATTCTTGATCAACTTCAATAATTTTTCCCCAAATAAATTTTTGAAGACAATCAACTGAATACATTTATTCTATAGATTATTCTTGCAAACAACGTTCTCTATTCAAAAACCAAAATCCATCTTCCTCCCCTTCACACCAAAATGATAATTATTATTATTATTTTCCCAAAAGAATGTATAAGATTTTCTAACACAAAAATCAGATATAAATCTTGCAAAATAATAATTTTCCAAACGATAAGCAGTTCAAAGTCATGCATGTGCTCCGAATAAATCTTTTCCTATCTTTTTACTTGTTTTTGTAGTTTAACCATTATCTCCTTACACTTTAATATTTTATTTTATATTATAATATTTTCCCACCTTTTGATTCATTAAAACTCAACATTAATAATAAATATCTTTATATTTAATTAACAAAATACTTTATAACTTAATAATTTAATTTAATAAATTAATTAACCAAGGCAACTCAAATACTATTTATCAACATGGTTTATTTAATAATTTATTTAATTCAACAACTAATCAAATGACATTATTAAACCAATTTAATTCAAACAACCCAAAGAAACATTTATGAAACATCATGAAAGGATGAATCATGGAGGGGCACTACACTTCCATGTTGTGCACGCATGTCATCACAAAGGTTTTTAACAATATTCAATAAAATTCATCTTTTCTTTGTGTTTCGATGGATACAATTACCCTATCTCGAAGCATCCATTTGGCACAAGCAAGAGGCCCCTAGCAATGTTCCTCTCCTTTTTCTCGACCTTATGGATGCTTAGTCATACTCCTAATCACAATTATCTTCATAGCTTTCCAATGCATTTCGATTGGAATATCTAAAGCCTTTTCCTTAAAGAGTAACTTGATAATGTAAATATGCTAACCTATCTATCTAATAGGAGTTGTCTAGATGGTATTGTATAGATAGAGCATGGTAATCTAGTATAAGTCATTTTTCATACTTATTTAACTATTACATAGGATCCAATTAATTATTGATAAATGTGTAGAAATTTAGTATAAATTTTATTATCTTTGGTTCAATATTTATTTATTTATTTAATAGTCAAAAATTATTTGAAAATTACTTTCATTAACACTAAATAAAGTATAGTCTTATTAATCAATATTTGAAATTAATTATAAAAAATAATATTTGTTTATTGATAGGTTATAATCAACATAAAAAGTATTATATTTGTTAATAACTAGTATTTCTTCACGAGTAGTAAAAAAATTTACATGTAAATTATGAAATATAGTAGTGGAATGAAATCCAATCCGAGAGATGTATTTCTTGATAATTGTTTATTTGATAGGTTTTAATGTTTAACTTAAGATTAATAGTTTCATTAGACGATCCAGTATTGAATAAGAAAGTTATCAAGTTGTTTTCCTTAGAATTGATTAACTTTAACTTGGAATACATGTTACAATTAATTTCTACATAGTTAATAATATGTTATGGTATTGAAAGTTTAGGGTTTAGTATGGGGCACTTCTCTTTAGTGTAAATAAAATAGAGTTGTCGACTTTCTTACTAGGATATCACAAGAAGGATATTATTTAATAATTCCTTTAATTATTATTAAGTTAAGAAACTACAAAATAAATACCAACCAATGCTAAAGGGTATATAAATTTAGATTGCAATTATGTTAGGTTTAAATGTTTAGATTAAATGTAAAAGATTTAGATTTCTCTCTCTGTTAACTAGTCAGTAAGTGCAAGTTAGTTACTTTTATAATTATTTAATAAAATTGTTGTGTAATTTAATTAATTGGAACATTTTTACTATAGTTATTTTCAAATATAGTTATGTGGGGGAAATAATTTTTTAATTGAATTATGGGGTTAAGTGAAAATGAGTGATTTAAAGAATGTCGTATTATTTGGAATATTTGTTTAGATGTGATACTATGATTAGTTTTTTATATTTAATATTGTGTCTTGATTGTTGGACTGGGGGATTTTGTAATTGTTAAAGTGGGAGCCATTTGTGTAAGTTGTTTAAGGTTTTTTCTAGAGGCATAGGAGGGGGTATATGATGTGTGAATGGTTCTTATGATTGTTTCACTTTGGAAGTGGTTTTCCAATGTTTTGAGTAATGTGCAAGATGGTCAATTCCTTGCTCTATGTTTGGTTTCATGTTATTATGATAAGTATGCAAGATGGTAAATGTCTTGCTTGATGTGTAAGGTTTACTAGTTTCAAGTAGGGGGAGTGACCCTCAATGGGGGTCGAAACCCAAAGTGGTGTCTAGGACAACCCTTTGGAGGGTTTCTTAATCCAATGATAACCTAATAATGAACTAGGGGGATGGGTAGAATTCACATTAAATAAGATAATGATATGACTCAATCATGGGTCAAGTGCTTGTTTAGGCTTGAGATGAGATGGGAAGGCCTAGAATGGCAAGATCAATTACCTTGTCCTCATGAGAGGTACGTTGGTTGGGGCCTAGGAAGATCTACCAGGATAACCCATATCAAGATATGTGATGAAACTCCTCCCTATTGCAGTCTAGCATTCCCTAGTTGTATTTTCTCCTTTTGTTATGTGAGTGCCTCTGGAAGTGAAGTAAATGTTGCAAGTGATGTTGGCATTGTTAACAGGGTTTTGTTGGAGTCATGTATAGCCCTTGTTTATGTTAGCATGTTGTTTTCTTGAATATCTATTGGATGTGGTACCTTGTGTTATCTCCTAGCACGAGGGTGGACCTCAGGGTTCCACATGGTCATGAGGTTGGTGCTTTTCCCTCCATTGGGTATTCTTGTTGCATGTCCGTGTGCATGGAGATTTTTTTTGGGTTTTGTGGACTCCAGTTCCTATTCCAATTCGTGGAGACATCCTTTTTATATATGTATTGGATTGTATATCAGATGTATTCTTCCCACTTGTACTTAGGGAAGCATTTTTGTAAATATTGTAATTATGTAACAAATATTGATGAACTCTCCTTGTAATGGATATTGTAAAGTGATGTATCTTGCATATGTTAGTTGGCTAGAAATGTTTTTTTTAAATGTTGATTATTAGTTGGCATGTTATGGAAGTAAATAATGTAGAATCATTTAATGTAATGCTTTAAAATGAACCTGGCATGTTAAATTGTTCATGTTATATTTTATGTTGATGAAATGTTTCTAGTAATCTTGTTCATTAGTTTGTGAGTATCACAGTCGAGGAACCTTAAGAGGATCTAGGATTAGTTTATGCTATGCAATCTATTGTTATTTCTTTAAAAAATAATTGTTTCATTAATTTTTCTTGGTTAGTGTTTTCCTTTGGGGTTCCTTGGAGGGGTTGTTACACCTACCATATTGTCTTGGTCCTAGATCCACAGATGTGGATGGAGGGCATACTCTATAAGAAGAAAAATAAAAAAATTACACCAATGTGTGTAGGCTAAATTCAATGGCCAAAAGAGTGCCATGATGCACATCTCTAATCTCTTCCTTAGTCATCAACTATTCAATCCCACTTAAATATACATTATTAACATGTACTTGTTGATGGTGTTTTTAGCACTACAACAACAAAGATAGAATACAAGTATCCTATCTCTCTTGAAAGGTAAATGTCTATCAACAAGCCTCAAGAAACAACCCCAAGGTCTCTAATTTCAGGTCTTGACAATGCACAAACAACTCAATGATAATGTTATTTGCTAGTTAACACAAAGGGAATTTATGGTAAAAAAAAAGCTAAAAATATTGAGTCAATAATGAGGGTTTTACAAGATCTTAAAATGAAAACAAACCCAACAATTTTCCTAGATATGTGGTATGGAAATTATCTTTTCATCAATTGTACCAATTTAATGATTCTTTTCAATTCTTATTCTAACAATAATCTCAAAGAAATATCAAAAGATGAGGGTTTAGAGATATTTCTAATCTAAATCCTACATGCAATCATGAAAATAACTAAGCATTCAAGGTGGAGCAATCTTCAATAAACAATGTTTGGTTAACCAAGATCAAATCTATAGTATAACAGAAACAGTGCAGTCTTCAAAGGTATGAAACATTTTTAGATTGTGGAGCATTCAAACATTCACCCAAAATAGCATGAAAATGCATAAATACTCACAATTGAACTAATGCAATAAGAGTAGGCCCATAATAACTTTACACAACAACTTACAATTAGAAAGCCACCAAAATTATGGACCGAAGATTCCTCAAACACCTCAAACACTTTATCATAAACATGAAATAACTAAAACTAAATCTAAGATAAATTTGAAAAACCACTCACTTAAAGCAACTTTTGAAACATAGGAACCATGCACATAGATGAGAAAAACAGAAAAGAGCACCAAAATCAATGCCTTCTCTTGTATTCACTTCACAAAAAGTTTGCAACAATTCCAGGATCAATCTTTGCAATGAGGAGAGACCTCATATATATAGAAATTTACATCAACATGTTAGACTAGAGAAAATAAAATTAGGGCATATAATTTAGATTGGAAAAATAGGTCAGCCTTGTACAATTTTAATTTCCCATTTAATTCTTTACAACAAAACATCCAAATTTGGCCTCAAATAATACATCAAAATTAAATAAAAGGCATTTTTTTGACACAATTATCTATGCATGGTCGACTTGGATCTAGTTGGCTTGATGGAGTACGCACAAAAATCGAGGTGATCACTCTTGGCCAGCCTCCTTATCTTCTTGCCGTCTTCTAGAATATTCTTGAACTTTATAAAATACCTTGTTAAGGTCAGTTGGGTTAGGAATGGGAATGAATTTCAATCTCAATTTAATTGACTTTATTTTATCTTCATATTTATCCAAGACCTTAACCCAATCCATCTTCATTTCTTAGTTCTTATCCAAAATTGCAAGGTACATTGTTGCATCTTCCAAATGATTTTTTGTAATCCAACTATCTTCAACCTGAGAGTATACTTCTCTCCACCATTGTTTCAACAAATCAATCTTCAAATATTATTTACTAAGTTTGTTCCTTATAGTAACAATTTCTATAAACAACATGCAACAATTCAAAATATCATTCAACTTGTTTTAAATTTTTGGAGTCTTCTCCAAAAATTTATCCATAAGCTCCATTCTAAATTCAAAGACCTCAATCCATTCCCTTGGCTTATCTACATCTTCAGAAACATGAGTATTTTTCTTGACCAATGTTTCCCCATGAATTTCAAGTACCTTCATCAATTTGGTTATGGATTTATCATCTATTAACATACAATCTACAACCAACTATTTTATTTCATCTAGAAAAGTTGAAATCTTTTCATGCACCTATAAAATTTCTTCAACTAAAACAATACCCTTTTCATGAATTCCATTAATCAATTTTTGAGTTACTTGTAGAGATGCCTTCATCTTCTCAATCTCATTCACAACATCCTTGGACAAGAGATCCCCTAAAGTTGAAGTACCCACACTATCCTACGTTTGCAAAGGTTTAACACGATGTTGAATATATTTCTCCAATTCCTCGACCTGTTGTTGCAGCTTTTCTTTTGCTTGTCTCCTTCTCTAATCTTTTCAGGATAGCATCCATAGAATCTTTCAACTCTTTAGCTTCTTTTTCCTTTGTGGTGGGCCCAAAATTGATAGTTTCCACTTTATAATCTAAAGGAGTGGTTTCACCTTTTTTCTTATCAGTAATGGGTGTGGAAACCTACATTATCCTATTATTAGCCTCATCTTTGGTGAATCTGGAAATAGTCTTGGTATTATTTTTCTCTTTAGTTCTCCCTAATCCAACAAGAAAGTTGCCCCAATCTAGAGCTATCTCCTCAACTACTGTTGGTTTTTGCTTCAAGCTCTCTTTTAACCAATTTGGAGCAGTGGACTCTTCCAAATTAGGCTCATTTTGAGGACTATTTTATCCTCAAAGGTCTTCTATCTTATTCATTTCAACATTTTCTTACTCCTTATTAGTATCTTCTTCTTCGAGTTGCTACTCCTCCTCTCTTGTTGGGGACTTAGTAGGCATCTCTTCTATCCTTTTAGGTTCTTTTTCTTCAACATTTCTTAACTTAGAGGCAATATTCTTTGGTTGTGTACCAAAGCCACTAAGGGATCCATCCTTAGGAGCTTCCAACACTTCCTCCTCTTGGCCTTTCTCTTGCTCTTTGGAGGTATTAACTCCATCTTCTGCTATCTCTCCTTCCTCTTCGTCAAATTGCACAAGTTGATGAGGTGATTGAAGAGGAGTTATTTCTATAACAAACTCTTTCATAGCTTCATCTTTATTGGATGGTGGCTAATTGATAGCTTTCTCTACTTCTCCATCCACTTCCTCTGTACTCTTCACATTTGGGGTTTGCACTTTAGGTTTAGGAGAGTTCTTTCAAGAGTATAATTTAGTCTTATCTCCTAAGCTTTCCACATTTATTGTTTCTTCAATTTCTTGTGATTTATATTTCTTAGATGATAAGACACTTTTGTTTCCTCCTCTCACTAATTTTCTTCTTTTTGAAGGTTGAGTCTCTATTGTTCCTTGAAGAATCTCTTTTGTAGGATTTCTCTTTTTTGGAATCGGCTACCTCTTATGTTCTCCCATATCATGGATTTATCTTGACCTCTTGTTCTCCTTTTGATAATGAGAGGTTATGTATCGGAGTTCTCTTCTTTTTGATAAATTGAGGTATCATCCTTTGTCTTTTCAGAATCACCCTCCTCTGATTGAGACTCCAAGTCTCCCATTAGCTCATAGGTAGGCTTAGCTCCTTCTACGTCCATTTCCAATTTTTTGTGTTTGGCCCACCGTTTAGAGTATCTAATCACTTGGGCATTGATTTGATCTAATTCCACCACTTCATCTTCTATCGAGTCAATGGTAGTAAGAGGCTTATTTTGAAACTATGTATTGTCATGGTACTACACTGGATCTTCCTCATCCTCAATTTGATCAAGTACTTGAGTTAGTTGAAAGAATTTGATCATATTTAATGAGAGCCTGTAATATTTTCTCTTAATCACTTCAAACTCATATCTAGAAATGGCCCAATAGTCTTCAATTTTCTGTGCTACTCCATAGGGATCAAAATTGTCTCTTGTTGAGTGAAAATTCAAATGAAGATGAATCATCTTTGGCTCTAAGTGATGAGAACTTTGAATAGATGGAAAAGCTTCCAAACCACCAATTCTCAATGGAAACTCTCTTCCAACTCTTGTTTTATGCATAGCTTTCAAAACTACATCAAATGCTACCAACTGCCTTGTCAACTCAAGCAAGATCACCTTATCAAATGGATACCTTGGAAGCCTATAAGGAATATTAGGGCTGCAATGAACTCTAATATAAGTGAACTTGGGAAATTGAATAAACCAATACCCATACTTCTTAATTGATTTCATGGCTTCGACAAAAATTCTCATATGCAAAACATCTTGCAAGGTTCTAGTAATATACATTGTGAAGGCATCATTAACCCTCCTATAATTAGAAGTATTCAAGTGTAATTGAGGATATACATCATATATTCTATCTTGGCCTATTGTGCCCTTACAACTCAAACCTTTATATCTATAACTCCTTGTAAGCATATACACCACATATGAAGTCATGGTGAACGTTCTTGTATCTTGCACTTTCCTCAACTTTCTATCCAAGTTGTCACTGATTGTGCCTACCCAATGATAATTGATTCCTTTCTCAATTTGATCCATAACATAAAACATCTAGTCTTCAAATATTGAAGCCTTCTCCAATACCATTACTCTACTCAGAAGAGTAATCATGTCATTGTACTCTAGCTTGAAATCACTTCTATGCAACTGCTTAGGAAGCTTAGACTAGTGGGATTTGGGCTTGTCAATCCAAGACCTATTTATTACCTCCAAAGCTTGATTAGGGTCATCATCATAGAACTAATTTTCCATCTCCATATTCACCTTCATCAACTTATGATGTGAACCAATGTTAAATGCCTCTACTATGGATCCCTCTATCAAATTGGCCATGACTCTACCCTATGGACCAACTATCACCCTTTTGTCTGAATCATAATGCTTTGCACACTCAATAATTAATTTAGGGCATTTTACTAAGGGTGGAAATCCAGCAATCTGTGCCAATCCTATATTTACCAATCTTCTAGCCAAAGGAGTAGGAGCATTACAATAAATCCTTTGCTTGAAATTTTCATAGTCCACATGCCCCATGTTTGTGTCTCCAACTTTAGTCTAGTGTGAAGCAATATTGGACTTTGGATGTCTACCCTTGAAATCATACTTCATCTTCTCAGCTCTAGTGGTTGGTTCCTCCTTGATAGGTTTGGTAGATTTTCCTTTAGAACTCTTAGCCTTGCTAGATTCTACCTGTATCTAGCTAGGAGAAATACTATAATTACTATGATGCAAACAAAAACTAATTGTTACATCATTGCATCATCAAATTTAACATTATAGCACATATGCAATAGGTGACAAGTCATATGTCATCATTGAAACCCATACAATCAAGTTGTAAACCCTTAAAATCAAGCTTTTAAACACATTTCAGGTTTTTTTAAGGATCTCAAGGATTTTGGCCCCTGGAGAATTTCAAGGAATCCAAGATCTCAAGGATTCCATGAAGTACTAAAATGGACAGGCCAAAAGATTGATGAACATGGTACAATCCTTCCCCTTATGACTTAAATGTAATTGAATTCTTAAGGTCAAATCCTTGTTACACAATTCATATATCCATCACATCATATCTCCTAATATAATGAAAATCACAAAAGCTCAGGGAATCCAGGTAAGAATGGAATCAACGAGGCTCACTATTCAAATTTTTCAACTACAAGCATATTAAGAAACATACAAACTTTGGGTTCTCCTTAGACTCATGGAATTCATGAAAAGAAATACTTCGGACAATCCAAGCCAAGACATATTTGGCGAAAGTTCATAACTCAAATCATTTAATGAAAGATAGGTTCCAAAAAATATGAATAACACATTCAAATCTCTTACTGATAACTTGATAAATGAAAAGTTGAGCAACCCTATTTTCCAAATTTATCATCATCTACCAAGGTTTGACTAAAGAACTTAGATCACAATAATAATTTTAATCAATCACAAACCCTAGCATACCATATGTGATGTTCATTTAATGTCCTAACTTAGGTTTGTAAAATAATCCACCCAGGGCTCAATATGAACGAACCTAGCGACCTCAAATCAATACAATGGAAAGAAAATCTATCAAGAATGATAATTTGAATGCAATCCATTGACACCCTAAATTGTACCAATCCAAAATCAAAATCAGCCTATGCACTGGACCATAAACCCTAGTTTAATGAAATGATTCCCTAATTCAATTTCACAATTTGAATGCATAAAATCAACATCATAATAACCATTTAGAGAACTAAATCAAAATCAAGTCCAAATGCAAAGAAAAATAAAGTGAAATACGCACAAATCCATGTCATTGATGTTAAACATAAAATGTAATTCAAATTACAATTCAAAATCACATGACCCGCTCAAATCGATGCTAAATCCATTCATAGAATTCAACAAAGTAGTTAGAAAACCCCTACCTTGTGATCTAGATGATGGTAATAAAGCACAAAGCTCACACTCAAAAAACCATAGCCAATCGATCAATAGAATACTCATGCAAAATGCAGAAACCTTAATCCTCAAGTCATCAAAACACTTCAAATGCTCACCAAAGATGAAATACTCAAAATGGTGAATACATAATGACAACAAAAGGGGCATAAATCACACCATAAATCTACCAAAAGGAGCATTAATGGCAACATGCCACTTTGTAGAGATCAATAAGTGAAGTGAGAAGACATTTGAACAAAGTTTGGGAAATTCATAATATCAAGGATTCTGGGGAATCCGACACACTCCAGATTTAGCGAGAAATACATTCTCAAGGAATCCGCCACATGCCAGATTCTACAAAAAGGAGTTCGGGGATTCCATCTTAGTAAGGACCCAACGAAAAGGAACTTTGGGGAATCCAAATGGAACCGGATTTAGCGAAAAGAAGAACCTCGAGGATTTTGACACCTCACATATTCCTCGAGCTTTCCCATACTTAGCCAAATTCAATGCCTAGATGAAATCTTAAGAGACCCAATGACTTCTAGCATTTATAATGAGGTCAATTGTTGCAAATCAAACCCATGGAAAGTACATATATGATCATCAAAACTTGGTAGGTGAAGTGATTCAAAATTTAAAAGGACCCTATCCCTTAAGGGGAAAAGGTAGAATCTAAAGCAAAAAGAAAAAGAAAAAAAAGAGGGTCCTTTCCTTTGGTGGTGTGTGCAAAAATAACACAATATTACTATTTTTATAATAATTTTAAATGAAATGCACTATGAAATAAATTCAAAAGTGTCACCATTACAAAAGATTGCTCTTGTTGCTCCTCATCTCCAATAGTAGATGACACTGCATCTATTCCTCCCTCACACATCTCCACTACATTTTTAGTATGTACTGGTACCTCACTCCTCCAAATAACACATCATGCGACTCATACTCATATGTGTCTAGGGAAGGCTCATTTGTATCTCCCATAGGACCTATAAATATATGGTTGCATGTACTACACTAATGAGGCACACAAATATGTTGAGATGATGATGTTGCACTAGCATCAACTAAAGGATGAGGAGTATCAACATTAGGTATCTGGGAAAACACTAATGATTGTGTAATCAAATAGCCAGTCAAATAGTGTATGGCCAAGAGACTATGATGGGTCACATCGGCAACAAGGTTTGGATGGGGTGTTAGAGGTGGGGGAGGAAGAAGATGAGTGGGAACATAGGGACCTTGCATGATACGCATTGGCCCAGGTCTATCTTGGGGCATTCCCATACCCACTCCCTGAAAATGCCTGAAATCAAAATAGTTGACATGTCTTCCTAAAATAAATTCTACATATAATTTGCAGAGAAAAATAAAGAGGCACATCAAGATTGTTGTTGGGTGGTTTATCAAAAACCATCCACCAATGATCCCAAAAGTTTGTAGTTATGCCCTGATGGGTGCACCATTTTATGAAAAAATTTGGTTTGTGTAAACTAACATGTCTCATTTTTGGGTTCACAAAATTATAGGCTAAATTGGCTTTAGATATTTCTATTTTTTAAATTTCATCATACCCCAAACCATTTTCATATTCCAACCTCTTCACATCTTTCCAATGTTGAAATGAAGAATGTTTCCTAGTGATGTCCCTAACATGATTGATTACGACCTCTACATTAGGTGTGATTGATCACAAATGCTAGTGGTTATGGTATCTCTCAACAATGTTTCTCAATTTAGTAATATTTATTTCAATTAGATCCTAATTTGAGGGAGGATTTACTAAATCAACTTGTTCCATTTAAACCCTATTAAAAATTACAAATTTTAAAATTAACATAATTTCCAACTAATTCCTTAAATCTCTAAAAAAAACCTAATATATTTGTTAAAAATATATAAAATAATTGAAATAATCTAAAAGAATACATTTTAACATACCTCTTGGATTGTTTACTAATAAAATTTGAAAGGTTGTAATGGAAATTAGCTTTGGAGGGAAAAAAATGGATATTTGTTATCTCAGATATCTATTTTGACTCCTTTGCCCATGCATAGTCATAATAAAAATGACTTAAACACTACCTTTTTATTTATATAATCAAAAATAGATATTCATTTTTTAGAAATGAATATCCATTTCATAGAACTTTAATTTTTTTTAAATATGACATGAGATAATATTAATATATATTAATGATAATAATATAATAATATATATCAATAATATATTATATATTAATAGTATAATATAATAATAATATTAATATATATTAATAATCTAATATGTTAATTTATATCATATATGAGATATTCTTAATATAATATATTAATTATATTAATTTTATTATAAATATTTAAAAAATAGTCTATTTAATTATTATTATTTTTATTTTGAGCAAAAGGAAAAAAGCCTATAGATATATTAATATAATATAATTTAATACATATAGAGTATGAAGTTTGATTAATTATTATTATTATTTATTAGATATTTCAACTAATTCAAATAAAATTTCAATAAAATTTCATGATGTTTTCTTTTAATAAAATTTATCATGGGTTTTAATAGGATTTTAAAAAATAAAATTCAACATAGATAAAATTTAATCATAGATTTAACATAATTTTTTCATGAGATTTTTAAATAGATTTACCATAAATAAAATTTTGAATAAATTTTAATCTATATTTACTTTAAAATGGCTTTGCGAATCAAAAATTTTTCCCATAAATGGATTCTAAAATTTGAAGAAAGATATGAAACAAGATTTGCATGCAAAAATAAAATACCCATATAAATATAAAATTGTTAAAAGAGAGGAGGAAGATTCAAATGAAGCCTACCTGTAACACAATGAAGCCCAAATCCCTCTTTGTTGAATCCAAATGCTCAACCATTCCAAATCCTTTCTCCTCTTCTCTACAACACAGAAAAAATGCCTCCTTCTATTCCTTTCCCTTTCCTAAGAAGATACCACTCTTATAATTGCATGAAAAAATCTCAATAAGTTAGAATGATAATGACTATGAAGATTTTGAGTTTCATCCCCCTCATGAAAGAGGTTGAAGGGTTGTATTTATAGGAGATGTATGCCTAATCAATGGTCAAGATTTTATGCTAAAACCACCATACAAGATTGGAGGAGAGAATAGGAAAGTTTTCATTCTACTCATGAAAGGATAATAATGAATTTTAAATTTAAAAAGATGGATAATGGTGCACGTGAAGTTTCACACTTTATGCATAGTTATAAAATGGAAGTTTCTAAAAGGGAGAGTATTTGACTAATAAGGGAAGATTTAAATTCTAAAATGAGATAGAGTTAACTGATAAGAGACGAGGTGTTGATTGGAAGAGAAAATAAAAAGTTGAAGTAGAGAAATATGGAAACTTTTAGATAATTTTTTTTTAAATTTTTTTTCATTCTCTCATCATTTGAAAAAAGATTCATATTTTCATAAATAAATTTTTGCATCATAAATTTTATTTATTCATTTATCAAAGTATCTATTTGATTTTCTAAATATTTTAATCAATTTATTTTTAATTTATTTTGTTGGTAAGAGACATTGCAAATGTTTTCCGGTGTTGTCATTGATGGAAAACCCTGTCAGTGATTCAATCCACACATCATCATTTGATCATACTAGAAGTCTGATTGAAGTTTTGTGATTAATAGGCAAGTTAGAATAGAGCATCCAACAGAATTGTGTTCATTGATTCATATGCAAATTTTATGTTATCATTTTGAGTTGTGGATCTTAGGGAAGGTCGTTCGGTGTATGATCTATGTTTTCCTTGAATCTTAGAGCCTCGTATATATTTTTGTGCTAGTTAGAAGATCCAGTTGGTTTATTTTATGTTTAATAGTGGAAGAAAGCTGACTAAGTGAATGTAGCGTGTTAAGGATATTCAAGGAGTAATTTTTTAAGTGTTTTTGTGTTCGAGCATGTTGATTTGGCTCCTCACTATGTTGTGGCCTACTTTGGTTAGTGCACATTGAAATTTATTCATGATTTGAGTCGATAGTTTGTAAATATTTTATGTTTCAATGTATCTGACATGTGGTTGATTAAATCTTTAGTCGCAGATATATATAAGCGATCATTTATATCATTTTGGTTAGTGTACGAAGTGTGTTGATGTGTGTGCGAAAGTCAGAAGGATTATAGAGTGATTATACATAGTTTCACTTGTGCAATAAAGGATTTGTGATGCGAATTAAAGCAGACAGAGCAGAAGAACAGAATCAAACAGAAGGTCAAGAAAGAGATTAATGTGCTTAACCAAAACTATAATTAGGCATTAGTAGATGCTACTTGCTTAGTTCAAATCTTTTGGATGTAATCCAAGTATTTATGTAAGACAATGAGTCTTCCTTTTGTATTTGAGCAGTGAGCTCTAGGCAATGTGCCTGAATGCATGTGCATTGCTTTTGTAAACACTTATATGAGTATACTCAAATCATATTATGGATTGACCTCCACCGTGGTTTTTACCCTAACAGGATTTCCATGTAAAAAATTATTGTGTTCATATGGTGTTGTGGTTGCTTGTCTTATGTTCATGCATCTTTCTTTTGGTTGAATTTTATAAGTGCTTTAAAGATCAAATTAATAAAGTTAAAAATTGCAGAACACTGATTCACCCCCCCTCTTAGTGTTCCTTGATTCCAACAATTGGTATCAAAGCCTATTTCCTCAGAAGAAGTTTAAAAGCTTGGGGAATATTTGAGAAAGTAATTCAATGGATTCAACTAGTTTTCAACAACAACTTTTGGTGGCACTAGATGATCTTGATCAATCAAAATCTGAAGTCTGGGAATTGCAAGAAAATCTCATGAATGCTAAGAAATTCATTCAATCATTGAAAGATAAAATCAATAAGTCTAGGGAGAAGAGAAGAGAACTCTGTGATCAGATGAAGTAGAAAGAGAGTAAAAGCATTGAAGATGAACAATTGAGTCAAGCCCTGAAGGAAAAGACAGAAGAATGTGAAAATTTTTCCAGAAATAATGCAGTCCTAAAGCATGAGATGGAATCTACTATGATGAGGATGACCAAGGAGATTGAAGATAAAAAGAAGAATGAAGAGAGTATTGCTCAGTCCTTGAAAGAGAAATTTGAAGAATGCAGCTGAATTATTGATGGATTCAATTAGTTGGAGCTTGAATCGGAACAATCCAGAAATAATGAAGAAGAGATTGAAAAGTAGATTGATGATCTCAGAGATGAACTTGCTACTACAAATGAATTCAAGGAGAAGTTCAAGATTATCTCAGTCAAGCTTGATGAACTGATTAAAAGTCAAAGGATTGGAAGTGACAAGAGAGGTCTTGGATATGATAAAGGAGAAAGTTCCAAATTTGGACAAAGGAGATTTAGGCAAGGAAATCAAATGAACAAAGTTGGAAGGTATTCGGTAAGACAACCTAATGCTCAAAGGTTTAATGGTTACTATTTATTTTCCAATAAATTTGGTCATTAAATATTTAAAATTTTCAAACTTAACTTAACTTCAATCTCAGATATGATGAATGAAAAATAAACCATAAACAATTAGCACATCAGAAACACAGAGGACACCAAGATTTTTTATGTGGAAACCCTATTAGGGAAAAAACCACGGTGGATGTTAGACCACAATATTATAGCCTATTAAAAGTATAAAGAAGAATAATGGGAATGCACATGCATTCAGGGACACTTCCTAGAGCTCAGTACTCAAATACAAGAGGGCTCATTTCCCAAAGAAGACACATTGTCTTATAGAAATTCAGATTAGATCCGTAGGGTATGAACTAAGAAAATAGCTTCTACAAAAGCCTGATTACAGTTTCGGTTAAGTACAAAAACACTTCTTCACACTTCGCTCAAAATTCTTCACACTCTGCTTTGGAATTGAATTATTAGATCACTATTCACACACTTGCACTTTCTCTACTCACTCACACACCTTAACTTCACACAAAAAATTTCTCATATATATCCACAACATGGATTTACATCAACAACTTTGTCGGCTAGAATAAAATATGAAATATAAAACATATACACAATGTCGGCCCAAATTTTCAAGTAAATTTTCAATGTGAATCAAACACTATCGGCCAATATTATATTGTGGCCCCAAACAACATCCTCGAGTGTGCCAAACATTCAAATTTTAATCTCCAAGGATCCACAACATGTTACAACCACCATGTCGGCCAAGAACATAAAAACCTAAACACACAAGAGGAAAATCACCGACCACGAACACACTGATCAACGCAGACGTGTAACAAAGATAGAGCATGATCTATAAACATCCATAAGCACTAGGAATTAATAGAGAAGCATCCACAACAACTGAAATTACTAGAATCACATCAACTTCAATCGGGAACACTAATTGAAACCACAAAAAAATTGTCAAAACACAACTGTTCATAACACAATCAAAACTTCATGTGGACCTCTAAAAATTTCGGTGGATAAAATAGATACACTTATCAATAAACCCTTTAATCCACAATGATTGATCATCAACGTACTAAGCAAGACACCTTCATGACCTTCACTATTCCACTGTCAACCTGCAACTCTCTTATTTTAACAATTTTCTCAATATCCTCGACATATACAACCTTCAATATATCAATGATAATAGTGTTGAAATCAATGACAACCACATATTAGCAACACAACCATAGCATCCAACAATCTCCCCCTTTGGCATTGATGGAAACACATGATGTGAAAAACACCATCAACACAACTCCCAATTAGTACTTACTCTTCCTAAGATTCTGAATCTTCTCCTCAACTCTTTCTCATGATATTCTCCTCACAAGGCTCTTCTCCCCAGATAATCACCAATTTTTCACATTACTCTTCTCCCCCTTTGAAATCAATGGCAAAGATAAGCATTATCTTTCCACATACAAGCTCTGAACCATATATTTGCACATTTGACTACTCCCCCTGAGTAGCAGCCACAAAAACATCAATCCAGATCATAATATAGCTATGAAACACATATATTGATGCAAGTAAATGCATCTCTAGTTCATATCAGGAGGGGTAATCACCCCTAACATCCCTCTGAGATACTCAAAAGTATCCTTTGGCAATGGCTTGGTGAAAATGTCTGCAATCTATTCTTTGGTAGGAACATACTCCAGTCTGACTTCTTTCTCACTCACTTTTTCCCTCAGGAAGTGAAACTTGATTGATATATGCTTGGTTTTAGAGTGTAGCACCAGATTCTTTGATATGTTTATTTCACTTGAGTTTTCAAAGTATATGGAAATAGGCTCATCATATACTACTCTGATATCTTTCAACATTTATTTCATCCACAACACTTGAGTACAATTATTTGCAGGTGTAATATACTCTGCCTCAACAGTAGATAGGGATATGAAATTCTTCTTTTTACTCAACCAAGACACCAACTTCTTCCCTAGGAAGAAGGCACCACCACTTGTGCTTTTCCTGTCATCTACATCTCCTGCCCAATCCGCATCAGTATAGGCACTCAAAGTAAGATCATCATTTTTAGGATACCAAAGCCCAAAATTAACTATTCCTTTCAGATACTTGAAAATTCTCTTTACAACAGTTACATGAGATTCTTTTGGATTAGCTTGATATCTAGCAACCATACACATAACATTCATGATGTCTATTCTGGTCTAAGTTAAGTAAAGCAATCCACCAATCATTGACCTATATCTTGTTTGATTTTCCTTAGGAGAATCATCATTATGTGTTAACTTGAATCCAATTACCATGGGTGTACCAATAGGCTTTGAATCATCCATGCCAAACTTCTTCAACAACTCTCTCACATATTTGGACTGAGAGATGAAAATCCCAGAAAGAAATTCATCTCTCCAATCATAATCATTTCAAATTCACTTTTCATTTCATCGGCAAACTTCATACATAGATTATCATCTCCTCCAAAAATAATGTCATCAACAAAGAATTCAATAATCATCTCTTTATCATGATCCAACTTAAAATACAAGTTGTTTTCAACAACACCTTTATTGAATCCAATTTCTCCAGTCTAGTATACCAAACTCTAGGGGCTTGCTTGAGTCCATACAAAGCTTTCTTCAGTCGAAAAACCATGTCTTCCTTACCAGTCAGTTGAAATCCATCCAGTTGTTCAACATATACCTCTTCTTCTAACTCACCATTCAGAAAGGCTGACTTCACATCCATTTGATAGACTTTATAGTTCTTATATGCAACATAAGAAAGAAATAATCTTAGAGCTTCAATTCTAGAAATAGAGGAAAAAGTTTCTTGAAAATCAATACCTTCCATTTGTGAATACCCTTTACATACCAATATTGCTTTATTCTAGACCACTTCACCTTGTTCATTTGGCTTATTCGGAAAGACCCATTTAGTACCAATCACATTTTTATCTTTAGGTCTGGGAGCAAGAATCCATGTATCATTCTTTTCAATTTGCATTAGTTCTTCCTTAATAGCTTTCATCCAATGTTCATCATTACAAGCTTCATTGACATTGTTAGGCTCAGTCTTGAAAATCAAACAATATTCTTCTACAATCCTTCTTCTAGTTAGCACACCTTTATTCTTGTCTCCTATAATTTGATTTTTAGCTTTACATACCTCATAATTTTAGGATTCACTCACACTTTTGGTTCTTCTATTCTTTCTTCTGCACTTCCACTTGTCTCTCCTTCTTGACTTTCTTGATTTACCATAACAATTTGAACTTGATTTTGTGTTTGATCATTCTTCCCTTTTTTGTACTATCTTGCTGGTCATCTGAATCATATCCACGGTATCTAGATGATCTAGCAGAGTCCTCATCAACTCTTACATTTTCACTTTCAACCATTTTTCTTAATCTTTTATTATAGCACCAGTAATCCTTGCTTTTAGTAGAGTAACCTAGAAAGATTCCTTCATCGATCCTTGCATCAAACTTTCCTATGTCCTCATCTCTCTTAATATAACACTTACTTCCAAATATCTTGAAATATTTAATAGTAGGCTTCTAACCAAACCATAGCTCAAAAGGAGTCTTATTGGAATTACCATTGAAATTTACCCAGTTTAGAGTGCACACAATAGTGTTTATAGCTTCTCTCCAATACATGTGAGACACATTTCCTTCTATCATCATTATTCTAGTAGCATCCAGAATTGTTTCATTCTTTCTCTCTACAACTCCATTCTATTGAGGGTTCGGGGAGTAGATAATTGTCTTCTAATTCCATGCTCTTCACAGAAAGAATTGAACTCCTGAGAAGTAAAATCACCACCTTTGTCCGACCTTAGGAATTTTATCTTTAGACCTATCTCATTCTCTGCCATAGCTTTGAAACTTTTGAACTTCTCTAATTCTTCACATTTTTCTCTTAAGAAAGCAACCCATATCATCCTAGAATAATCATCAGTAAGCAGGATAAAGTACCTTTCTCCTTGTAGACTTATGATTCTGGAGGGACCGCATAGATCAATATGCACCAGCTCTATTACTCCATTAGAATGATGATGTTTGCTCCAAAAAGAAACTCTAGTCTATTTTCCCATCTGACATTCCTTGCATATTGTGTTAGTAGGCTTCACTAGCTTAGGTAGATCTCTTACTGGTTGAGTGGAACTTACCTTGAGAATGTTATCAAAATTTGCATGACACAACCTTCTACGCCATAACCAGCTTTCATCTACTTTAGCAATTAAAAAAATTACATTAGCAACACTCAGGTGAAAAATATTACCTCTTGTATGTACCTAAAGAAATCATATTTCCAGAGCTTCCAAGTATCTTGCATCTTCCATCTTTGAACTGAAGATCATAACCCTTTTCCACCATCTATCCAACAATCAACAGATTATGCTTCAAGCCTTCAACATAAAGGACATCATCAGTGTTATGTTTACCACCAAGAAAAATATATCCTCTACCACGAATCACACCAACATTGTTATCTCTGAATCTTACAACCCCACTGTCATATTTCTCTAGACTTACAAATTTGTTTTTGTCACCAGTCATATGATGTGAGCATTCATTTTCAATAAGCCACTCATCTTTTTCTTCAATTCGTACTGCAAGAGCTTTCTCAACTTTAGTAGATTCAGTAGCCACCAAACCATTTTCCTTGATAGCAATGAAAATGTATTCATCTTCATTTCCATTTTCTTTATCAAACTCTTCATTAGTCACACCTTCTTTAGAAAAATAACATTTATTTTGAAATATAGGTTTGTTAGGCTTGGACTAGGAACTCTTTCAGGACACCTTGAAGCAAAATGACCTATTTTACTACAAGAGAAACATTTAATAGGCAACTTTCCTTTATACTTACCTTGTGCTCTGCCTTCTTTCTTTACAATCAGTGCTTCCAACTCTTCTACCTCTCTTTCTTCAACTTCAAGTTATTTCATCTCTTCCTTATACTTGAATGTCTTTCTAGAACTCTCTCCTAGATCATATATTTGTTTGTTTCTTCTAGATACAAAAGCCTTAAATGCAGATTCAATCTTGGGGGCAGAATCACCAAATTCACTCAACTCAAAAGCAACAAGTTTACCAATCAACATATCTCTTGTCACATTTGTTACTATTCTAAGCTCTTCAATAGCATGAGCCTTTTATTTTTAAGAGGGAGGAAATTATCTGAGCACTTTAGCTACAATTTCTTGTTCATCCAAGGTACCACCGACACATCTAATACCCATCACAAGTTCATTTACTATTTGCATAAAAGAAGAAATATTTCCATCTTCACCCATCTTCAAATTTTCATACTTTCCTTTTGAACTCTGTAGCTTAGAGACCTTCACAAGTGCATCTCCTTCATACAAAGTCTTCAACTTCTTCTAGATCTCATGAGTTGTCTTCAGATCCATCACATTTTTCATTTCTGAATCCGTCGGAGTACTTAGCAAAGCTTCAATAGCCCTGATGTTAATCTCAACCTCTTTAATCTCATCAGGAGTGGAAGGACCATTCTAAGGAATATTATATTTGTTCTTTGTAATATTTTAGAAGGGTTCACCAATACACCTCAAATGACACTCCATTTTGGCTTTCCACATAGAGTAGTTTGTTCCATCGAATCTAGGACTATCCTTCTTGTATGATGCCATCTCGGGTCACATCAAGCTTTTAAACTTCTTCAGAGGAACCTACTCTAATACCAATTGTTGGAAAAACAAGGAAAGATAACTGAGAGGGGGGGTGAATCAATTGTCACAAAATATTTAAACTTTTCAAAATTAACTTAACTTTAATCTCATATCTAATGAATGAACAATAAATCACAAACAATCAACACATCAGAAACACAAAGAACACCAAAAAATTTTACGTGGAAACCCTGTTAGGGAAAAAACACAGTGGATGTTAGTCCACAATATTATACCCTATTAAAAGTATAAATAAGAATAATGGGAATGCACATGCATTCAGGCACACTTCCTAGAGCTCACTACTCAAATACAAGAGGGATCACTGCCCAAAGAAGACACACTGTCTTACAAAAATTTGGATTAGATTTACAGGGTATGAACTAAGAAAATAGCTTCTACAAAGCCTGATTACAGTTCTGGTTAAGCATAGAAACACTTCTTCACACTTCGCTCAAACTTTTTCACACTTTGCTCTACAATCGAATGATTAGATCACTATTCACACACTTGCACTTTCTCTGCTCACTCACACACCTTAAATTCACACAAAAAACCACTCATATATATCCGCAACATGGATTTACATCAACAACTTCATTGGCTAGAATAAAATATGAAATATAAAACATATACACAATGTCTACCCAAATTTACAAGTAAATTTTCAATACGAATCAAACACCATTGGCCAATATTATATTGTGGCCCCAAAAAACATCCTCGAGTGTGCCAAACATTCAAATTTTAATCTCTAAGGATTCACAACACATTACAACCACCATGTCAGCCAAGAACATAAGAACCCGAACACACAAGATCAAAATCACCGACCACAAACACACCAATCAATGCAAACATGCAACAAAGATAGAGCATGATCTAGAAAAATCCATAAGCATGAAGAATCAATAGAGAAGCATCTGCAACAACTGAAATTACTAGAATCACATCAATTTCAATTAGGAACACTAATTGAAACCACAAAAAAATATCAGAACACAGTTGTTCATAACATGATCAAAACTTCATGCGGACCTCTGAAACTTTTGGTGTATAAACTAGATACACTCAACAATAAACACTTTAATCCACAATGATTGATCATCAATGTACTAAGAAAGAAATCTTTATGACCTTCATTGTTCCACTGTCAACCTGCAACTCTCTTATTTTAACAATTTTCTCAATATCCTCGACATATACAGCCTTCAGTAGATCAATGCTAATAGTGTTGACATCAATGACAACCACATATCAGGAACACAACCATAGCATCCAACAGGCTCAATGTAGAAGTAGAATGAATCCAAGTGGTCCATCATTCTCATGTCAGTGCTTTAATTGCAATAAGTATGGTCATAAGTCAAATGAATGTATAAATATGTCATACCACTTTTTCAATAGAGATGTTAGATGTTATACATGCAATAGATTTGGCCATATTTCTAACCAGTGCAGATCAAGAGAAAATCAATGGAACAATTGATCTGGACAAAGAAATGTGGTGTGCTACTATTGCAACAAATCTAGTCACATTGCTATATTTTGTAGAAGCAGAAAGGGTTTAGTAAATCAAAGGAAAAACATGTAGAAGGATGAAAAGGGAAAAGGAAAAGTTACTACAGATGAGATCAGGAAGCAAATGAAGAAGATATGGGTGAAGAAGAGTCCTTTTGTTGTAGGAAATGGTTCAACACTAGAACTAGGATCTGGTAATCCCTCTGAGAATTAGTTCATGGCCTCTAGCCTAGGGGAGTTCTCAGGGAAATCTTTTAACCCCCTTGTTGGTAGTTGATATCGGAATGTGGCAGATTTCAATGATTGTATTAGTGATGTGCAGATGTTTTGGGATCTCTTGTGAAGGAAATTTATGCAAAATTGAAGGTTGAGAGAAGAATTTTCTTTCACAATCTATGAAAATAGGGTATCCAGAAGACCTAGGGTAAAAGCATTTATTGTGATGAAAATGTTAGGTGTGCGAATGATAAAAGGTCATTTCTATCTCTCATTTGTCACTTTGCACTTTGAGAAGAAGTTTGGAGAGCTCTGCAAGAAAATTCTAGCGAGATTCAAGTATGAAGGTGATTTGGTGATCAAACCCTAAGCCGACAAAAAGGTATTTATTAGGAAAACTTGTGAACTTGTGAATTTGTGAAAATGGTTGCTCTATTGGTAGTTGATATCAAAGATAGACCCCGTCCGAAATTCAAGTGGCACCCTTTCAAATCTATTGAGACAGAGCCCTTAGGTGCATTTTCATCTGTTCCATACAACGTCTTGCATATTGAAGACATTAGGGAATACATTCATGCAAATATTGAGGAGTTAGGGAGCTCACAGTTGTTGAATTTGTATACAAATCATATAGTTGGAGAAGATTTTAGGGTAAAGCCTAAATTCAAAACCATAGAGGAGAGGAAATTCACTCAGATTGTAAAATTTCCCTTGTTTGAAGAAAATGAGTGGGTCTGGTATATTTTGAGCTGAGCTCATGCTGAATTTATGTGGTTAAGTCAACCTTTTAAGATTACTAAGAAATCTATAAGAATAGTTTAAATTCATCTGGTGGGTTACCCACATTGAAAGCTGTGAAAAATCTAACAGTCATAGAGGCAACCGGTTTAGTGTTTGACAAAAGAGCTATGAAAATTGATGATGTTATTAAATTAGATGTTAGATTTTCTTCTATGGTCATTGGGTACAAGATTTATCACAACAACCAGGCCAATTATGTATATGGTACAATAATCTATGCAGAATATCAGATGGTGAAGGAGAATGCAAAGTATGATCTATGTGAGTTACTCTAGAGTCAGCTTATTGAGAATCTTGGTAAGATCAAGAAAGATAAGAATAATTCCTTTAAGTATGGTAATTTGTTGTTGTGTCTATTCTTCTACTTTATGAATGAAGTTTCAGGAGTTGGAAAAGTGCATTGGAAAGGTGATAAACCTGTAGTTGTTCAAATTAGATATATCTTGTATGGAATTGGTGATAGTAAAGCTAGAAAAATTGCTATCTGGGGTTATTTCAAGAACTTTCAGAATGAAATGCAAGCCAGGGAAAGGATTCCCAAATCTATTGTGGAGAAGTACAAGGATACAATTTGCTTCATGGTTGATATTGATCAATGTTTGATGGAAGTTGTTGATCTTAGAATAGTGTGGATTATACCTATGGGTTATGAATTTGAGGAGAACATCTTAGAACTATATGAACAACATTTTTTGAGTAAACCTTGGGATCCGACAGAAAAAGAGGTTTGGAACCTATGGAGAAAAATATATGAAAGTACATGAAAAGTTGAAGAAACCTATGATAGTCTAGAAGGTAAGGAAGGAAGTTGAAGCCTTTGTAGAGAGCATGGGTATATCTGTAGAAGCTATGAGAGAAGATAGAAGAAAGAGAGAACAAGCTTAAGGAGAGATAGCTAGAACTGAGTCTGCTAATCTAGTAGCATCCTCTGCTAGATCTAGATCCACAAGAAAATCTACTCTCTCATCTGGTCCTGCAAAGAAAGCAAGTCCTGTGAAAGCTCAAGCCAAGTCATCTAGGAGAGAAGGAAAGAGGAAGAAGTACAAGAGTACACGATTCTATGTTGTTGTTTCAGAAGATGAAGAAACTAAATCTAATGAAGAGATAAAAGAAATAAAACAAAAGGGCACAAAGGAAACAAAAGTCTCTAAGGACAAGTCATCCAATGAGGAGAAAGCAAAGAAAAAGATGAAAACTAACAAATTAGGTATGTCTGTAGAGGAAGTTGAAAAATCCTTGATTAAGGATGGTAATCTTGGGCCACTTTGTGAATAGTATGACACCTTTGATAGTGTTGGTCAAAGAATCCTTGAGGAAGCAACAATAAAGTATTTGAACAATTTCAATATGACTCTCATTGAAATAATGTCTGAGTTACCCAAAGGACTATATGAAGTTTTGGAAATGAGGAGAGTGAATGCAAGAACTGAAGATGAGCAGATGAGAGGGCGCATTCTTGCAGATTTATGTCCAGTGGTGTATATTGAGGAAATGAAGACAATTATGAATGGTGATAAGAAGGATTTCAAGAGAAAAACAAGAGTAAACAAGCTTATTATTGGTTGGACTAAAGAGGTAGCAAAAGAAACTAAAATAATTCTAAAGGAAGTTTTGTTAAAGAATAGAATTAATGTTGTTTTTGAAGGCCATGATGAAGATATTGTATCTGGTTTGGTGGTTGAAGAGGTAAAGGAAGATATAGTTGAGGACTCTCATATTACTCTTGATGTGCATAATACAAAAGTTCCTATGGAGACTGAAGCTCCTGAAGATGTGACAGCTGAAGAAGTTGAGATTCCTAAAGACAAGCAAGAATCTATAGTTGAGGAAACAGTGATTGAAGAAAAGAAGGTTGAAGTAAAGGAAGTTCTTGTGGAAGCAAGAGACACTATAGAGGCAGTGAAGAAATTTCTATAAGAGCAATAGAAAGAATTTGACCCTAAATTGGGTGAAGGTCCTATTAATTTGGCTACTTTGTCTCTGATTCTGAAATTGAAAGTTGCATCATTTACTCAAGAAAAGGCTAGGGAAGAATTGTTGAAGTCTCACATTGAGGATAGTGAGCTATTGAGTCTTGCATCCGACATCTTGGAGAGAATCATGCCTTCTCATGTTAAGGATCCATCTGATTCTCCATCTGGTCAGCTAAAGAAGCTTGTCAATTCACTACTGGTGTGAAGAATATTCAAGTGCTTTGTCTGAAGGTGGAAACATTTACAATTCATGCTTATCATTGTCTAAGTTCACTAAAGACACTGAAAAGAAATTGAAGGAATGTGAGAAATAGTTAGTAGATATCTCCCAAGCATTTGATCCCCTAACCATTTCTGTTGGAAAGCAATAAGGTCAAGCCATATCCCTACTTTAAAAGATTAAAAGTCTGAAGCATGAAGAAGGAAAAATTGTTGAAAGAGTATGTGAGCTGAGAGGACTAATCAGTCCTAAGATGGAGACAATGCTTAATGCTTTGAAGGAAGCATAAGATGTTATGGTTGTCAATGATTTGGTGAACCTTGAATCAGAAGAGATGAAATATTATTTATTTTTTGGTCACATGACTATCCTGGAGAGTCTCAAAAAGAGTTGGGACACTATTTTGAGCCTATTGAAGACTAATTTTGCAGATATATTCAAGTTTATGTAAGTTATTGAAGCATGTTTGTACATATGTAGTTTGAAGTTTTTGTTTGATTTTTGGTATGTGGATTCTCCATCTTTGCCATTGATGTCAAAGGGTGAGTATGGGACAGTGAAAAATACCTTAATCATCTCAAGGGGAGTTGTGTTTTTGAAGTTTTGAAGGTTGGCAGTGTATTCATGTTGGTACTGATCCGACACTTAGTCATTTTTCTAAGTGTTGCCATCAATGCCAAAGGGGGAGATTGTTGGAAAGAGACACTGCAAATTTTTTCTATTTTTTTCATTGATAGAAACCCTAGTCAGTGATTTCATCCGCACATCAGCATTTGATCATACCAGAAGTCTGATCGAAGTTTTCTAATTAACGAGCAACTTAGAATAGAGCATTTGACAGAATTGTGTTCATCGATTCATATGCAAACTTTCTATTATCATTTTGAGTTGTGGATCTCAGGGAAGGTTGTTCGGTGTATGATCTATATTTTCCTAAAATATTAGAGCCTTGTATCAATTTCTATGCAAGTTAGAAGATCTAGTTGGTTGATTTTCTACTTAACAGTGCAAGAAGGCTGACTAAGTAAATGTAGCATGTTGTGGATATTCGAGGAGTAATTTTTTAAGTGTCTTTGTGTTCAAGAATGTTGATTTGGGTCCTCACAATGTTGTGGCCAACTTTGGTTGGTGCACATTGAAATTTATTCATGATTTGAGCTGATAGTTTGTAAATATTTTATGTTTTGTTGTAGCTAACATGTGGTTGATTAAAACTTTAGTCACAGATATATATAAGCGATCATTTACATCATTTTTGTGGGTGTATGAAGTGTGTTTATGTGTGTGTGAAAGTCAAAAGGATTGTTGAATGATTATGCACAATTTCACCTATGCAATAAAGGATTTGTGAAGAAAATTAAAGCAGATAGATTAAAAGAGTAGAATCAGATAGAAGGTCAAGAAAGCAATTAATGTGCTTAACGAGAATTGTAATTAGGCATTAGTAGATACTAACTTCTCAGTTTAAATCTTCTGCATGTAATCCAAATGTTTTTGTAAGATAGTGAGTCTTCCTTTTGTATTTGAGTAGTGAGCTCTAGGCAGTGTGCCTGAATGCATGTGCATTCCTTTTGTAAACACTTATTTGAGTATACTTAGATCATATTGTTGATTGACCTCCACCGTGGTTTTTCCCCTAACAGGGTTTTCACATAAAAAATCCTTGTGTTATGGTGTTGTGGTTGCTTGTCTTATTTTCATGCATCTTTCTTTTGGTTGAATGTTATAATTGCTTTAAAGATTAGATTAATAAAGTTAAAAATTGCAGAACACTGATTCACACCCCCTCTCAGTGTTCCTTGATTCCAACATATTTTTCCTTTAGTTTTCACTCCATAATAAAATAAAATAATAATTATTTCAAACTAACTTAACTTAATAATAATAAAGTGTTTTCTAAATATTCTAAGAAAGAGGGTTGTGACAATTATGTGTTGAAAACACAAGAGCCAGACATTGTTTCTCAATTTTGATTTATCATACTAAATAATTAAGTTGTGACTAAGATAATATACAACATACTATTTACAATCTTCATCATTTTGTGCTAATATTTTTTCAAGAGCATTGGATATAGAAAAATTATAAAGAAGGAAAGGTTGTCCAGAGATGATTAGTTGTAATATAAGAGAGTTATCCAAATATCATTTTAGATCATCAAAATATTTTTGTCAATTTTTCATTCCATTTGAAATAAAAAATGTCTTAAGTTGAGTGAAAGGGAGAGTCTAATCCACTAGTTATGAGACAAACTAGTGAATAGCCTAAATCTTTCCCTGTAGACTACAAAGTTGAGAAATATTTTTCAAAGGTGACATATTGATTATAATATAAAATTTCCTTGTTTCCAACTCAATACCATGATGTAAAACAATGAACCCAAATAATTTTCTATTTTCAACACCAACAAAACATTTATGAGGATTCAAGTGCATGCTATATTTATGATTTCACTCAAAAAATTGATGGAGGATTTTGACATGATCCTAACATGAGATTGAATTGGACAAGATTTCATCAACGTAGTCATCTAAGATTTTGTGAATAAATTCATTAAAGATGAGTTTCATAGAACATTAGTATGTTACACCAACATTCTTTAGTCCAAAAAGTATAACCACCCAACAAAATGTTCTCCAAGGTGCAATAAAAGTTGTTTTATATGAGGGTTGATGAAAATTTTATTATATCTAGAGAAACCATCCATAAAGGAGAGAAAAGCATGACCAACAATAGAATAAACAATCATGTTTGATGTTATGAAGAGGGAAATCATCTTTTAAAGAATCTTTGTTAAGATACCAAAAATTAGTACACATTTGAATATGACTATTGAGTTTAGTGATAGCAACAATATTTGATATCCAAGGAGAATAGTCAATAAGGAAGAAAAGAAAAAAAATTAGAAGCTTCTCAATCTCAATCTTTTATTTTTTGATTGTAGGAATTAGAATCAGGTAGCTACCCCCTATAAATTGCAGTGTGCTTGGTAAAAAAAATTCATGTGATCAGTGATGTTGGTGTGACACACCCTCCAATACCACGAGGATGGTGGGGATACTAGACCTCGTGACCTCTTTCCTACAATAGGATGATTTAGCCAATAAATCTAGGCCCACCGCCCCTTCTCAATCTCAACCTTAACTAGCAATTCCACCTTGGGATTTATTTTTAGGATATTTTTCTTACAAGTTTTTTATAACAATGTAATATGATTTTATACATCACTACTTTAGGAGTAATACTAGGAATATTTGATAATGACCAAGCAAAGAGCTTCAAAAATTAATGTAATAGGTTAAATTTTGGTGATGTTCATTATATTCAAGGTATTTTCCAATAAAGATAACCTTCTCAAGACTAGTCAAGTTCATTGAGACATCAATAGTATCTCCAAAAAGGAGAGTATTGTGGTCTATGAAATTAGATGAATGAGGGAATTATTGTTCCTTCTCTTGAGAAATTGATGTGTCATCTAATACAAAATCATCTTTCCAAAAGTATGCCTCATCATTTAAATAATAAGTAAATCCATGATCATGTTGATATTAGGGAAAATTCTTATAAATTCCCAAGAATTCAGCCAAGAACTCATTAGTTAAGAAGGTATAAAATAAAGGTGTACTAAAAGTGGGACTCATTTCTATCATTTGAGGATGGATTAGATTAAATGATGATGTAGAAGGATTTGGTGATTGAGATATCATATTCACATTAAGATAGGGTCTACAAGAGGCTTTTGTGGGTTTTGAAGGGTGGTAACCAAGATCAGCCATATAATCTTGTGAATTAGGCTATATGGGGATCTTGATACCTTGTTTTTTTATACAAAAATAATTACCTCATACCCAAATCAATAGAAGATCTTAAAACATCGAGTATAAATAGATGTCATTTCCTTTGAAGATGGTAGATCAACATAAGCAACCTCATCAAATGTAGAGATATACTTCACAATAATTGTCAAAGTAGAAGAAGTTATCTATATGCATCAGGAAGATGTACAAATTCTTTTTAACTTCACTTATTTCTTTCATCTTCCATATATTCTTTTTTGATCAATTTCAATCTTCTTTTGAGGAGAAAAAGGTCTTACATTCTTCCCTTGCAGAACTTTGCAATGTGTCCTAGTTTGTTGCAATTGTAGCAAGGGATATTAGGTTGTGGAGCATAGTCACTTCTTCTTACATTAGATCTACAATCGATAGCCTTATGGCCAAATTTTTTGCATGTGTAGCAGTAACCATACAAGGATTGAGGATTCATATCATTATTATTATTCACAAAGCTATTCCTCCTCACTTTACTTTTGCATTCATTAGCCTTATGATGAAACTTGTTGTAGGAATAACATTGACCATGAAATGATGAATTCTAACTAATCTTGCTTTTGCATTCAATATCCTTGTGCCAAAAATTATTGCAAGAATAACAATAACCTTGAAAATATTGATTGAACCTGGTAGGGGCATGCTGTCTAGATGGTGGAGGACCTCCAAATATTCTTTATCTTTGGACAAGAATGAATCCACCTTCTTTCATGATGTATTGATTTTTATTTGTATTTTTGAGGATGTCTTCGTAGGTTCTTTAGTCCATGCTTTCTCTTCCTTTCTTTTAAACTCTCCATCTACTATGAAATTCTTATATAGGTATGTAGAAGGACTGGTTGATAGATATTTTCCTTTTTCAAAACCAAGACCAAATTTCTCTTTTGATGGTTTTTGAGAGTTGATCATCATCAAGAATTTTAGAACCTCCTTTCAGTTTTAAGCCCTTTTCAATTTTCTCTTTTCCTTTTTCTATCTCTTTTCTCAGAGTGTCTATCTCTTCCTCAAGATTTGAACATTCAATAGATTTATCATTGAGCTTGGTATTCAAGAAATCCTCAATCCTCTTTCCATCTTCAACCTTAACTTTCAAATTAGAGATCACATCTTCTGCCTCCTTAAGTTTAATCTCACATCATTTTCCTCCTTTCATTTGATCTTTTAGTTTTCCAATTTCTTCTTTTGATTCTCCAAATTGTGCCTTCAATTTAACAATTTTATCCTTTGATTTTTCAAGCATGCACTCATATTTAAGATTTAGTGTTCTTGATTCATCCAGATCTTTAGGAGAAAACTAGATTTTTCCTTCAACATTTACTTCACAATATTTTGGATTGATGTCCCAACCTTTAGGTTCCATTAATTCTAGATCTAGTTTTGGAGAAAACATATCATTGATCATTGCTTTAGATCACATGTGTTCAAGTGAATGATCTACCTCAGTTCTTAGGCTTTTCAAATGTGCTTGGCTCTAATACCAATTGTTGAACACACCTGAAGACTAAGAGGGGGGGTGAATCGAGCTTTTCTTAATTTTTAAAACAATTCCATTTGTATCTTAAACATAAAATCACATTAACTAAAAGATGAACAAAAGGAAAGAATGCACCACACAAGGAAAACATATTTTTTTTACATGGAAAAACCAATGAGGGAAAAACCACAGTGAGAGTTGACTCACAATATATGAATCTCACTACTTACAAAAAATGAAATATTATTTTAAGGCTCACTGTATAGGGACTTGTAGCCTAAGGTACACAACCTTAAGGAAAGATACAAAGACCTACTAAAGAGACTCATTGCTTTGTAGCAGGATGCATGAAAATTATAATGAAAACATGAACATGAACTGCTATAAAAGAAGCATCTAACATATGTTGATGTTGTAATCCATTGTTTGCACATCTACTCTGGACATCATACTGACATCACACACTTCATATTCAACATACTACACAATATTTCCTCTCTTAATTCACAAATGGTTTTGTTCTTCTATAAATACCTTCTGCAAAAACTCAAAATCCAATTAGGTCATCTATAAGATCATATTTAGATAAAATGTATGATACTATATAGGTTAGCTCCAAACATATTCGTTATGAAGTGTTCAAAATAAGTTTTGGATCATAACAAATAGAATAATAGGGCCCAAAATCATCACAACACATCCTTTAAGTAAAAATTAACTAATCAGGATCAATCACAAATGAAAGAAACCAGATTGTTGACCCAAACAACATCAACACCACCAAAAATTCAACTATTCATCTTTACACAATCAAGGAGAAATGAAAAAAATCCTACAGACCAAGATGTGAATAATGTAGGTAATCAAAAACATCCTTATGACATTCTCTTGAAGAATCTAATCATCATATGCTCACACAAATGAAGAAACCCACTAAATATACAAGAACAAACCATCCTAAACTGACTATGACAAATCAACACTAAGGATATTGAACTGTAGTTCAACCAAAAATCTGAAACACATATGGATGAATTCATACACCTCTCTAAACATATCCCAAAGTCTACACAACCATATCTATTACTCTAGAGGAATGTGAAGCATTTTGGTAAACTTCTAAGACACATAACTTTGCTTTAGTGCAATCCGGAGAACAATCACATCTAACTCTTCTTGTAGAAATGCTTATGACATGAAATCTTGGAGATAACCTCTTTTATAACCACCAAACATAACTTTATAACTACACAACTATATCATTCTATGCAGAGGAATGCAAACCAAAAAGTAGGGTCACTGACTTAGGTATGTAGTTTTTTCCTTAGACAATTCTCAACACAAGTAAAAGAAGAAACATAATTGAATTTTATCTAACTTTTTGAAACTTGAAGAAACCAATAAAAAATGTTAAACTATCTTAACCATGTTCATACTATGCTTATCCCATGTCTCCATCTTTATCAAATCATCACTCTATCTCTAATCATTTCTCCACATCATTCACAAAATCTCTATACAAAAATTACCTCAAGTTGACATCAATGACAACACATATTTCCAATAGTCTATCTATCTATCCCCCTCTCTCTGTCACTTTCTCCTTGTCTCTCTATATAGCTCTCTCTATTACTTTTCTTTATCACCTCATTTATATCTCTCTTACCCACTCTATATACATCTCCCTATCTCTATATCTCTATCTACATCTCATTATTTCTACCTCTCTCTTATTCATTCTTATGCTCTCTATCCCTTTTTATCCATATATTTTTCTACATATATATCCATATCTCTCTATCTCTACTTATCCCTCTCTATCTCTCTATATCTCCCTCTCCCTCTATATATTGATCTATCTCTCCCCCTCTTTAGCTTCTATCTCTACTTCTCGACCTATCTCTTTTATTTTATTTCTCTATCTCTATCTCTACCCCCTCTCTCTCCTTCCTCTATCTCCCCCTCTCTATCTCTCCCTCTTTATCTCCACCTCTTTACCTATCCATCTCTATCTATATTTCTCTCTATAACTTTATCTCGCCATCTATATCTCTCTATATCTCTCTATATCTCTCTATCTCTTCCTCTATTTCTCTCCCTCTCTATTTCTAACTCCCTATCTATCTATGTTTTTATCTCTCTCTTTACCTTTCTTTATATATATTTTTTCTCTCCCTCTCCCTCCATCTTCCTCTCTACCTTTCCATAGATAGAGAGAAATAGAGAGGGAAGGTCATAGAGGTAAAGAGAAGAGAGAGAAGAGAGATATCTAAAGGGAGAGAAAGGGGGAAAGAAGGAGGGATGGAGTGAGAGATAGGTAGAGGGATACAGAGAGGGGAGATATATCGAAGTAGAGAGGGAGGGAGGGGGAAGTGGAGATAGAGAGGTAGGTAGGAGGGATATAGGAAAAGATAGGTTGAAAGAGAGGAAGATGGAGATAATGATAAGTAGATACAAAGAGAGAGGTAAGGTTGTATGGATAAATGGAGAGGGGGGGTGAGGGGATATATTGAGAATTATAGAGGGACAAAGTGAGAGAGGTAAGGTGGGAGGGATAGAGTGAGAGGTAGGTAGAGAGAGAGGGTGGGGGAGATAGAAAGAAGTAGAGAGGGAAGGGAAGATAGATAGGTACAAAGAAAAGGAGACATAGAGGGAAGGAGGGAGAGAGAGAGGTATGTAATGAGAGAGGTAGGGTGGGAGAGATAGAGTTTGAAGTAGGTGGAGAGAGAGTGAGTGGAGATAGAGAGAAGTAGATAGGGAAGGTGAGAGAGAGGAAGAGAGGAGATAGAGGGTGAAGAGAGATATAGAGATATATATAAATGGAGAGAGAGAGAGAGAGGGGTAATGTGGGAGGGATGAAGTGAGGTGTAGGTAGAGAGAAACATGGAGGGGATATAGAGAGAAGTAGAGGGAGGAATATAGAGGTAGAGTGGGAGGGATATAGGAAGAGGTAGCTAGACAAATAGGAAGATGGAGATGGGAGATAAAGAGAAATAGGGAGAGAGGTAAGGTGTTCACCCTACATCTCTCTACCCATCTCTCTATCCCTCCCAAATTAATTCTCTCTCTATCTCTACTTCTCTTTATCTCCCATCTCCAACTTCCTATCTACCTACCTCTCCCTATATCCATCCAACCCTACCTCTCTATCTCTAACTATCCCTTCCTACCTCCCTCTCTACTTATCTCTATCTCCCCTCTCCTTTTATCTCTAACTACCTCCAACTACATCCCTCCCTCATTCCCACCTCTCTCTTTCTTTTGATATCTCTTTATTCTCTCTAACCCTCTCTCTCCTCTCTACCTCTCTCTCACCTTCCCTCTCTACTCTCTATCTCCACTCACCCTCTGTCTCTACCTATTTCTCCCTATATCCCTCCCACCCTACCTCTCTCATTACCAACCTCTCCCTCCCTCTCTTCGTCCCTCCCTCTCTCTCCTTGTCTCTATCCCTCTCCCTATCCCTCTTTCTCTCTCCCTCTCCCTCTCTTTGTACTTCTCTCCCCTTCCCTCTCTACTTCTCTCTATCTCCCCTCACCCTCTATCTTTACCTACCTATCTCTCCCCTTCCCTCTATGATTCTCTCTATATCCCTTTGGATTGAAAACCCCTAGAGCTCCCTTTGAGTTGATGTTATTATTTTTCTTCCCCTTGGCCCATGCCTCATGTGTCTAAATATCTCCAGGCCCTTTTTGAAGAGTTTTTCCCGCTTGCTCCACATGTCCACCACACGCTCCTTAGAAGGATTTCCTTCCTTGATTCTTTATCAAGACCCACCATGTCTCCATGTGTTAGTAGAATGGTCCTTTGAGAGTGTACTCCCCTTTGCTTCTCTACCAAGCTCTTCCTATGTGCCACATAACATCATTCTGCAGGCACCTTTTGGCGGACCCCACAATCAACTCTTGATACAAAGAATTCTCCACATGTCTTATCCATAGGGAATTTCAATGGAAGGAAGGGAATAATGAATGACAAGCCTTGTCCTCTCACCACATTTCCTAACCAACTCTATGGGTGAGTGACATGTGTCTACATGGGAATTATTTTTCTTCTTCTTAGGATCATAGTCATCATTTGCAAAGGGACTCATCTCATTCAAAGGTGACTACATTCTATGTTTCAAAATATTTTCTATTGCAACAACCTTCAGAAATCATTGCAAAAATAATCGTTACTCATGCCAAGGAATCTTTTCTATTATTGGCTCTTAGGTTGTGGGAGGATTTTCTATATATGCTGCTTCAACTTTCCAAAAATGATTTTGGAGGATATATAGAAAAAAAGTTGAAAGACACCAAGCCTTTGTATTTTTTTTATTATTGTATTAAAACTCACAGACTATGCCATTTTTGTCCAGCCTCTCTATTCTTAGTTAGTTGACAAAACATTATACTATGTTGTTATTGTACTGAGTAGTTTATTTGTAGAACTTCTATAATTTCAATATAAGTTTATTGATTCAGACCATGTCTTGGACTCTTCTTTTTAGTGCATGTGTATGGAAATGATCTTATGTTATTTAATAGACTTCTTGGTTTTTCATCTATGCTTTATGTTATTTCTGGACATGCAGTCTATTAAACAGGCCCTTAAATCTCACTGAAAGGGAAGATTTTTTGTGCCTATTAACTTAAATCTTGGTGCATCGCCCTAGATTAGACCTTTATTTTATATATCTGCTTCCTTTTCCCTTTCCAACCCCCCAAATATAGAAGGATTTGAATTCTTTAAAAAACTCGGAGGTCACTCAATTTAGCGCAATTGGTCCCCCCATTAACTGAGTTTCCCATAAGGTTGTTTCTTAGCATTTTTAGGCATCAACAATTATTTTTTTGGCATGCTCAATAGGACTACTTTAATATAAGTCTAAAGTGGGTGTATGAGCCATAGGCTTGTTACTAGATCCCAAACAATGAACAAACCTAGCTTGCTAGTGCCATTGTTGGTTACAGTACATATAGGAACCCGTCCAAGAAATGTCATGACACCTCCAACAGTCATGTTGCTGATTGCTAACATAAATTTTGTGGCATGGGATGTGAGAAGCCCTCTTATAGCACTAGTAGCACCCATCATTTGGGCCCCTATCCCAACCTTTGCTTTAAAATTTGTACCAAAATTCACCGGGGAAGGCTCAAAAACACCATTTGAACACTTGCAATGGCAGATGTGTGTTTGGTGCATGGTGTTATAGACCAAAATGTCATACTAAGGTTGCTTGCAGCCTCTTTCAAAGGCAGAGCCCAAGATTGGTATCACACTCTGGAGGCTAACACTGTCAGTACCTGGAATGAGCTCGAAGATCCTTTCTACGAGATATTTTCAAATAATGGAGATCGGTCTTCACTATATCAAAAACTAATGACCATAAAGTGAGCCCCATATGAGGCCATGACTAACTTCAATGCTTGGTTCCATATGACTTGGCAGAGGATCCAGATTGTTATCCATCCACCAGCCAATTTGGCATTCATGTTTTATCTGAAATCCCTCAATGTCGATATTTTGGTGATGATCTAGTCTCTTGGTAGAACCACTTTACTAGATGCATACAATATCACTGTCAAGGTGGAAAAAAATCTAATCAATGCCAAAAAGTTGCCACCTCAGCCCACTATGCCTATATTTGTTGAGATACCAGCTCCCACCCAGGAGATAGCATCTACCAGTGTGTCCACTCCTCCCTAATCTATGTACGTGTATCTGAGTGCGCTGTAGAATGCTACTTCTATGTCTAACTCCTCAAAAGATGAGATGAGTGATGTCAAGGAGTTGTTGTGGAGCATATCAAAAAAAAAAACTACCATCAAGTGGAACCATTCCATGCCTCCAAAGCCAACTTACCAAAATTATCAAGGTGGAAGATCTTCCTACTAGAAAAATTAGCTCCAAGGAGGCTCGCACACAAATCCACAGACTCAAACAAGTAATTAGATGGTGCCAGTGCCTACTCTACTATAGAATGCTCACCCAAGCTTGAGTAGAGAGTTGAAAGTGGGGTAAAATAATCTTGTTGATGACATCAATTCTTGGTGCTTCCCCTGCAATGAAGAACATATGCCTCAAAATTTCCCACATGATAATCTACAACAAAGAGTGGAAAAATAGTGTAGTCAAGGAATGGCATTAGATTTAGGAGGTTATGTATATGCCTCTCCACAAATGGAAAATGTGGTACTCATTAGAAAAATGCAAGGAATGTCCTTGGAGCAAGAGGCAGATATATCTCCCGACCACATGCTCTTCTCATGGATGGAAGAATAAGAGGTAGTTTTTGCAAATGAGGATTCCACATCCAAGGCCCTGCAAGTAAATTCATATTATAACACTCGCTCTAAGAGGATATTCACAGGAAATTGGTTGTTCAACAACCCAAAGGTGTTCCTGATCAAACTCCTAGTTCCCCCACAATTGCACAACAATTTTAGCCGCAAAAGGAGATTGTTATAACAAGGGATAAGGAATAGAAGCCTTTGAATTTTCCACCATTCAATGTGGTGGAAAAATTGAAGAAATCCTCTGCTAATGTATCTCTTTGAGATATCTTAGCTATTCTGGAGTAGAATTCATTACTGTAGAAGGCCCTACTAGAAGATACCAGCAAGGAGCCAACAGAGCAACCTTCCAAAGGGAAGGGAATCGATTCTCCACCTCAGGCTAAAGCTCTCAAAAATAGTGGAGAGAAAGCTTCTACTGAAAGTAAATGTAAGCCTAAACTGAAACCCTTCTTCTTGACTCTCATTGTGGGTAAGAAGTTGTTGCACAATTCTATAATTGAATCTAGTGCTAGTACCACAACCATTCCCAAGTAGATAGCTAAAGCCTTAGGAATTAGCTATGAACCTTTAAACAGAGGGGTTATGCAGCTTGATGGGAACAAGGTTGAAACCGTAGGTGTCATTAAGAACCTCCCCTTGAATCTATTCTTTTTCCCTAGTATCATAGTTCCACAAGATATCGTGATCATAAATGTTCCCCCCATGTTCGTTCTTTGCTTATCTGAGGAATTCACTTCCAAGATAGGTGGATATATTTCTTTAGATTGGTCACACTTGATCCTCAGGACCAAAAATGGACCTAAAATGAAGACAGTGTTCGAACCTTTGCATTTGAAACATGTAGCAGATGAAGCCATGATCAAATTTGAGGCCACTCATACCTCTATCACCAAAGAGGAAATGTATTGTACTAAGCTACTAGGGGATGTGAAGGTGACCGGAGACCGGATTGATCAAGAAGAGGTACTCTTGATCAAATATATAGAAACTGATCCTTTCAACAATTATCATGCCACCAGATTGGGAACCTATGTCATTTATGATGAAGATCAAGTGATTCTAAAGGTCATGAAGGAATACGAGGGTGGCCAATCCTCAGAGCTATGGACATTGCATTTTGATGGAGCAAGATGTAAAGTTGGTGTAGGAGTTGGGATATGTTTGACATCCCCATCCAACGAATAGACCCTTAGGTATTTTTTCTTTTAGTTTTCCTCTTCGAACAACGAAGCTGAATATGAAGGCCTAGTGCAAGGTCTGAGTCTTATAGAATGGATGAGAGTTAAACAAATAATGGTGTTCGGAGACTCTAAGCTAGTATTCAATCAATTCTGAGGGCTCTCTATAGCAAAGAATTTCCACATGAGATATTATAGGAATAGAGTTTGGGATCTAATTGAGAGCTTTGAAGCCTTCAATATCTAGACAGTGCCCAAAGAGAATAATGTGGCTACAGATTGCATGGTGGTGATAGGATCTTAATTTAACCCTGTTTCTGACCTAATTCATAACATACACTTCATACGAGTGATTGTTCGACTAGAAATACTAGATAATGACCAAATCTAGAAAGTGTTCGAAAGTGATGAACACATCACCTCATTCATTCAGCAGTTAAGAGAGTTCACTAAGCAACTCCAACTAAAAATTGTTGAGGCCTATGAAGGGAAAATTATTCAATTGAGGTCAAAAAAGCTTCCAAAAATACTGGTCACTCTCAAAAACCTATTCGATTTTGACGATGCAAGGAATGCCAAGAGGAAGTTTGTAGTGGACAAAAGCGACTATGTGGATCTTTTGGTCGAAGATGGAAGGAAGCTCAAGGTTAGAAAGGATGTCCCGCAACATGATAAAGAAAGGCTCATCCATTTTTGTAAAAAATATGGAGTAGTGACCTAGTCATATGATGACCTCAAGGGGTATGATCCTGAACTCATCTAGCATACTATAGAATTGACAAAAGGAGCAAAACCTATCCACCAAAAGCAGAGACCAGTAAATCCAAAGATTGAGGCATGGATGACACAAGAAATGACAAAGCTAATTCAATCCTAGACTATCTTCTCAATCAAGAACAACACATGGGTGTCCAACCTGGTTCCTTTCTAAAAAAAAAATGGAGACATCCACCTATGTGTTGATTTTTGAGACCCAAACAAAGCATCCCTGAAGGACCACTACCCCTTGCCCTCCATGGAGTCTATCTTGCAAACTATAGCTGAATTGGAAACATTTTCTATGTTAGATGGCTTCTTCGGTTACAACTAGATCTAGGTAAAAGAGGAGGAATGACACGAAACAATGTTCACTACCAAGTGGGGAACATTTTCCTACGCAAAAATTCCCTTTGGTCTCTCAAATGCAGGAGCTACCTTCCATCGGGCAATGGATATTTATTTTGGAGAATTGTTCAACAAGATTATCTTAATCTACTTGGATGATCTAACTGTATTCTCTAAGTCTAAGGATGATCATTTTGATCATGTAGAAATGGTTTTTAAAAGATTCCAGGAGTTCAAGGTGATGGTCAAGGTCGTTGATGTCACAACTTGCATCATTTAATTAATTCTTTTATCGAACCGGGTGTGTCTCAGAGCAATATGCGATAAGGATAGTTGTCATAGATTCTTTTGGGGGGGTTTTCACTATAAACAATGACTTCAGGTATCATTTTTCCTACTTCAGGATCTTTTAGGAGCTCTTGGGGGCTCTTCAAGAGCTTTCAAGAGCTAAACAGTAGCGAATGATTCTTAAGATTTAAATCTACTTTAACTTCTAATTTAAAATTTTGTTGACTTAATTCTGACTTTATTGACTTCAATTTGGACCAATTCATGGAGATAATTAATGATTGCTTTAATCCTTAATCTAAAACACAAAATTCCAAATTAATTCTATTTTTCTTTAAAAGAAATCCATAACTTAATTGCTGGAAAGTAAATGCTAATTTAAGAGCAGGAATAAATTGCAAGAAAATGATGATTATTCTAAAAAGAATAAAGACTAATCTCCATGAACAGATTCTAAACAGACTTCAACTCCATCTTTCCATCAATTCCTAACATTTTTTTAATGAAGCTTAACAAACAAACATTGATTCTAACTGATTCGAACAACATCTAAACCTAATTTATATAAGAAACTTGTTCAACAATTCTAATGGTTCAATTCAACATTTCTACTAAACAAATATAAGCATTCTAACTATTCAATCTTAACCATAATAAACTAAAACTTTGAAACATAATTGTAAACATAAGCGATTATCCAATCTTAACATTTACCAAGATAGAAGATGATTTTAATGATTGATCAATTCAAAATCAGTTTCTACTACAGAATTAATGAATCAAAAAATAACAACACTTAACAAAAATACCATACAATCATTCCAAAGGTTGAGCAGGCCCTACTCTTCCTTAGGTAAGATCCTTCAACACAGTGAATTAATTAACTTCTTGCTTCCTTTCTCATTGATCAAAAGTAGAACGTAGAACAAAGTATTGCTTGTGATTACAAAAATTGTAATTGCAAATTATCTAACTCCTAACTAAGACTGAAATGTGGATATTTATAAAATATCATTATTAGCTTCTAACATGGCGTTAACTACCAAAACTTAAGGCGACCAACTATAGATTACAAAATGAAACTAAAAATAGAACTGAAGTTGACTAAGGAGGACTATGCTAGAACTATGCCAGATTGGCGTTGGAAGTAAAAGTTCCTCAACTGACTATGAAGAAGTCGATTCAGATTTTGAGTGACTCATCATCCAGCAGGGCCTATCTATGGCGTATTCATTCCTCATGATTAAATAGAGAGTTTAACCATCTCATCAATCTATAAGATACCTAGTTAAAAACCCTTATGAAAAGGACAACAATCATGGCAATAAAGATTAATGCAGAATAATCATCTCATCCAAAGTCATCATAAATCAACACATTTAACATAAGCTATTACTTCCAAAATATTCACTAACTTAGTTAAACATAAAGTAAAATAAGAAAATATGTTAATCTATTGTCTACCACCATTCATGTCAATTAACAATAAAAACAAGTCTTTTTAAACATAAAAATCCTTAAATTAAAGTATTTTTTATCTCCCATCACAGGGTATCCCTGAACCCCAAAAAATGTATTTTCGAAGTTCCGCAAGGAAAAATATTAGGACACGTGGTGTTCAAATATGGAATTTCAATTGACCCAAAGTTGATGAAGGCAATCAGGGAGCTTCCCCTACTAGTCAACAAGAAGGGATTTTAGTCCTTTCTGGGAAAGGTAAATTTTGTAAGAAAATTCATTTCTAATTTTGTAGGATTAATTAGACCTATTACCCTAATGCTCAAGAATGATCAATTGTTCAAATGGAAAAAATATGCCATAGAAGCCTTTGAGAAGGTTAAGGATGCTATTTCTTTAGCCCCTATTCTAGTAAACCCAAACCTATCAAAGGACTTCATAATGTATGTGTTCAATAGCAAATCTAGCATCACTATTGTTCTGACCCAAAAGGATGATGAAGGAAAGGGAGAACATCTGATAGCATTCCACTCATAGACCTTAAAGGATTATGAGAGGAACTATAACTTTGTCAAAAGGAAAGCATTCACAATTGTTAAGGGGCTCAATAAGTCCTGACACCTTATATCTTGTAACAAGGTAGTTGTATATGTTGTGAATTCTCGTGTGTACAAATACATTATGGGAGGAGAAATCAAAGAAAAAAGGGGCAACTAGATTACTAAAATCCTTGAATATGACATTGAGGTTAGGCCCACAAAGACTATTCGAGGAAGAGGATTATGCAAGTATCTAGCACATGATCAAGAAATGGTAGTTGAGGAGGAACGACCTGAGCCGGTCCTGATGAACGAATCTGAGTCTGAAGGCTACTAGTTGGTGGATAGGATGAGATTTATGCATACTGGGAAATATCCAATGGGACTCCCTTCTCAAAAGAGAAGATTTTATAGATTAGAAAATAATGGATATGCACTCATCGAAGGAGTCCTTTTCAAAAGGAACTTCAATGGTGTTCTCCTGCAGTGTGTCACCACAGAGCAAGCAAAGAAAATTCTAGAAATATTTCACAATAGTCCCATGGGAGGATATTTCTATGCAAAGACCACCACCATCAAAATTATGTGTGCCAGATATTTCTAGCTTACAGTATTCAATGACTCACACTCTCTAGTTAAGGGATGCAAAGAATGCCAATTCTTCACAAGAAGAAGGAAAAACTCAACAATGCCTCTTAATCCAATAGTGGTTGATGAACCTATTGCATAATGGGGCCTTGATTTTATCAAGATGATTAATTCCACCTCCAGTTCTAGACACAAATGGATCCTCACAGCTATAGACTACTTTACTATATGGACCAAGGCCATGCCCCTGAATAATGTGATAGAGGCATAGATTGTGAACTTTCTTGAAGAATTGGTAACAAGGTTCGACCCTCTAAAGACCATCATCTCTGACAATGTGAAGGCCTTCCTAGGTTCAAAGGTATGCCAATTTTCACTCAAGCATGGCATATTCCTAAAGACGTCCTCAAACTACTACCTACAGGGGAATGGTCTAGCTGAGTCAACTAATAAAAATTTAGTCTGACTCATTAAAATAATCAGGTTAGAGCATCAATAAGAGTGGCATAAGAACCTTTGGGTAGCACTCTAGGTAGACTAGATAACTCCTAATAAAGTCTTAAATATTTCACTATACGAGTTGGTATACGGGAAGGAAGCACTATTGCCCATCTCCATAGAAATTCTTGCACTATAGTTGCTCAAGTCTCTAGAGGTTGAACAAAATGAAGCCATGGAGGTCCATTTGGCTGAGTTTCTGGAGGTGTAGGAGAAAATAAAAAAAATCTTGACAACCATTTCTAACTGCCAACAGGTGGTTAAAAGGTGATTTGACAAGAATACCTCTGACTAGAGTCTTAAATGCGGAGACTTGGTGCTAAAATTCAACAAGAGCACCACAAAGCTTAGCCAACATGGAAAATTTGACACTCTATGGGAAGGCCCTTTTTGAATTATTCAATGCAAGCAACATAATGCATTTGAATTAGAAAATATGGAAAAAGAAGCATTGGGAATTCCAGTTAATAGAATTCACCTCAAATTTTTCAATTAAGCTTGATTGATTATTTTTCCAGCACGTAGATATATAATTATGTAAATTTCCTTTCTTTTTTTTGTTGTTTGTTTGGCTGATCTTTCTAAACAAACCCATAATACAAGAAGCAGAGAAATAAAAAGAGATGAAAATTGATAAAATAGTTGTATATTCATTATACGGTAATATATACTTTGATATTACAATTCTAAAATGGCTCTTAGACCATACTTTTTGAGTATATATATATACTAAGTGACTTTTCAAACATATGTATTAAAAACCTTCTGAGACATATATACAAAAAATAGGAGAAAAGAGTTCATTCTTAAATGATAATTCTAGCATCAGCATCAACAACATTAGGAACAACCTCATCAACAACCTCTAGAGTAGTGGCAGGTGCAATGGGAAAGGCAACAAGAGCATCAATGATAGTAATAACAAGCGATGGAGGAAACACCAAGTTTCTAAAGTTGGTGTACCACTCCACATCATAGAATGTAACCACATTGTAGCATCGCAATAGGAAGTGGTAGGCACGAGAAAATCTATGGTGGTGCTCTCTAATTGTCATAATGCAGAACCCGCTTAGGAATGGCACCCACGACACCACTGTGTCCTCTTCAATGTGTCTACAGAGATCACTCATTGTGGGGAGACTAAGGCCATACATCACATTTTTCACAACTTGACCAAGGCCTCTGAGGTAGTGCTTTGGGAAGATTTCCATGGTGAGTCACAGGATCATCTGCTTGGGCACATGTATGTCAAGCAATGAAGCAACAAAATGAGAGCAAATGTTAGTATTTACCCTATATTTATCCTCATATTCTATGCAATCCTTCCTTAGTATCCACTTCATTGCTATAATTTCCAAATAATTCTTGTTCTTTGTCATGCGTTTCAAATGCCTACTAGAAATTTCACCTAAAAAGGCTGCCTGTGTGTGCCGTAGAAAAATGGTCCCTTGACATTTTTATGGCCTTTTAGGTCTTTCTTCATGATGGTTGGTCCATTTTTCTTTTATTTAATGTTATCATGTGGCTTAAACATTCACATTAGGTCCTTAAAATTAAAATTATAACATCTTGTGAAGGTGTTGTGAAGTGTTGTAAAACATTTCTACACTTTTCTAGACTCTATCCATTACAATTCACCTAAAAATCACCTTTTCATCACTTATCAAGTCCTATTTTGAAGTGTTGTAAAGTCTTGTAACAAGATTTCACACTTTTCTAGGCTTAATTCCACTATTTATACCTTTCTTATGCTTTATTTGACCCCTTTATGCCCTTATAAGGCTTAATTAAGTGTATTTTTGAATGTAAACCCATAAAAAAACATTAAATGCAAGATAATTCTGGACACCCACTTTCAAGTCCAATGTGAGGCCCATTTGCCATGGGTGGCGAATGAGTCCCTCTTAGCTCCAAATTAAAAATATTTCAAATTTTCTTTCAGGTTTTTATTCAAAATTACCTTATGTCAGCCTGTGATGAGGTATCATTGGGTTACTAAGGCACAAGTGTGTATAAATAAGTGTTTTTCTCCTCATTTTACATCTCCTACAATCTCTGTTGGCAAAACAAGGACAAACAATTGAGAGGGGGGTGAATCAATTGTCACAAAATAATAAAATTTTCAAACTTTACTTAACTTAATCTCATATCTGATGAATAGGAAATTAACCACAAACAATTAACACATCAGAGAGACAAAGAACACCAATATTTTTATGTGGAAACCCTACTAGGGTAAAAACCACGGTGGATGTTAGCCCACAATATTATACCCTGTTAAAATTATAATGAAAACAATAAAGGGGAATGCACATGCATTCAGGCACACTACCTAGAGCTCACTGCTCAATTACAAAAGGGGCTCACTTCCTAACAATACAGAATAGGATTAAATCCAGAGGGTATGAACTAACAAAATAGCTTCTGCACAAGCTTGATTACAGTTCCAATTAAGCATAGAAAACTCCCTCACTTTTCACTCAAACTACTTCACACTTCGCTTAGTCTTCTTCACGCTCTACTCTACAATCAAATGATATTCACACATACACACATAGGAGCACACCTGACACACTTTAGACCAAAGAAACAATTGCTCTTATATATTTGTATCATGGATTACATCAACAACTTAGTCAACCAGAAAAAAAAAAACATATTTGCAATGTCGACCCAAATTTACAATTAAATTTTCACTGTGGATCAAAACACCATCGGCCAATACAATGATGCAACTCAAAAAAATATTCATGAGCATGCCAAACATTCAAATTTTTCTTTTCAAGGATCCACAACACGTTACTAACATTATGTTAGCTAGGAACATGAAAACCCGAACGTGCACAAGAAAAATCTTCGACCACAAGCACACTGATCAATGTGGACATATACAAATGATGAAGAATGATATAGAAGCATCCAAGAACACTAGGAACTGACAAAGAAGCATCCACAACAACTAAGATTATCAGAATCACACAATCTTCACTTAAGAACACTGACAAAGACCACATAAATACTGTCAAACCAGAACATGATCAAAGCTACACGTGAACCTATGAAACTTCCAGTGGATGATCTAGATAATCTAAAAAATAAACCCTTTAGTCCACAACAGTTGATCTCCAACATGCAAAATAGGACACCTTCAAGACCTTCACAATTCCACTAGCAATAGGTAACTCTGTAACTCTTCCTTTCACAATTTTCTCAATATCCTTGACATATACATCCTTCAATACAATGGTGCTAATAGTGTTGACATCAATGACAACCACATATCAACAATACACCCATAGTATCTAACAACCTACCCCTTTGGCATTGATGGAAACACATGATGTGAAAAATACCATCAACACAACTGTACTAACTCCCCCTTAGATTACGACTCCTCTTCTCTGTTTCTCTTCTCCCCCTAAAATGATTTTTCACATTACTCTTCTCCCCCTTTGACATCAATGGAAAAGGTAACCATGACCTTTCCATATACATGCTTTGAACCACATATCTGCACATCTAACTACTCCCCCTGAGTAGCAACCACAGAGACATCAATCTGGATAAGAATATAGCAATGAAGCTCACAGATTGATGCAAGTAAATGCATGTTTTAGTTCTTATTAGGAGGGGTAATCACCCCTAACATTCCTCTGAGATAATCAAAAGTATCCTTTGGCAATGGCTTAGTAAAGATTTCTGCAATTTGTTCTTTGGTAGGAACATACTCCAATCTGACTTCTTTCTCATTCACCTTCTCCCTCAAGAAGTGAAACTTGATTGATATATGTTTTGTCTTAGAGTGTAGTACCAGACTCCTTGAAATATTTATTACACTTGAATTGTCACAGTATATGGCAATAGGTTCTTCATATACCACCCTAATATCTTTCAACATTTGTTTCATCCATATGACTTGAGTACAGTTATTGGTAGCAACAATATATTCTGCTTCAGCAGTAGATAGAGAAATGGAATTCTATTTTTTTCTCAACTAGGGCACCAAATTCTTCCCTAGGAAGAAAGCACCACCACTAGTACTTTTCCTATCATCTACATCTCCATCCCAATCTACATCAGTATATGCACTCAAAGTGAGATCATCATCCTTTGGATACCAAAGTCCAAAGTCAATTGTTCCCTTCAGTTATCTAAAGATTATTTTAACAACAGTCACATGTGATTCTTTTGGATCAGCCTGAAATATAGCAACCATACTTACAACATTCATAATGTCTGGTCTAGTTTGGGTCAAATAGAGCAATCCACCGATCATTGACCTGTATCTAGTTTGGTTTTCCTTAAGAGAATCATCATTCTATGTTAGCTTGCATCTGGTCACCATGGGAGAGCTTTGATTCTTCCATCCCTGTCACATATTTAGTTTGGTTTCATCAAACTTATAGATGATGATCCAACATCTATTACCTAAATGTTAGCTCTAGCATCTGGTCACCATGCTTTCTTCAAGAAAACCATGAGTAACTCAAGCTTTGATTCTCACATCCAGTTCCCAAATTTATTCTAGCAATGTTTCTTCAAAATCAACACCTTCCATTTGAGAATACCCTTTACATACTAGTTTTTCTTTATTCTAGCCACTTCACCTTGTTCATTCAACTTGTTCCGAAACACCCATTTAGTACCAATCACATTTTTGTCTTTGGATCAGGGAACCAGTGTCCATGTGTCATTCTTTTTAATCTATGTCAGTTCTTCCTTCATAGCTTCCATCTAGTGTTCACGTTGACAGGCTTCAGTGACATCTTTAGGTTCAATCTTGGAAATTAGGCAATACTCTTCTGCAATCTTTCTTCTAGTTTGCACACCTTTACTCTTATCTCCTATAATTTTATTTTCAGAATGATTTAGCTTTACATACCTTGGAACTTTAGGACTTTCTTGAGCTTCTGGTTCTTCTATTCTTTCTTCTTTACTTGCACTTATTTGTGCTTCCTAACTTACATGATCTATCGAAATGAATTGAGGTTGCATTACCAGAACATATGGAATAATCTGAAGTTGGTTTTGTGTCTGAGAATTCTTCCCTTGGCTTGTATTGTCTTCATTTGAATCATAACCATGATATCTAGATGATTTGGAAAAGTCCTCATCAACTCTGACATTTTCACTCTCAACCATTTTTCTCAGTCTTTTGTTATAGCATCTGTAAGCCTTACTCTTAGTTGAGTAACCAAGAAATATTCCTTCATCGCTTCTTGCATCAAACTTTCCTATATCATCATCTCTCTTGATATAACACTTGCTTCCAAATATATTGAAATATTTAATAGTAGGCTTATAACCAAGCCATAACTCAAAAGGGGTCTTACCAAAATTACCATTAACATTTACCCGGTTCAAATTATACACAACAGTGCTTACAACTTCACTCCAATAGATCTGGGGCACATTTCCTTCTATCATCATTGTTCTAGTAGCATCCAGAATTGTTCTATTCTTTCTCTCTACAACTCCATTCTGTTGAGGGGTCTAGGGAGCATATAATTGTCTTTTGACTCCATGTTCTTCACAAAAAGAGTTGAACTCTCTAGAGATGAACTCACCACCACTGTCAGATCTCGGGCATTTAATTTTTAGACCTTTCTCATTCTCTTCCATATCCTTGAAACTTTTGAACTTTTCCAGTGCTTCACATTTTTCTTTTAGGAAAGAAACCCATATCATTCTAGAATAATCATCAATAGTCAACATAAATTACCTTTCTCCATGAATACTTTTGACTCTAGAGGGACCACAGAGATCAGTATGTAGCAGCTCCAGCAAATCATTTGAATGAAACTGTTTTCTCCAGAAAGATACTCTAGTTTGTTTACCCATCTAACACTCCTTACAAATTGTGTCAGTAGGCTTTACTAACTTAGGTAGATCTCTTACTGCTTGAGTGGAACTTACCTTGACATAGCCTCCTATGCCACAACCTTATTTCATCTACTTGAGCAATTAAACAACTCTCACTAGCAGTATTTAGGTGAAAAATGTTGCCTTTTATCTGTTTACCTATAGCAATCATATTTCCAGAACTTCCACATATCCCGCATCTCCCATTTTTGAATTGTAGATCATAGCCTTTGTCCACCATCTGTCCAACACTCAAAATATTATGCTTCAGGCCTTCAAAATAAAGAACATCATCAGTGTTATGCTTACCACTAAGACAAATAGAACCTCTTCCACAAAACACACCAACATTGTTATCTCCAAACCTTACAAACCCACCATCATACTTCTCTAGACTTTCAAATTTTCTTTTATCACTAGTCATATGATGTGAGAATCTGCTGTCAATAACCCAATCTTCCTTTTCTTCAACTTAGGATGCAAGAGCTTTCTCATCTTTAGTAGATTCAGTAGCAACAGAACTATTTTCAAGTAGTAATGAAAACCCATTCATCTTCATTTACATTATCTTTATCAAACTCATCATTAGTCACTACTTCAACAAAGTAACATTTCTTTTGGAATCTAGACTTGTTAGGCTTATATCTAGGAACTCTTTCCAAACACCTTGATGCAAAATGACCTATTTTACTGCAAGAAAAACATTTTAGGAAATACACCTTCATACTTACCTTTTCCTCTGCCTTCTTTCTTTACAATCAGTGCTTCCAACTCCTCTACCTCTCTTTCTTTATCTTCAAGTTGTTTCAGTTCTTCATCATACTTGGATATCTTTCTGGAACACTCTCCTATATTATATATTTGCTTGTTACTTCTAGATACAATAGCCTTGAATGCAGATTCAGTCTTCATAATAGATTCACCAAATTCACTTAATTCAAAAGTAGCAATCTTACCAACCAACGTATCTCTTGTCATCTTCGTTACTGATCTGAGCTCTTCAACAACATGAGCCTTCAATTTGTATGAGGGAGGAAAGGATCTAAGTTTCTTAGCCACAATTTCATCCTCTTCTAGGGAACCATCAACACATCTAATACCCATCACTATTTCATTTACTCTTTGCATAAAAGAAGTGATGTTTTCATCTTCACCCATCTTCAAATTCTCATACTTGCCTTTCAAACACTGTAGCTTAGCCATCTTCAGCTGTGCATCTCCTTCATACAAAGTTTCCAACTTTGTCCAAATCTCATGAGCTATCTTTAGACCTATCACATTTTCCATCTCTGAATCTGTTAGAGCACTCACCAAGGCTTCAATAGCCCCAATATTATTTTTAGCTTCTTTGATCTCATCAGTAGTGGAGGGACCATTCTAAGGAATAACATATGGATCTTTTGTAATCTTCCAATAAGCTTCACCAATACACCTCAGGTGCAGTGAGTAGTTAGTTCCATCAAATTTAGGACTATCCTTCTTGTATGATGCCATCTAAGATCACCTCAAGCTTTTAGACTTCTTCAAAGGAACCTGTTTTGATACCAATTGTTGGAAAAACAAGGAAAGACAACTAAGAGGGGGGGTGAATTAGTTGTCACAAAATAATAAAATTTTCAAACTTCACTTAACTTAGTCTCAGATATGATGAATAGACAATTAACCATAAAAAATTAACACATCAAAGAGATAGAGAACACCAAGATTTTTTACGTGGAAACCCTGTTAGGGAAAAAACTACGGTGGATTTTAATCCACAATATTAAACCATGTTAAAAGTATAATGAAAAAAATAAAGGGGAATACACACTGCCTAGAGCTCACTACTCAGTTACAAAAGGGGCTCACTGCCCAACAATACAAAATAGGATTAAATCCAGAGGGTACAAACTAAGAAAATAGCTTCTGTATAAGCCTGATTACAGTTTCAATTAAGCATAGAAAACTCTTTCACTTTTCACTCAAACCACTTCACACTTCACTCAGTCTTCTTCACACTCTACTTTGCAATCGAATGATATTCACATATACGCACATAGGAGAACACCCGACACACTTTACACTGATGAAACAATCGCTCTTATATATCCGCATCATGGATTACATCAACAACTTAGTCGGCCAGAAAAAATATAAAATATTTGCAATGTCGACCCAAATTTACAATTAAATTTTCAATGTGGATCAAAACACCATTGGCCAATATAATTATGTGACTCAAAACAATATTCACGAGCGTGCCAAACATTCAAATTTTTCTTTTCAAGGATCCACATGTTACCAACATTATGTCGGCCAGGAACATGAAAACCCGAACGTGCACAAGAAAAATCTTTGACCACGAGCACACCAATCAATGTGGACATATAAGAATGATGGAGAATGATATAGAAGCATCCAAGAACACTAGGAACTGATAGAGAAGCATCCACAATAACTAAGATTATCAAAATCACATAATCTTCACTCAAGAACACTGACAGAGACCACATAAATATTGTCAGACCACAACATGATCAAAGTTACATGCAGACCTCTGAAACTTCTAGTAGATGATCTAGATACTCTCAAAAATAAACCTTTAGTCCACAACATTTGATCTCCAACATACAAAATAGGACACCTTCAAGACCTTCACAATTCCACTGGCAACATGCAACTCTGTAACTCTTCCTTTCACAATTTTCTCAATATCCTCGACATATACAACCTTCAATACAATGATGCTCATAGTGTTGACATCAATGAGAACCACATATCAGCAACACACCCACAACATCCAACATCTCCTCATTCACTTGCATTCACTAAACATCAATCAAGCATTTGAGCACTTTGCATCATTCAATCAAGCATCAATCAAGTATCATGGAGCAGCCATTGACATATCTTCAGATTTCTTCAACAAGGTTGTGGTGAGTTTAGGAAATTTTCATGTTTTTTATTCATCTTTCCTTTTTCATTTCATTATATTTCTCCATTAAGGGTTTGATTACTAAAGTGGGATTTGACAAAGGAAAATCCCTATAACCTAACCCTTAACCATTTTTCCCCTTTTGTATGTGTGTTTGAAAAGTTTTGTATGCAGATTTTTCAAGCAATTAGGTGTTGAAAAGTGGACAAGAATTCAAAAAAGTGTTTCAAGTCAACTAAAACCTATTCCAAGCTTGGAGACAACTTGCAGTCCATTTTCTGCATATTTGACTCCATCAACCCGACAAGAAGACAACCTCAGATCTAGTGCTACATAATTGGTCCCTGATTTCACATCATTTTGGGAGAGGACTAATTCTCCAAATAGTGGTGAATGAGTCCCACCTTAATGCTGGAAATTGAGATTTTGTCAGATTCTGGATCCGGACACTTAGAAACCTATTTTCAGAAGTTTCCATCAAAAGCAGGTGTGATTCACCATCAATGGCGAATGAGTCCCACTAGTGATTTTCAATTATTTCTACTAGCATTCAAGACACTCCAAATTCTTCATTCTTTTCCCAGGTATACTCTGATTCAACCTTCTCCATTTCTATTTTGCATTTGTTGATACTTTAGTTCGTGCTTGCATATCACATTATGTTTTCAAACACCACTTTTTTCCTAGATTTTGCATTCATAATTAGTCAATTAGTCTATTTAGTTGCATTTAGATCATCTCATTTAGTCTTAATAACATCATACAATTCCTAATTTGAGTGAACCACATAGATTTTGCTGGGGTTTATCTCTCTCCTTTTAGGTGAAAGATCCTAAGAGTGCAAGAGTAGTCTATAAACCTCATGCCTAAAAATCCATGGTTCACTATGAATTATTGGTAGTAAGCCTAATTGGAGTGTTCATTGCACCTATCTCTACCCAGCTACCAAATGCCAATTCATCCCAATTACCAAGTGCAATTCTTGTTCTTTTCTTTAGGTCTATTTATAGAAATAGCCAAGGTACATATGTGCGATAAGCATGATGTTGATCGAGTATTAACTCAAAAAGACCACTTAGTTGCATCTATTGTGTATGAATTGTTCTATGCGAGTTAATAAGAAGTAATTAATTAGCTAAAGCTGGTGGCAGTCTCAAGTGAAATTCTACACGGTCAAGTGCTAATGTGTCACGTTGTGGGAATTTTTCATTCTCCAAGGATGAACTCAAATATTTTTGTGTACTCATTACACTTTTTTCCTAATCATTCTTTTTAGGCTATTAATTGCAAAGCATGTGAAATTTTTTGTATGCCTTCAATCACCAGCTGAATTTCCCAAGAAATAGCACTGTAGGACATAATGACTAATTATCATTATGAACTATTGTATTTTCAAAAGGAAAAGAATTCATTTTGCATGAATGAAAGAGTTGGTGGTACATGCAAAATTTATTGTGAGAAAGAAACCGTCATTTACAACTCCAAGTCAAAAAAAAGTTATGGTGCATGTGAAAGAACAACACTATGAAGAGTTTTCTGAGTATGTTGTTCATTGGAGAGAGATTTGAGTTCAGAATTTGCTGAAGAACCCAAGTGAGTTGTAGAAAGGTTGAGCATCATGAAGGTCCACATAATTATGAAATGGCCTAGAATCCTCCAATGGAAACACAAGGAGAGGTAGCCCAAAGCTTATTTGATGCCATGCATGCAGTGCCAATGGCCAACATTTTTGATAACATCTCTTACACTTCACCTAGGATACTAGAGAATCCAAAGTGGATCTGCACACTAGTTGTGGAAAAGAAAGCTCATAGGAACTAGACCCTAATAGAAGAAGAGTGGGATAACATTCACGACTCTATCCTTAAAACCAATCCTAAGATTCTTATGGAATTAGCCTATGAGAGAATGAAACAGGATAATAACCAACAGTCTTTGGCGTACAAGCTATGGTTCTGCGATCTCCTACAGTATATGGTCCCCTTGGTTCTTCACTACCTGGAACTAGTTCATGAGTGTGCTCAACATTTTAACCTAGATACTGGCACCATTAAAGTCCAAAAACTAAGGGTTGTGATCAGTGTGGAGGCTATAAGGGATATGCTATGTATCCATACCAGAAGGAGCTCCAAAGCATAAAGGATGGAAAAATTCACTATAGAGGGTTGGGAAGAGTTTTGGAGGACCAGATATTTTGCTTTGTACTTTTATAACCAAGAAACCAAAAGTCCTAAGGAAGATGTAGCAAAGCCACCACATATTTTGGTTGCACACAATGCTTTCAACTTGGACTTGTAGGATACCTTCTCTATGATGGATTTTTTTTTGGTGGAATGGACAGTGATTGATATGTTCAGGAGTTTCAAACGGGTCTGGGTTTTTAGTTGAGAAGACAACATTCTCTATTCTGGTATGACTTCACAGAGGTCATTTTTTGGGAGATGTTGAACCAAATCAAGGATTACTAGATGCAGCATAAGTTCAAGTTTTCTTCTCTCCTTGCTCAGATGTTTTTACACTAGAACCCCGACTTCTTTAGAAACCATATGGGTTTGGCTGTTTTTGATGAAAATGGGGTAAGAAGGCCAGTTTCGATGTGGACTCCCCTCCTTTCTATAACTTATGATTACTATGCATTTTTTGAGTGTTTCCTAACTCTGATTTTGCAAGATTTTAGTGAGGATGGCAAGCTTTATCAACTTTCTGTTCAGCAAACAGGGTGGATACAAAGTTTCCCTGCTCCTTGTGATTGGTTTCTTGCGGAGGATTTTACATTCATTAGGCTACATGGATTTTACGAGGATCCATTCCAACTCCCGGTATGTGTCATAGACAAGGTGTTGGCCCTTGAGGTATTTTAGCAATTGGAAATTATTGACCTCAACTTATATGGAGGAAGAAATAAGAAAGGCTTTTTCTTCTGCCCTTTGAGCTTTAGAATGGTGATAATGTTAAAGAAGCAGACACATGGTCTGCTAGAGGCGAAGCTGGCTCATCTAGGGCTGGTATTGATTTGTGAAAAATTGAAATATAATCCCAATGATAACTTAGCAGAGCTAAATGTTAAAGTGGTTCACAGCTCTAGACCTTATTGGGAGGATCGACAAAATTTGCAGTCAGAACAAGATGATCTATTTGTGGAACTGGCCCATATTCCTATTGAAGATAAGAGGCTACCATGGATCTCTTTCTATTTACCTTTGGAGAAGCCCAATGACAAGTGTAAAATGGGGGCCACCCTTTGTAATCAATTAGTCAAGCAATGGCAGTGGAGTGAAGATAAAATTACAGACTTCTGGATTTATCATCAAGAGACCAAATTCCTTAATGCCCTATTCCATGAGACATGCAAGGATGGAAAATTTGATGATCTATGGAACAGAGGGCATGAAGATACTGATACCAGTGATGATGAGGATGTTGACCCAGAGGAAGCAAGGAAAATAGTGAAGAGAAAGGAGGTGAAAAAGGCCCAAGCACAGAAAGTCAAAAAAGTGATGAAATTGCCTACCAAAGCTCCACTGAGAGTGCAAGTGACTACATCATAGTCGGAGGCCTCACTACCACATGAATGGGCTATGAAAAGACCTAGGGTATCTTAGCAACCTCCAGAGATTGTAGAGGTGCACAATTCTCCACCCGATAAGAGGCAACACATGGATACAACTTCTAGAGAAAGCTCACAAGAACTTGCAACGAGTCAAGGATCAGAGTCCTCCACAACTCAGGTATCTTTCTCTCCCTCTCTTCTCTCTTCATAGTCTTTGGTTGCTCCTACTACCTCTTTGCATCCCATTACTTTGAGTTTTGACCTTTCCTTTTCCGTTTCCACGATCATGGGAGGTTTCTCCCAATTCTCCCAAATGGGACAATTAGCTTTTACTCCCTCATGGTCTGTTCCACCTTTTGTCGGAGCCCAGTCTATAACCATTGTTGCTAATCCTTTTACTCCCACTGCATCGGCTCCAACTTAGCTTTCCTAATGGAATCCTCTACATCTCCTCTACTACCACCACTCCCCATGAGTCCTTTTGCCACTTCCCAAACTGGGCCTTGGTATATCATTCCCTCGTTCTCCCCAATAACAGTCTCTCTACCAAAGAAGACATCATCTTGGACCAAAAATCTCTCTTTCCCTTTTTATCTTCCTCTCAGTGCACTCTTCACTAGCGAGCTGATTAAATCACTAGCAAAATTTGTGGGGAAAAGTGACAGAACAAAAGTAGTATGGGCTATCAGGGTCCAAAAGAGAAGAAAAAGATGCAGCAAAGCCTATTGAGAAGTTCATGCAAACCATTTTCAATAAATTCTAGGGGTCATTGCATTTTGCAACCATGACTCTCAACACCTTCAAACCGAAAGGTGAGATACAACCCAAGGATTACACAATTCATGCTGTGGGAATTGATTTGCATGTAGTTCGTCCACAGGAAAAAGTTGAGCTAGTAGAGGAAACCCAACAAGTGGTGACTATTGACTTTCTCAAGCATAGTCACCAACTGAAAAAGAAGGAAGAGGAGCTCAAGAATTTTGAGGAAAAGATGGAGGTCCTATTGAAGAAATAAAATGAAAGGGATGCCGAAATTGCATGAATATCTCAACAAGTGCAGGCAAAAAGTGCCAAATTCTGGGTAGAACTTGCAAAGTTCTAGTCCCTAGATCCCAACCTAGTTGTTAGACTACAATAGAAAAACAAAGAGTTACAAGACCAATTGGCTCAGGAAAAAGGAGAAATACAACAAAAATTGAAGAGCATAGGTAGCAACAAGTTCAATTGGAGTAGGAAATGCAGCAGAAGGATCAGGAGCTCTAGGGAAACTAAGCTCAGCTTGAAAGGGAGATCCAGAAAGTAAAGCTCTCCCTGGAAAGAGAATCTGGAACCTGAAGCCAAGCTGAGGAACTATTGTGAAGCAAGGAAAATGAGGTGGAAACTCTGTAGGGAAAACTCTCCATGAAAAATAATAAAATTGAGGTGCTGACGTAGGATATCAGGTTGAGGGAAATGGAAATTGGTCTTTTGAAAAATCCTCCCCAACCCCTTGCTCCTCAGTTGGATCTCCTTCTAGTAGCCCAACAATTATATATCTCCCATTGGGAGAAAGTCAACACTTTCTATTTGAATCTTTAGTTGGTGCTCCAATTCATGGCGAAAGTGACAAGTTTGAGAAGGAGGTTCATGGAACAATTGAATAGTTTCCATAGTTCATTGCAGAGAGGGTGCCCAAGGTGGAGAAGTTATTAGACAAGTTATACACGGTGGAAAATGAAGACTTGGTGAACACAGGGATTGAAGATTGGAGGTTTGCAGCCAAGAAGGTAAAATAATTCATCTATTGTCATGCAACCATCCTCCATGGCAGTAGTTGCTCAGTAACACTGAGTCAAACTATGAATAATATGCAAATGAAATTCTCCCAACTGACTCAAATGGGATTGTCCCCCTCATTTCTCTCTAATGATTTGGTGGCCATAGTGAAGCACATTGCAACAAAGATTGAGGAAAAGCAGAAAGATTTATCTGCTTTCTAGAATTTTAGTCAATCCCTCACTATTGAGGACATTGAATGCATCACCCATCAAAGAGCATGGCTGCTCTTTCAGCTTGAGTCTGGGACTGGGATATCCATAGAGCTTCCCTTCAAATAAATAATTGATCTACATGAGGCGCAAGAGAATCTGCATGCCATATTGATGCCATCCAAGGCTGATTGGCTACCTCTGTAGAATGTGCTCTCAAAGCTCTAACTTCCTTGCCCATTGAATAAGGCTTTGGTCTTTGAACCAAAAATTTTGGGATCCCATTCTATAGGTGAAATTCCCCTGTTAGTTACCAAAATCTATGGATTAAAAATTCCTAGAGCTCCCTTTGGGTTGATGTTATTATTTTTCTTGGCCCTAGCTTGCACCTCATGTGTCTGAATATCTTTGGGCCCTTTTTGAAGATTTTTCCCACTTGCTCCACATGTCCACTATGCACTCCTTGGAAGGATTTCCTCCCTTGCTTCTTTATCGATCCCTACCATGTCTCCACATGTCAACAACATAGGCCTTTGAGAGCCTGCTCCCCTTTGCTTCTCTACCAAGCTCTGCCCGCATGCCACATATCATCATTACATGAGCACCTTTTGGTGGACCCCATAGTCAATGCTCAAGACAAAGAACTCCCCACATGTCTTCTCCATGGGGAATTTCAATGCAAGGAAGGGAAGAATGAATGACAAGCCCCATCCTGTCGCCATGTGTCCTAACCAACTCTTTGGGTGAGTGACACGTGTCTGCATGGGAATTATTCTACTTCTTCCTAGGACCACAACCATTATTTGTAGATGGACTCATCTCATTCAAAGGTGAATGCGTTTAATGTTTCAGAATATTTTCTATTGCAACAACCTTGAGAAATTATTGTGACAAACATCATTGCTCGTGCCACTTGGTATCTTTTCTGTTACTAGCTCTCAGGTGGTGGGAGGATTTTCTATATATACTGCTTCAACTTTCTGAAAATGAGTTCGAAGGATACACAAAAAACTTGTTGAAAGACACCAGGGCTTTGTATTTTTTTTAATTATTGTATTAAGACTCATAGACTATTCCATTTTTGTTCGGCCTATCTATTTCTTAGTTAGTTGAAAAAACATTATACTATGATGTTATTGTACTGAGTAGTTTATTTGCAGAACTTCTATAACTTTAATATAAGTTTGCTGATTCAAACCATGTCTTGGACTCTTCCTTTTAGTGAATGTGTATGGAAGTTATTTTATGTTATTTAATAGACTTCTTGTTTTTTCATCTATGCTTTTTGTTATTTCCAAACATGCAAATTGTTGAATGAGCCCTTAAATCTCACTGAAAGGGAAGATTTTCCATGCCTATTAACTTACATCTTTGCGCATCACCCTAGATTAGACCTTTATTTTATATATATGCTTCCTTTTCCCTTTCCAACCCCCCAAATACAGAAGGAGCCAACTTCTTTAAAAAAGCTAGAGGTTACTCAGTTTAGCACAATTCGTCCCCCCCATTAACTAAGTTTCCATTAAGGTTGTTGCTTAGCATTTTTAGGCATCAAAATCCCCCTCACCCTCCCTCTCTCTACTTAACACTCCCTCTATCTCTCCCACCTTACCCCTCTCTCTCTCTATCTCTACTCTTTATCTCCCATCTCTATCTTCCTCTCTATCTACCTACCTCTCTCTATATCCATTCTAGTGGAACCTTCAATTTTATCCATTCCACTGGTCTAATATTCCTTACTTTGGTGGCTTTTGGTCTAAATTATGAAGATAGGGTTTAAGGTTTTATGTCAGGGGTGCGTTTTTACTTAGTATATTTTCCCTTTGTCTAAACTCTTGTCTTTTGATCTAATCCTCCATTGACCTGTTATGGCTGGTTCAAAGTCATCTTAGTTATATCTTATGCCTTTAGGTTCATTTTTTTACTATCCCCTTGTGGTTAAAGTTCCCCATTTACCCATTGCATATATTTCCTTCATTACTTTGGTCCAGGGATTCAATTATTTTATAAGGTTGATAATTCATCCTTGTTTGGAATTTACATCCTTTACATAAAATGTTCTTAATATTTTTAAGCCCTTGTCCTATGTTCTTCCTAAGTGGTCCCTCTTTTAAAACCAACTTTATGCATGTGCATATTTCTGCCACTTAAGTCCTTGTATCGCTCATCGCCGAAGTCCTTTAACTCATCAGGTTCATTACCGTGATGAGCTCAATGAGGTTTAATTTTCTCTTGTATCATACATTGGAGAAGGTGTTTGGTCTTTATGTTTCATTACCATAATGAGTGATATTCTTTTTTCCTTTTATATCACTTATCACTAAAGATATTTTGTTCTTTGGTTCCACTTCAGCGAAGTGCAATGGGCTCAGTTTCTCTTTTGTATCACGACATCGTAGAGAAGTTTTATTGTTCATATCAATTATAGTGATGAGTGATATGAAATGAAAGAAGTGGTGGGCTATGATCTTGCCACAAGTTAGCATTTGATGCCATCACTTGCTTTACTCATTGTGAAAATCACTTTCATCTCCAAATCAACTACGACGATAAGCAATGGACTAAGGTTATATCTTTGTATCGTTGGGGTTCTGTCTTTGTTGAAGTATAAATGTAATTTTGTAAGACTTCAATGACAAGTGATGGATAATATGATAATGAATATTCCTTCCATTAGAGGTGTTATCACTCATCACTGAAGTATGGAATTAACTTCAAAGCATTATTGTGATGAGAAATGGAGTTCTAAAGGGTTAATGAACATGTGGGTGGCTACGTGGAAACTTCCTAGGGTATCATCACTACTTTAAAGCACACTTTGGAAAGCATAAAGTGATGGTTGAGGAGAACTGTAGATCATGTTTTAAATAAAAGTAGATCAATTGTTGGAGTTTAAACTTGAATGACTACTGTCATTTCGCTTGCACGAGCTATCTATCAGAAATTAATGGAGAGGATCCTCCAATTCTGAGTCATAAAGAGGGTTGTTGATCATTTTCTTCCACAATTGCAATAGTTGAGAGTTGAAGAACTAGTTAATTGAAGAAAAGAAGAAGGTGGAGCTCCAGGAAAAGAAAATTTTGAAGAACAAACTACTAGTTTTCTCACATAAGTTGAATTATGCACCTTTGTTCGTAATTTGTAGCACTGGGTAGTTGAGGAAGTGAGTAAGTAGCTAAGGTTTACAATTTAGGGTATTTATCTCTATTAGCAAGGGAGTTGCAATTGTTATACATAGGTTTTTGGGTAAAGGAGTTAATTTTGTTTAAAATTAAGTTTGAACCCTATGAATTCAAAGAATAGAATTATATTTCATAGTTATCTTGCAATCATAGTTTTACTGTGTTATAAAAATGAGTGAACCCAGTGAATCCTTTGCCACACCAAAGAGGAAACCTACCCAGAAAAGGGTCAAAAGACCTAAACCTCAAGATGATAAGCCTAAACCTGAAACACTTGAAAAACTTGCAAAGTAGGGAACTGTTAAGAAAGATTACCATCATTTCATGGAGGAGGACCCTAAGGACCCGACTATAGAAATTAAACCTATGGGAAAGAGAAAAACTAGTGAGGGCACATTGACAACTCACTTTCAGGATTTAGTTGTTGGGGTTGGTGATGTGGCACTACCGCAAAGTGGTTGGGACTTATTTATATATGATTTCAAAATGATGTTTGCAATTCATCCCACCTATCATTTATGGACTTGTGATATTGGTATATTGGTGTGCCCCAATGCGTTTGTGGAGGTGGACTTGATGCTTGAATTGGCTAGGTGCTATGATCCCACTAATAGGAAAATAAAAAGATTTCCAAATTTTCTTCCTATGTTGGAAATTTCAAAAAGTCAAATAGTGGAAGTTTGTAACTTTAATCCATCTACTTTTGAATCCATTAAGTTTTGTGCACTATATAATGAATATGAGAAAAATAGGATTGGATATAGAAAGAGTGTTCTACCAAAGCACAAAAGACGTGAAATGAAGAAGAATAGTATACCTTTTAGTCCTTTGGAGTTGAATCCATTTGATTGTGATGATTTTGAGGAATATTTCAAAAATACAGACTATGCATTGTGCCAGGTCCTACACAAGAAGTTTGACATAAAAATGGATGTTTCTTTAATGGTTTAAGCAATTAATATTCAAAACAAGTATCAAAATAGGGTTTTTTAATTACGCTTCATATATTTTTGAGAACTTTCATGAGGATTTGATAAATTTGAAAGATGCAATCCATCCATTGTCATGCAGATACTATTCTTTGCTAATGTACATATTGTTATGGAAAGGTACAAAGGTTTTTATGAATCTCATGAAATTGAGAGAAAGGGATAGCATGGAAAATGAGTTTCTTGTGCAAATGTGGACCCATCTCTAGGATGTGCAATTTCCTAAGTCTTATTACACTTCATTTTGCAAAATTTTCAAGTTTTTGGTATTGGAGCAGTTGGGCTTAAAGCTCGTTTATAGAATCCCAAAGCGTGTGAAAGAAATATTGAGGCCTCTCAAGTATGAGGAGGGCACTGCATATAAATTAAATTGGGGGGGATTGGTACCTCCATTCCAATTATACCACAATTAGGATATATGGGTCCCTAGTGCCACCTCATAAGCTTCCTACATATATGTTTGATAATGTGCCAGCTTGATGCCATGGATAAAGAACACTTCAAGAAATCAAGAAAGGAATCCCTAGTAAACCCTAACTATGGTTTTTCTTATTTCACTTGCACTTCAAAGGAGGGAATTGAGAGGCTTGTATCTCTTTTAAAAAAAATTAGAATGAAAGAAGATATTATGAGGTTTTGTGACCCTGTGGGGGTTATTACTATTGAGAGAAGAGCGAGGGGATTGTCAGGGAAACAACACCAATTCCTCTATCAAGAGGATGTGATTAGAAATATATCTTCTAATGGAGAATTTGTAGAGAGAAAAAGTATATGGAAGAAAATCTATGCAATTGAAGAAAGGATTCTAAAAGAAAATCATTTTTATGTAAGTCCTTATTCTAAGATATAGGACAATTTTGTGCAAGAAAAATTGATGCTTGGAGATTTTAAAGATAACATTTTCTTTGAAAAGGTAAAAAAAGTTGAGGTAAAGGCCAAGGTGGCCAAACTAAATCATGGGGAACAAATAATGAGCCAACCAGATCAATCCTCTTCTCATGGATCTCATATGCAAGCTAAGGAGATAGGTAAACAACCTGCAATCACCCCATTGGTGACTTATTTAGAAGCAAAGCAAAGAGGTGAAGGATATGTACCTAAGAGATCTCCACAATACATCCTAGTGGAAGAAGAGGTGGATTGGAGGTTCCCTGAGGATAAGCATGACACTTTGAATGTTGTTATTCCTCCTAGCAAAATTGTAAAATGGGAGTATAATGAAGCCAAGGATGATGATGTTAGGATAAATTCTTGTGATGATTTCATGTGTGATGATTCTTTTTTTCAAACAAAATAATTCAAAGACTTTCTTATTCATGTGAAAAATTTATGAGATAAAGAAGAGGATAGAAGAGGAAAAAGAAAAGGTTGATCTCTCCTTGCAAGATGAGGCTAAGAAGGAGGAAGAAGAAAAAATAATGCAGGAAATTGTTGTCATGTCACCACAAGATGCAAGAGACCTAGTCAAAGTAAGTGGGACTCTTCTATTTCTTGGATGGGAGTTGTCATTTGCTATTGCATTAGATGCAACCAAAAGATCTAGATGCCTCCATTTCTGAGGAGATTTTTGAAAATATAGTTTTTTGCCTCAGGTTTTAGCCCTAAGTTGCATACACTTGTTATTTAGTCCATGGCACCAAATACTAGGAATCCTGAGGTCATAAAGTTTTTGGAGGAGGAAGTTGGAGCTATGGTTGTCAAAAGGGCTACTGAAATGACTGTTATTGTAGTTGCACAATTGAAAATGCATGCTACTATGTTGAGTGTAGATACAACCCAAATCACAGAGGCCAATTATAAAAAGTTGTTGGATAAATATAATAAATTGATGGATGAGAAAAATGAGGTACTAGCCACTATTGCTAGTGCATCTAGGGGTTTGTCCTCTCCAACAAGTTTTGTTTCAGATTTGTCAGCACAAGATAGAGAAACCTTGGCATTAATAATTCAGAGCTTAAAAAAAGAATTGAAAATAGAGAAAGACAACACATAGAGAGCCAAAGAAGAAACAACCAAGGTGGCCAATGACATTTTTTATGATGTTTTGAAGCATAGAGTGACAAAGATGGTGAATAAAGTTGATATTGTATGGGATGTTTATAAGAACAATCATGAGGCCAACATAAAATATTTGCAAGTTCATAGAGCATTCCAAAATGAGTGGAATAAGTGGAGTTCTAGGATGGGAACATTGAAAGAAATGATGCCTCAGATGTAGGAAGACCCTAAAGCCCCCACCAACATTCTTGATTTATTCAAGTCCATTGATTTAGTAAATGAGATCACAATTTTTCATGGAAATCTAGGAATGCAACTCCAAAATAAATTGAGAATGTTTAGAGAAATGGAAGGGCATGGTATTCCCAAGAAATTGAATGATAAGGAAGAATTGAAGGATTTTTCAAAATGGAAGGAAGATTTGGGAGATATGTTCCCTCATTCTAAGACGATCCTTAGTGTTGTTGATTATTCTATGTTGAATCCTAACATAGATAATATGAAAAGAATAGAGATGAGGATGGAACATTTATCAAAGAGGCCAAGGTGTTAATTGATGCATGGTACAAGTAGTATAACATAAAATTACATAAGTTATTGGATATGCAATGGACAACTGAGGAGGATTACAACACATGGATTGAAAAATTTATAGATTAATCCTATGTTGAAGTAATGCAAAACGTTGTATCCTCTCAATAATGAAAATTGATAATAAATGTGGTGATGTGGATTGGGAAATATAGTTTTGGGTTTCAAGTCTACAAATATGGTGAGTAATGGATGGGAGAAATACAATGTGTAGCCTGGAACCAATACAAATTAGGCTTTTGCTAAAGTATGGATAAAGTATTGTTTTCTCCCTAATTTAAATTTGGTGGCAAGGATGTAGACGTGGAGAGTCTTTTGTCTCTTCTACTTTTCTACACTTTATGCTTTTCTCTCTTTCATGTTTGAGGTACATGGGTACAATTTTAGAGCATGTGGATATTGGTACATCAGCTTAAAGATTTATTTTGGAAGGCGGGACATGATCTTCAACGACAAATGAAAAGAGCTTTTGTCTCATGTAACATTTCCCTCCATTTGAGAATGCAAATATAACTGAAAAGGGAATGCATTTTGTATCAGTTCAATAGAAAAGAGACATGTGTACTTTATGTCCCGAAGCTTGTTTTGCTCCTTCATTTCTATAAAAATTAATTCAAGGCCAAAAGTAAGGGTTGGTTGCTTGTAATTGATCATAGAGAATTTTTTAAAGGAATACAAAGAGAATTTTAGATTTTTTTCTTAGGTTTTGAGTCTGTCAATATGTATATGTAATTTTGATGAAAATACTAGAAATTGAATACAAAATGGTTCAAATTTAAAACCATTTCTCTCCTATGTACTTGTTTCATGAATTATGAATAATATGAGGGTATGTGCATGATCATCATGGAAAAAATAGGCCCTTAAGTGGCAAAAAATTTAGAAAAATCAGAGTTAGACAACTTGATGTAAATTTTTTGAATAAGTTATCTATATTATTTCAAAAATATGTAACAATAAAATCTGTAGCAAATTGAATGTAGTTTCTAAACTACTAGGTTTATTTTTTTTAAATCTATTTGGTGAAATTTTGAAATTTCAATGTAGTACTTAAATTTTAGGAAAAATAAGAAGTAGGTGTATGTGACCACCCTAACCACAATAAAATGATAATATTTTTTTATAAGATTTTAGATATATGTAGAAGACTCATGTCCTGATGTGATGCATATTTTTTGTAATTTTTTTCCAAGTAAATAATTAATTATGAATTTTTAATTACAACTTTTAAAAAATATAAAAACTCATATGTCTGACCACCTTAACCTGGTCAAAACTTCATGAAATTCATTTTTTTTTAATCCTATAGTATGTGAAGCATAGAATGTGATGCATGTTTCAGATTAAAAAAATGTGATACTGTTTGAAATCTATAGATGTTTTTCATTAAGCCTATCAATCAGGACTTTAGTCATAATTCAAATAGAAAATGAATAATAATTATTTATTAAATTCAAAGTAAATCATAATTTATATTGGTAGAACGCTGAGAATCTCCTTTAAAAACCTTTTTTGTTTCATCAATTTTGGGTAAAAAAAAGTTGTCAACCACATACCCATCATATCGCCACTTTTTGGCCCATCACGATCTTGCACATACCCATGATCAAGGATTATCTTATTTGTCTTCATTGATTTTCAGTGGATGTGTAGTTTTGTTCTTGATTTTAATTCAAAGAATTGATGAAAATGCTTGAATGAAGTTGTAGATTGATAAAAGTTGAGTACTAGGATATTAGTAAGCAGTTATGGTTGAGAGTATAATGAATGTGATACTGTAATGTGGTATTATGAAAGCTTAATGATGCTATGTGTTAAACTGTTCTCAAATTGTATAGGTTTTGGGATTGACTTCGTTCCTAGGATAAGGCATTGATCTAAGTGAGTGTTCATGATATGTTTTGTTGGTCAATTCAGCAACAAATCAATTTTATAAACAAACTTTTCAAGTGGATTACAATTTTTATTATTTCATGTTAAGTTTTTCCATTATCATGGGTATGTGCAGGATCATCATGGAAAAAATAGGCCCTTAAGTGGCAAAAAATTTAGAAAAAATCGAGTTAAGAAACTTGACGTAAAAATTTGAATAAGTTATCTATATTATTTCAAAAATATGTAAGAATTGAATATGTAGCAAATTGAATGTAGTTTCTAAACTACTAGTTTAATTTATTTATTTTAAATCTATTTGGTGAAAATTTGAAATTTCAATGTAGTAGCACTTAAATTTCAGGGGAAAAATAAGAAGTAGGTGTCTGTCTGACCACCCTAACCACAATAAAATGATAATATTTTTTTATCATATTTTAGATATAAGTAGAGGACTCATGCCCTGATGTGATGCATATTTTTTTGTAATTTTTCTCCAAGTAAATAATTAATTATGAATTTTTATTACAACTTTTTTAAAAATATAAAAACTCATATGTCTAACCACCTTAACTTGGTCAAAACTTCATGAAATTCATTTTTTTAAATGTAGTATGTGAAGCATAGAATGTGATGCATATTTTGGATTCAAAAAATGTGATACCGTTTGAAAGATATAGATGTTTTCAATCAACCTATCAATCGACTTTAGTCGTAATTCAAATAGAAAATTAATAATAATTATTTATTAAATTCAAAGTAAAGCATAATTTATATTGGTGGAAAGCTGAGAATATCCTTTAAAAAATCTTTTTGTTTCATCAATTTTGGGTTAAAAAAAGGTCGTCTGCCACATACTCTACTCATACCCATAATATCGCCACTTTTTGGCCCATCATGATCCTACACATACCCTCATGCTCTAAATGTTGTGTTGTTAAGGAGTAGCCAACTTTTTTGATACATTCCATTTATTGAGCTATTATATGAGAATCTATCTGTTATTTACAATGTATTTGGTTAATAGGTGCAAAGGTATTTAAGTACATTGTGGGATTACCCTCTTGGGTTTTTTAGAGCCCAAAGTATAGGAGGAAAGCATTACTAATTTCACTCATTCATTGGCATATGGCTTCTAGTGTTGTCATTGATGGCAAGCTAAGTCATTGATCTAGTTCGCACTTCAATATTTGTCCATACCGGGAGACAGAGTAAAGAATAGGGTATCTGACTAAAGTTGAATCTATCAATCCATTTGCATTACTAGTTTATCAGTTTGGGTTGTGGATCTTAGGGAAGGTCATTGGGTATCTGGAATATATTACTCTCGAGTTTTGTGTCGTCGCATCAATTGGTGTATGAGTTAGGAGATCCGATTGATTGATTTTTTGTTTAACAATGCTAGAAGGTTGACTAAGTGAATGTGGCATGTTGTAGATGTTTGAGGTGAAATTGTTTGAAGTATTTTCAGGTTTGAGGATTTTTTTTTGGGTCCTCACTATGTTGTGGCCGACATTGGTGGATACAAATTGAATATTACTCATGATTTGAGCTAACAGTTTGTAAATATTTTTATGTTTTATTGAAGCGGACATGAAGCGATTGATTATGTCATCTTGGTGTGTGCTCAAAGTATGTTGGTGTGTATTGCAAATATCAGAGCTATTGTAGAGCGATTATGCACAATTTCACTTGTGCAATAAAGATTGTGTGATGCAAGTTAGAGAAAAATAGAGAAAAAGAGTAGAATTAGACAAAAAGTCAAAGAATTCGATCTATGAGCTTAACTGGAACTATTCTCAGGCATTTATAGATGCTATTTCATAGTTCACCACTCCAGTTGTCTTTTGACATTGATTGTAAGGCAGTGAGCCTTTCTATTTTTGAGTAGTGAGCTCTAGGGAGTGTGTCTGAATGCAAGTGCATTCCCATTTCGTAAACTTTCATTTTTACTATACTCAGATAATATTATGGATTGACCTCCACCATGGTTTTTCCCCTAACATGGTTTCCACATAAAAATCCTTGTGTTATGGTGTTGTGGTTATTTTTCTTATATCTTTCTTTTGATTGAATGTTATCAACACTTTAAAGATCATATTAATAAAGTTAAGAATTACATAACACTGATTCACCCCCTCTTAGTGTTGCTTGATTCCAACAATTGGTATCAGAGCCTATTTTCTTAGAAGAAGTTTAATAGCTTGAGGTGGACCTTGGAATGTAATAGACTTTGGTAGTCTTCAGTAGCAGCTTTTGGTGGCATTTGATGATCTTGATCAGTCTAAAGCAGAAATCCAGGAATTGAAAGCAAATCTTAAGGATGCCAAGAAATTCATTCAAACATTAAAGGATCAGATTATTAAGTCCAGGGAGAAGAGAAAGGTTATTTGTAACCAGATTAAGCAAAAAGAGAGCAAAAGCATGGATGATGTTTACCTGAATCAAACCTTGAAGGAAATAACTGAAGAATGTGAAAAGCTTACCAGAGACAATGCTACCCTAAAGCATGAGATGGAATCTATGGTGATGAAGTTGACTAAGGAGATTGAAGAGAGAAATAAGAATGCGGAGAATCTTGTCGAGTCCTTAAAAGAAAGATCTGTTGAATGCAACAAAATTAATGGAGGATTCATTTAGTTGGAGATTGAACTACAACAATCCAAAAACAATGAAGAAGAGCTTGAAAGACAAATTGTTATTCTTAGGGATGAACTTGCTACTACAAATGAATACAATGAGAAGTTCAAGATTAACTTAGTTAAGCTTGATGAGTTGACTCAAGGTCAGGAGAATGGAAATGACAAGTGAGGTCTTGGATATGAGAAAGGAGAAAGTTCCAAATCTGGAAAAATGAATTTTAGGCAAGGAAATCAGAAGAACAAAGCAAAAAGTCATCTGGTAAGACAACCTAATGCTCAAATTTTTAATGGATAATGTTTTGTTTGCAATAAATTTGGTCATATGGCTTCTCAATGTAGAAGTAAAATGAAAACAAGTGAACCATCATTCTTTGTCCAGTGTTTCAATTGCAATAAGTTTGGTCATAAGTCAATTGAGTGCAGAAATATGTCAAACAACTCTATCAATAGAAGGAATGCTAAATGTTATACATGTGGATGATTTGGGAATGTTGCTAACCAATGCATATCAAGAATAAATCAATGGAATGACTGGTTTGGACAAGGAAATTTTGTGTGTTACAATTGCAAAAAATACGGTCACATTGCAAGATTCTGCAAAAACAAAAATATGGATAGAAGAGTTCCAACATACAAAGGCAGAAATACACAGAAAGATGATAAAGGAAAAGGGAAAGTGACTATGGATGAAATAAGAGATTAGATGGAGAAGACATGGGTAAGAAAGAGTGATTTTAATGCAGGAAATGGTTTCGTACCAGAACCTGGTGTTGGTAATTCCTCTGAGAATTGATTTTAGGCCATTGGCCTAGGGGGAGTTTTTCAAGAAAATCATTTTCCCCTTGTCGGTAGTTGGTGCCAGAATGTGGTAGATTGTCAACAGTTGTATTAATGATTTACAGATGCATTGTAAAACACTTGTAAATAAATTCAAGCAATTGAAGGTCTGTAATTTTTTTTCTTTCACTAATTGAGAAAATAGGGTATCTGAAACACCTAGAGAAAAATAATTTATTATAATAAAAGGTTAGGTGTGTGAATTATAAAAAGAAAGTTGGAACCCTTATTTGCCACTTTATATGAAAGAAAAGAAGAAGGAGATGATTCTGCATCATAATTTTGAAAGCGTGAAGATAATTTGGCAGTAGAACCCTAATCCATCAGGTACTTCAGTTGTATTGAGAAATTTCCATTTAATTTGGTGTGCATACGGAAGGTAAAATGGAACAAATCAAAGGAATGATAAACCTAGATGAGTATAATAGTGAGAAGATTAGAGTTGTAAGAAACATGTTGCCGCATGATGAATTGAAATGGCTGAAAGAAGCAAAACACAAAAGCTTGGATATTTGGAGTGAATTCCCCTATTTTGAAAATGCAAAAATCATTGAGTTTATTTTGGACAGATTGAATGATGATATTATAACTCTGGATAAACCCTACCATATCTTGAAACAAGCGATTATAACTATAACTAGGTTATGCAAAGTTGGGGATGTGTCGAGAAAGAAGTCAATCCAAAATAAAGAAGTTGAAACCCTAACTAGAGTAATTGGAGATAAAAGGCGATTAATAATCTCAACAATTAGAGATTTAGTGACAAGGTACATTGCACATGGAGTATCCTACAAAATCTTTTTCAGAAATAGAGAAGGTGCAACTTCGGCAGGTGTTGTTTACATCACACAAGATGGTAATGGAAGATTAGGATTTTGACCTTTTCGGATTACTGAAAGACCAACTAATGGAGAACATACAATTGATAAAGAAGACAAATTACCCTTTCAATTTTAGTACTTTGGTTATATGTCTTGTGATGTATTTTTTGAATTGCTTACCTCTGAACAACAATGTAATATGGGAAGAGAGTGAACCACTTTGCAAGAAAATTTACATACACTCTAACAATTTGGAAAACTATGATCAGGTATATAAAAGTTTCTTTAAAGGTTTGCTAAGAAAGTTTGGCTCAATTGGTATTCCCATTCTGGTAAGGGCACTTGAAGTTGGTTCCTCCTCCGGTGAGATGGAGAGAAAGAAGAAAAGAGAAAAAGAAATTAATTTTTATACTCCACCAGCATGGAAGACTCCAAGAGTTGAAGGGAAAGGAAAATAACAAGTGATTGTGGACATACCTGATGAGGAATCTGATAAGGAAACTGAGGACACCCAAAGAAAAGAACTAGAAACAACTGAACTAGAACAAGAAATGGAAATGACAGAAGAAAGTGAAGAAGAAGGTGATTTAACCAAAGAAGAGCTATTGCAGCTTATTCATGAGGAAGATGGAATGCATAAAATTGCAAACATATGGTCTATTAGACCTTCATATGAGAAAGACATGATTTTAAACATACTAAGTGCTCATCTTGTGTACAACCCTATTAAATTAGAGATTTTACATAATACGTTGCTAGAAGATATGATTGAATGCATCAAATAAATCATGGACTCTGAGTCTCAGAACAAGGAAGAAGAAGAAGTAATTCTACACTTGAAGAAGCAGTAAAAATTATCACTCACCAAGCTAGAAAGGCACATGAATCAACTAATGCAATCCATAAACACATCAAACAACATCTATAACTATTGTCTTCGATGACCTCATGCAATCAACAAGTACAAAGAAAAGTTGGAATAAATTGAAACAGAGCTGAATAGTATTGGACAAGATTTTAACATGTTTCAGGATCAAGATGGTGCAATTAAGAGAAGGATTCAAGAATTATAGACAAAGCATACAAATGTTCAAAACATTAGAAACAGGATTGCTGACACCTTTTGGAAAGTAAAGGACATAACAAAATAGAGACTGGAACAATTAATTGAGATACTGAGGAAAGGAGAGATATTAGAAGAAGCCATCACCACTCTAGAATCACTCATCAAGACTATCAACCGAACATCTGAAAACAACAACATAATCATAATCACCAGCATTTCAGTAGAAGAATGGAAGAAGTTTCTTCTGGAGATGAAGGAAAAATACAAAATAATTTTCTAACACAAGTAGCGGTTGTATTTCTTTAAATTTTTGAACTAGTTTTTGAATAGGTAAGTTTTTGGTTACACTTCAAAAGGGAATACTATAGGAAAATATTTTTTATCTATTTGTCATTGATGTCAAAGGGGGAGAGAGAGCAGTGAAAAATTCCTTATCAAATTCAGGGGGAGTTGTGTCCGCTATGACTTTTTGAAGTCTTGAAGGATTGCAGTATGTTGGTTTTGACACTTAGTCATTTTTCACTAAGTTTTTCCATCAATTCCAAAGGGGGAGATTGTTGGCATATGGCTTTTGGTGTTGTAATTCATGGAAACCTAATTCATTGATCCACTCCACACTTTAGTATCTATCCATACGGGGAGGCAGAGTAAAGAACAGGGTATCCAACTGAAGTTGAATCTATCAATCCACTTGCATTACTAGTTTATCAGTTTTGGTTGTGGATCTCAGGGAAGGATATCAGATATTTGGAATATCCTATTCTTGATTTTTTGTCATCACATCAATTAGTGTACGATTTAGGAGATCCGGTTGATTGATTCTCTATTTAACAGTGCTAGAAGGTCGACTAAGTGAATGTGGCATGTTGTGGATGTTTGAGGCGAAATTGTTTGAAGTATTTTTGGGTTTGAGGATTTTTTTTGGGTCCTCACTATGTTGTGGCCAACTTTGGTGGATACACATTGAATATTACTCATGATTTGATAATAGTTTGTAAATATTTTTATGTTTTATTGAAGCCGACATGAAGCGATTAAATCCTTAGTAGCCGATATATATTTAAGCGATCGATTATATCATCTTGGTGTGTGCTCAAAGTGTGTTGGTGTGTATTGTGAATATTAGAAGGATTGCAGAGCAATTATGCACAATTTCACTTATGCAATAAGGATTTTGTGATGCAAGTTAGAGCAGAACAGAGTAGAAGAGTAGAATCAGACATAAGGTCAAAGAATTCGATCTATGAGCTTAACTGAAACTATTCTTAGGAATTTGTAGATGCTATTTCTTAGTTCACCACTCTAGTTGTCTTTTGACACTAATTGTAAGGTAGTGAGCCTTTCTATTTTTTAGTAGTGAGCTCTAGGCAGTGTGTCTGAATGCAAGTGCATTCCCATTTTGTAAACTTTCATTTTGAGTATACTCAGATAATATTGTGGATTGACCTCCACCATGGTTTTTCCCCTAACAAGGTTTCCATGTAAAATTCCTTCTGTTATGGTGTTGTGGTTATTTTTCTTATATCTTTCTTTTGATTTAATGTTATCAACACTTTAAAGATCAGATTAATAAAGTTAAGAATTGAAAAACATTGATTCACCTCCCCCCCTCTCAGTGTTCCTTGATTCCAACATTTAAATACATTATGGGATCACCCTATTGCATTTTTTAGAGCCCAAAGTATAAGAGGAAAGCATTTCTAATTTCACTCATTCATTGGCCAATCCCTTCAGGTAGTTGAATTGGAAATGGAAAATTCCATAGGAATCCTTGAAGATCAGCTTGGTTCCTGAAAAAAAACCAACACATTCCACCCTACCTCTCTATTTGTACCTCTCCCATCCTCCCTCACTCTCTACTTCATTATATATCCCCTCTTTTTCTCTCTCTTTACCTACCCCTCACTTCATCCCTCCCTTATTCCCCCTCTCTCTCTCTCCTTTTAGATATATCTATATATATTTTCTCTTTGTAATGATGGAAATTGTACCCCCTTCTTAGAGATAGGGAAATTTCTCATTTAATCTAGACCTATTCTAGTACCCTTGCATTAATTACCCTTTAATTCATCATTAATCGGCCCCTAAGACCCTTTATTTTAGATCTTGAGACTTATTTCAACTAAAAACCCAACAAAATCATCAACAAACACTCAAAATTTTAACAACCCACATCAAAAATCTAGGGTGGGACTCATATGCCACCTTGGGTGTGTGAGTCCCCTAGGTGGGACCCATATGCTAGGGTTGGTGTATGAGTCCCATTTGGGGATTTCTTTAGGGTTTGAGCAGGAAAGTCACCTTTTTAATTCAAAATTTTGGTTGATGTTGCCCTTTGAGATATGGATAATGATAAATTAGGTGTAAATTCCTATATAAGCAAGCTCCTAAGTCATTATTTCATCTAAGCAAGCATTTTCAAGAGTAATTTTAAGATCCAAGAATTCAAGAGTCTTCAACCATTCTTTCACAAGAGCATTCAAATTTCAAGAGAAAGCAAAATTGAAGTATTGGAGTAGCATTAATGTGTTTTCATAGGTCTTCAAGATCACTTTCATTCAAGATCTAGCATTGTCAAGGGTTTATCATGGTTGTCTATGGTGAATCATGATGGATTCTAGGTTGGGGAGATGCAACTAGCCATAAATCCAAGCATAATGACTTGTTTCCAAAGTGATTCCATCCTCCCTTGTCACTCCAAATTCAGCTTAAGGAATGTGCAAGCATTATTAGGGATCATTGGGTGATTAGAGATCTCTAAAAGTGAGACATTCATCTTCATATGTCATTGATGCATCTTATTCTTGCACATTAGAATAGGGTTGCATTGCATTTTAGATTTCCTAATCTTAGACACACTTAAGGTTAGGGTTTACATTCCTATTTACATGCATGCTTCATTGTTTCTATCAAGGTTTAATTACTAAGCTAGGGGTTTGACCCCCCATAAGAGATCAAGTCTATATTTTGTTTTGCAGGTTTTTTTGCATATTCAGATCCAAAAATCAATCTAGGAGAAAAGAGAAGGTGTTGAAGTACAGATCTGAACTTTGAATTCCCAAAAAATTAGAACATGACTGATACACTAGAAGTGGCATATGAGTTCCACTACAGAAAATTTTCAAGATTTTTGTAGATTCAGATACCCTTTTTTCCAGAAACCTGTTCTTGTGCAGATTCCCTAATCTAGGACTGATACACCTAGACTGGCATATGAGTCCTAGTAGGTCAAAATTTTAGGTTTTTCAATGTTTTAGAGCTCATTCTTGCCTTCTTTAGGTTTCTAGGTGGATACATTTCATCTTGTAGCTTTTTGTTATGATTTCCATGCATTTATAGGTCATTTAATAAAAAATTACATCATATTAGGGTTAATCATTACATATTGCATTGCATTTTTCTTTCCAAGTCTTACCTTGGTGGTGAATCCCTCATTAGTTTACAATTAGTCCCTAGGACAGCCCTATTACAAGATCTCTTTCTCCTTTGCATTGAGATCTCTAGGGTTATCCTTGAATGAAATATTGGAAAGTGGGTTTTCTCTATGTCCTAAACCATACAAAAGCACCTATCCCATTTTCTGCCATTTCATTTTGGTGAACCTACATTTAGAGCATCATAATTCTTATTTGGAGTATATTACCATCCTAGATGTTTCTTCCATTTACATTGCATTAAGGTTTGCATTAGTTAATTGGTATTCTAGGGTTTCTAATTTTGCATTATTGAAAGTGCATATAAGTTGAATTTTTGCATTTCAAATCATTGAAATTCAAACAAAATCTACATTTTCACTTAGGTTACATATTATACAACATAAATATCATAAAAATAAATTGAAAATTTCTTTTTTTTTTGAAAAAAAACCCTCACTAGGCCTCATACGCCCCTCTAGGTGAATCAGTCCTAGTGCATATTTTGCATTGCATTTTCCAAAGTTAAATTCCCTATTTCTGAGTTTCTATTTGCTATTAAAAATTTTCAGTTTCAATTTACATAGCTTTTGTTACATTAAAATCATTAGAGTTAGCATAATTTACATTCATTGCAATTGTGGATAGAATTAGATTCTTGTATTTTTCATTTTCAGCATTAGTTCATAATTTAGTTAGATTATATTACATTTGGCATACATTAGAAGAAAAAACCAAAAACAAGACCAAACAAATAAACCACTTGGAGAAAGTATAGTTATTTGACTATGTCAAATATCTTTTTCCAAGTTAACCTAGCCCTCAATCCTTTTAGTAGTGATGACTTTGACATGTTAGATGAAGCCCTTTAGGATTTCATCTCACAAGGTCTGTCCACTAAGGCTTGTCATGACAAACCAAAACCAAGAGACATTAATGTGATTCAACTTCATCTTATCATTTACCCACCTTCACACAAACCTCAAACTCAAAACAAACCTATTTACACTCTTGAACCACCTTAGAATAATGTTTTTCAGCAATATTCAAGTCATAATACCATTGCTCATACATATAACGCCAGAAACAATCCACAACCGAAAAACCAACCTCAAAATCTTTACCTTTACCCAACTCCATTTTTCCTAGTGCCCCTTGTTTTCCTTTGAACAGTGGAAAGGAGTATGATCTTTTTGAACAACTTAAGAATACTCCTACGAAAATATCCCTATGGGATTTGATTAAAAGTCCACCTAATTATCACGCTATGCTTTAAATAGTCTTACAACAAGTTGTGATCCTCTCTAATACAAATGCAAGTGATCTAGTAGCTCTAATTAAAGGAATGGATACAGTTAATGTAGACATTACTTTTCACCAACATGAGCTCCCTCCCTTGGATCTAGGAAAGAAAAATGATGCCTTCATGCTAATAGCCAAATTCAATAGAACGGGAATAAAAAGAACCCTTGTTGATAATGGCTCAACCCTTAATGTGTGCAATGTGAATCTCTTAGATAGACTGGGCGTAGATAAATAAAAAATTGAACATGATTTCTTATTGATCCAAGGATTTGACAATATAGGAAAGAAACCGCTTGGTGTGATTACTTTACCTATTACTGTTGGAAAGGCTACCTTACAAACTCCTATTCATGTTATGCCTCATGACCTTTCATACAATATTCTTTTAGGAATACATTGGATTCATGAGATGCATGTGGTGCCTTGGACTCTTCATTGTATCATTAAGTATGTCTATAACAACAAGGTATACCAAGTTGAAATAGAACCCACACCTAAAAGTTTCTTACAAGTTGAAAAAGGAATGGAAAGTCCTCTAAGCACATTAATTCCAACATCAAACATAGAAACTAGGAAAGAGGAAAAATAAGAGATGGAAAAAGTATCAAAATTATTGGATGATGATTGGGGTTGCTTAGAATTCACATCCTCATTTATGGGAGAGCACATAATCACAAGTAAATAAGATGAAAAAGAAAAAAAAACCAATGGTAATGTCAGTGCAGAATTCAAAAGAACAATCACAAGCATCTACCTCATCTACCCTAGAAGAAGACACAAGTTATACAACAAAATTTGATGAGATATATTATCAACAACCATCAAAGAAACAAGAAATGGAAAGACTTTATGGAAAAGGATATGAGTTAATGAAACAACTTGGTTATAGTGTAAAATGATGTGGCAAGAAAGAAAAAGGTATTTTTGTTTCTATAGAACCTAATACACAAGAAACAAAAAGTGGTTTGCGATATTTCCGTTCTAATATTACACAAGCAATGAAAAAAACCTCGCTAAACATCAACATCATCATGTGTAATCCTAAAACAACTCTAACCTTGAAGCATTCAAAATTGATTGATACAACTTGTGACAAATCATTGGATTTTTTCAAAGATGATGAAGCCTTGAAAGAAATTCTAGGAGTTTATGATAAAACATTTACTCCCCCTAAAAAGAAATGGCTTACATGTGCTATGATTAGTACCAGGAAAAAGCCAAAGAAGGGGAAAGTAGTGAAGTTGACATGAACAAAGAAGAATACAACCCTAAATTTCCAAAATAAAATGCACTTCCTTTAGGAGATACCATGAACATACTGATGGATGTTAACAATGAAGAAAAGGTGATTAAGATAGGAAAGTGCCTTGATGATGAAGAACAAGAGGACCATGCAACTTTGCTCCATGACTTTCCCAAAATTTTCACTTTGAATTATTCAAATATTGTTGGGAATTGATCCTAAGTTTGTAACACACAATATAGTCTTCACTAAAAATGCTAAGCCTGTTAGACAAAAGATTCAAAAAATGAACCCTAAGATAGCCTTATTAGTTAAGGTTGATATTGAAAATCTCCTTAAAGCTAGTTTTATAAAACCTCTAGATTATTCTCCTTGCATCTCAAACATTTTCATAGTTGCAAAATTGGACAATCATATTAGGATGTGTACAGAATTTTTTGTTTTGAATAAAGCATCTTCAAAATATGACTTTCCCCTTCTGAATATTGACATGATAGTAGATTTGACTGCAGTACATACTTTGTTGTCATTCATGGATGGGTTTTCTAGATATAATCAAATTTTTATCAACCCTCAAGACCAATATAAAATAGCATTTACAACATCTCGGGGAATATTTTTTTGGGTGATTATGCCTTTTGGATTAAATAATGCGGGCGCAACATATCAACGAGATATGGAATTGATATTTCACGACTAGATACATAATATTTTAGAAGACTATGTTGATGATATTCTAGCCAAATCTTTAACAAGACAAGACAATGTGAATGTCCTTTGGAAAATATTTGATCAAATGCAAAAATACAACATGAGATTGAATCTGAAAAAGTGTCTTTGGCGTAGATAGTGGAAAAATTCTAGGTTTTATCATATCTCATAGAGGCATTGAGGTGGACACACAAAAAATTGATGCTATAGTTAATATGCCACCTCCTAGAAAAATCTCACAATTACATACCTTACAAGGAATAATTCAAGCTATCCATCATTTTGTGGCATCCTTAGCAGATTGAACATTACCATTTACACATCTCCTTAAGAAAGAAGTATATTTAATTGTAATGTGGATTGTAAATAGGATTTTGAGATTTTGAGAGATTATATTACTACTCCTCCTATTTTACAACCCGCTATGCAAAACAAACCATTCATCCTATATATAGCAACATCAGCCCATGCTCTTGCAGCATTATTGGCTCAACAAGATGAAAATGGTAAAGAGTATCTTGTTTATTACATTAGCCAAACTTTGATTGATTAAGAGAAATGATACACAATGATAGAGAAAAAATGTTTGGATATTGTTTTTGCTACTAGTAAGTTGCGATATCACTTATTGAATGCTAAAATACATGTGATAATAAAATTTGATCCTTTAAAACATCTTTTTGCTAAAATAGATTTATCAAGATGATTAGCTAAAAGGGTTATATTGCTGACAGAGTTTTACCTTAAGATTGTTTCACAAAAAGCAATCAAAGGACAAGCCTTGATCGACCAGTTAGATGATGCTCCTTCTCCCCTAACATTACCTAATCAAGAAGAATTTATTGATGAGAGTGTATTGACTATTCAAGAACATGAAAATGCATGGGAATTATATTTTGATGGATCTAAGTGTAGAACAGGCTCCGGTGTGAGTTATAATAGCTCCACCTAGAGTAAAACTTACTCCCTTATCATATCGATTAAATTTCCTATGCAAAAAAAATACAATAGAGTATGAAGCATTAATCACTGGATTACATGCCACTTTAACTCTAGGAACCCAAGACATCAAAATATTTGATGATTCACAATTAATCATTAAACAAATAAATGGAACATATCAAGAAAAGCATGAAAAACTATCAAAATACAAATATCTTACAATGAATTTATTAGAGAATTTTGATTCTTTTACCATTGATAGCATCCCATGAAAAGGTAATAGACGTATGTGGATGTAATGCCAAGTGCAGCTTCTCTAATATCCCCTCATGATCCCTCAAAATATTTCACAATTTTTTGTCCACAAAATTATGAAACCATCGATTGAGCATAAAATAGATGAGATATTAGCAATCACCATAAAAAGCTCTAGTGAATGGTATGTGTTGATATTTTATTATCTAAAAACTGGTACCTTTCGTGAGCGCACAACTAAGAATACTAGAAAACACCTTTGGAAACTTGCATCTAAGTTTATAATTCTTTCTGATGTATTGAATCAGAGATCCTTTGATGGTCTCTTTCTTAGATGCCTTAAACAATCTGAAATCCCTATAGAACTTGAGGAAGCTCATTCAGGTGCTTGTGGAGGACATTTTGGAGGAAGATCATTAGTGAAAAAGTTAATTCGGATAGAATATTACTAGAGAAACATGGAACAAGACTGATTTACATATGTTAATAAATGTCACAAATGTCAATAACATGGTAGAATGATTCATGCTTCTGCTTCTGAGCTTCGCACACAAGTCCCTATTTGGCATTTTTTTGATGTGGAACCTAGACATCATTGGAAAAATTCCACCTCCTTCCTCCACCAGACATACAATCATAATCATCACAATAGATTATTTCATGAAGTGGGTGGAAGCAATTTCCCTTCATTTGATAATTGTTGATGCAATGCCATTTAATATTGGAACACATTATTGTTCATTTTGAACTCCCTTCCGCTTTAGTTTCAAACAATGTGGCACCATTTAAGAATAAGGATGTGGAGAAGTTCTTAGAAATGTTGAACATACAACATCACTTTTCAACACCTTACTACCCACAATCTAATGGTCAAGTTGAATCAACTAATAGAACCATCAAGAAAATCCTAAGGAAAATAGTAAGCAAACATAATAAATATTGGCATATGCAACTAACGTACATGTTATGGGCCTATCATATGAATGTTAGAGCATCAACTAGACATACCCATTATAACCTCATCTATGGAACCAAGGTGATAATGCCCTTGGAGTTAGAGATACCTTCATTAATAATCACTCTTCAAAGGGTTATTGATGACAATAATTATAAGGAACAATGGTTGTATCATCTTGAAATGCTTGATAAATAGTGCATCAACGCTCTTGAGCACCTCCTGGATTATTCTAAAATAATGCAATGTAGTTACAATGATAATGTAATACCTTGTTCCTTTAATGAAGGCGATTTGGTGTTATGTGAGAATTAGTGTAATGTCAATGCTGACCTAATGAAAAAAGGAAAGTTCAGCCCTAATTGGTTAGGCCCTTACATAATCAAGGAAAATTATGGATTTGGGGCTTATACGGTAACATAAATAGATGTACACCTCTTAAAGAACCTATTAATGTTGTGCACTTGCAATGGTATTATTTCTAATCTTCTTGAATAGTGTGAATTATAAAGTAGTGGTGTTAGAATTAGTAGATGACAGTCTATGTGCTCTCACATTGCTTCATTCTTGACAAAGAAAAAAATTGTGTCTTGGATGCTAAAGTGACTATTTAATATGATTAATTTAGGTTTCATGCTATTCAAGTTCATCTTGTGTGTTATGTTATATTAGATCCTTATATGAATTTAATTCTCTTTAATTAGATCATAGGTGCATTTAATTTAGCATAACATACTCAATGACAATGTTGCATCTAACAAAAACTAGAATAAGTTGTAATTAGATCACATAAAACATGTTAAGCCATGGATACATTTATTAAATAGTATTACAAAGATTATTTAATCAATCATATTTCCATTTAACATCAAAACACATAAACATAAATAAAAAAACATCAAATGATCATATATATATGTCAAATTTTTGTATACATGTCATCAATATATATAATGTTGTTGAGGTTTGTGACTACTAGATACCTCGAGATCTGGTGCTCACATCTTTCTAGAGGCAGTCCATTGTGAGATGGTGGTATGCAATCATGATCGTGAGCTACTGAGTACATTTAGAGCATACTGTAAACCATGTACCTATCCAAGGGCCTCTAACATTCCTCTGCTAGACGATCTCTCTCTACTTGAAGTCTAGCTACCTCTGACTAAAGTCTCTCAACCTTTGCTAGGGATCAAGATGACTGAGCATCTTGGGTAGCCTCGAATTTGTGGGAACGCTTCTTGAAACTCTCATATGCTTCCCATAGTTTTATGTATGGTTCAAACATCTCTTGATCCCACTCCACAATGGGTGGGGGAACATAGTCTGTATTAGCAGCCTCCTCATGGAATAATGGGAGAACTATCTTGGTAGCCTCCTGGAAATATAGATCATGAAGGTCTCTCACAACTCTTGCAAGATATAAATCATAAATATAATCAATACACATCAAAATAGAAATATATAGACATAAAATTAAAGCATGAAAACAAGCATAAAGCATAACAATAAATAAAATATCATCACCTAGCTCTCTAGTTGGTTGTGTAAATACAACCTCATCATGTGTAGGAGGGATGGAGGATGTGCCAATCTCTCCATGACTATAGGTGTTGGTGCTTTCTACAACTATTGACTGTGATCTAGTCACATGAGTAGGAGCTAGCTCTCCCCACTCGTGACCTACTAGATCCTCATTTTCTATCTCATCACCCTCACTCATAAGTTGCTCCTCCTCCTCATCCTCCTCCTAGCCATCATTGCTAGGATTAGTATCCTTTTCATACTCCTCATCTATCATATCTATGAATATATCTTCAACCCTAAAGCATATCTCCTTAGCTCTATCCTCCTCCATATCTATTTGATCTGGGAGTGGCCTTGTGTCACCTATCAGCTCATCCATCAGGAATATAAGATTCGATCATGCTACTGACCACCACTCCTCATAGGCATATATGGCACTGACATCATCTGCATTGAAGACCGAAGGAATATCATGATCCTCATAATCAAAGTCATTGTAGATGACATCATTAGTAATGAATCATCTAGTGTCGTCGGGCCTTTGAGCACTTCGTACTGATCTCCTAAAAAAGGGTCATACCATGGGTGGTACCTAGACCTCTCCAAAATTTCATAGGGAATGATCAGTGATAACTTTAAGAAACCCCCTCAAAAAAAGATATAAAATCCTAGTGAATCTTTCATTTTTTAGGAAAAAATATTAATTTTTATTGGAAAATATTTCATCTTGTTCAAAACAAATATTAATTTTATTGGAAATTTTTTCTACATCACTAAAATTTTGTAGAAAATTTTGGCGAATCTTGAAAAATAATAAGAAAATGCATTAATTATGATCGAAAATCTATCCAATATAAAAAAAATTCTCATGGAACAATAGGGGCCTGAGGGTGGAATTTATCTATGGTTGAACGGGTAGACTATAATATTTACTTTCCATCATTGTTTTAAAATATAATATAATGGCCCTTATTGTATTCTACAAGGTAAAATATACCCATGATCTATAATTCTTATGGGGCTCAAAATTGTTTTTAGATCATTGATCTAATGACTCTTGTTGTACTCTATAAGGTAAAATTTACACACAATCTATAATGCTCATGAGACCCAAAATTGTGGGCCCCATGAGCATTACAAATCATGGGTACACATTTTACCTTGTGGAATACAACAAGGGCCATTAGATTATATTATAAATCAATGGTGGAAACTAAATATTAGAAATATGGTCCTAAAGCAACTAATAATTATGATATACTATTGGCAAATTAACATAGATTTCTAATATAATTTATAAAATTTAGACGTATCTAATCTAACCATGTACAAATATTGTGGTGAATTTTTGAGTTAAATTTTTTAATAAAATAAATTATCTAGTGATTTAAATAAGACTATAATAAATTTTGTAAAAATATGGCGATTGAAGTCACATTGTAGCTTGAACTATTAGCTAATTGTGGATTTGTAAATTTCAACTATTAGCCAATTGGCGGATATTATCCACTAAAAAAATCAATGGACACGATCATAGTAGAAAGGTCATACTATGTAATCATGTTTTCCTATCAAAAATCTATCCATCTATAATCTCCTCAGCTAACGAGTCTCATCTGGCCACTATGGTATAAGCTGGTAAGGTCTCCATGTGACCTCCTCATCTAGTCGGTTGAATCAGACTCTCCAAAAATGAAAATTCATGTACTACCATATCCACCTTAATGGATAACTGCATGTGCGAGGATACCCTAGGGTTGATGTACATGTAGATCTTGTTATCCTGGAGCATGCGATATGCTCTAGGGACCACACTTGCAACAATGTATAGTGTACCATACTATCCACTTCATGAAATGAAAATATCCCTAGATCATAATATAAGTGCGCAAGGATGTTGCACCACCAGACATACACGGTCCTATGCTCTTTCATCCCCCATATCATATGTACTAGTCCTCCCTCTAAATGTGCTCCTCAACTGTCAAGGATGAGTTCTAGTGCTACATTAAACATCATAATGTATGCAACAAGTGGGGCTTGTGAATATAGTAACATGGCTAGATCAATTTATGGGGGCATGAGGTACACCCAATATAGTCGAGTTGTCTATAAAATATGTGTATCCTCCTCTAATAGAGTTAGGGCTAGGTCTCATAGGCAACAAATCTATCTTCCACCTAAGACACTATCGTGAATGGGATGGAACCTAACAAGAAAGAAAAAATATGTCCTATAAGCATTCTACAATCTTAAATATAGACATCAACAATCAAAAAAGTGTAGTAAAGTTGTTCAAGTGTACTCTTCTAAAGGTCCTAGAAACTTTAGACCCCTTTTGGGACACTTCGTGAAGAAATGAGACACTTTGCGACAAAAAGGGACACTTCATGACAAAAAGGGACACTTTGTGAAAAAAGGGAACACTTTACAAAAAAAGGGACGCTTTGCAAACTTTTCTTCTAGGGTCCTAAATCAACCTAGAAATGCATACAAATCATAAAATAAATGTGTAAGGAGAAAGCAAAGGAAGAAAAATCAACTCACTTGATAATGACGCTCACCACAGGCTACCTAATCTCATAGGACATCTAGTCTCGGAGGCTCTTAATATCCTCAGCTCAGCATCTTCAATCACTCTTCACAAAACTCAAGCTACAAGAAGGTAAAAGATAAAATAGTTAGAAATTCCTTCACTTTTTACTCTTATGTATGTTAAAAATTAGGGTTAAAAAGTTCCTTTCATTCAAATTAACATAACAGGAGCTAGAGAGCTTTGTTTTTGATGTCGTTTGTTGCATTGGAATTGTGATTCCACTCCTGTTCTCATCAAATGTATATCATTATGTGGTATGGTAATTGCAAATACCCTATGATGTGACCTAACTTATTCGATGTGGCTAGAATGCTACCTTGATTCCAGCTCCATAAAGCAAGTGGAATCAATGGGGCATACATCTACTTTCAAATTTGATTTCTAGAAGAAGCTAGATAAGATGATTTATGGACAACTAATGAATTCGTGTTGCAAGGTGCGATTCCTAACATTGTGGTTTTGCAGATAGCTACAATGGGAGATTCATTCTCCCATGTTGTGAATGAACCTATATGAGTATCCTTTTATGAAACAAAGTGTATTGTTTAGATTCCTTTACCTTGCATATACACGTAGAGTCATATGGGCACTAAAGTGGAGGCTAGATGTAATGATAGAAATTATACCCCCTTCTTGGAGATAGGGAAATTTCTCATTTAATTTGGAAATATTCTAGTACCCTTGCATTAATTACCCTTTAATTCATCATTAATAGGCCCCTATGACCCTTTATTTAGGATCTCGAGGCTTATTTCATCTAAAAATCCAACAAAATCATCAAAAACACTCAAAATTTTAACAACCCACCTCAAAAATCTAGGGTGGGACTCATACGCCACCTTGGGTGTATGAGTTCCCCTAGGTAGGACCCATACACCAGGGTTGGCGTATGAGTCCCATTTGGGGATTTTTTAGGGTTTGAGCTGGAAAATCACCTTTTTAAATCAAATTTTTGGTTGATGTCGGCCTTTGAGATCTAGATAATGGTAAATTAGGTGTAAATTCCTATATAAGCAAGCTCCTAAGTAATTATTTCATCTAAGAAAGAATTTTCAAGAGCAATGTCAAGATCCAAGCATTCAAGAGTCTTCAAGCATTCTTTCACAAGAGCATTCAAGTTTCAAGAGCAAGCAAAATTGAAGTCTTGGAGCAGCATTAAAGTGTTTTTTTAGGTCTTCAAGCTCACTTTCATTCAAGATCTAGCATTGTCGAGGGTTGATCATGGTTGTCTATGGTGAATCATGATGGATTCTAGATTGGGGAGATGCAACTAGCCATCAAGCCAAGCCTAATGACTTGTTTCCTAAGTGATTCCATTCTCCCTTATCACTCCACATTCAGCCTAAGGAAGGTACAAGCATTATTAGGGCTCATTTTGGTGATTAGAGATCTCTCAAAGTGAGTCATTCATATTCATATGTCATTCATTCATCTTATTCTTGCATATTATAATAGGGTTGCATTGTATTTTAGATTTCCTAATCTTAGACACACTTAAGGTTAGGGTTTACACTCCTATTTACATGCATGTTTCATTATTTCTATCAAGGTTTAATTACCAAACTAGGGGTTTGACTGAGCAAAACTCCCCATAAGAAAATCAAGTCTCTATTCTGTTTTGCAGGTCCTTTTGCAGATTCAGATTCAAAAATCAATCTAGGAGAAAGGAGTAGGAGTTGAAGTATATATCTGAACTTTGAATTCCCAAAAAAGTGAAATGAGACTAATACAACAAAAGTGGCATATGAGTCCCACTACAAGCATTTTTAAAGATTTTTGTAGATTCAGATACCCTTTTTCTAGAAACATGTTCTTGTGTAGAAACCCTGATCTAGGATAGATACACCCAGACTGGCATATGAGTCCCAGTAGGTCAAAATTTTAGGTTTTTCAATGTTTTTAGAGCTCATTATTTCCTTCTTCAAGTTTCCAAGTGCACACATTTCATCTTGTAGCTTTTTGTTCTAATTTTCATGCATTTATAGGTCATTTAATGAAAGATTGCCTCATATTAGGGTTAAGCATTACATCTTGTATTTCATTTGTCTTTCCAAGTCTTAACTTGGTGGTGAACCCCTCATTATTTTATAATTAGTCCCTAGGATAGCCCCATTGCAAGATCTCCTTCTCCTTTGCATTGAGATCTCTAGGGTTATCCTTGAATGAAATAATTGGAAAGTTGGTTTTCTCTATGTCCTAAACCATACAAAAGAGCGTATCCCATTTTTTTCCATTTCACTCTCTCTCCTCTCTACCTCTCTTACCTTACCTCTCTAGTTTCCTCTATGTGTCTCTCTCACATTCACTCTCTACTCCCTATAGGAGGATAGGGAGAGGGATAAATATATAGAGATAGATATGCCTTGGGAAAGATAGAGGGGAAAGAGAAAGTGAGAAATATGTAGAGAGAGAGGGAGAGGAAGAGGGAGAGAGGTAGAGAGAGTGGGGAGGGAGAAATACATAAATATATCATGAGAGAGAGGTGAAGATGAAGAGAGGAAAAATAAATCTAAAAGGTACACATACATTGAAAAAGTGAAAATATCAATGATGTATCAAATGTGAAAATAAAACCATAATGAGGTTACCAATGATGGATAGGGTAAGTAAAATTGATTTCAAAATCAAGATAATAGAGAAATATGTAACATAAAATCAATGAAGAATTGGTCATCGAATGAGTTTCAAATATAAAATTGAGATGTGAATATCATAAAAGTATATATCTAAGAAACTTTAATATGAATAATAAATCATAGAAGAAGACTAGGTTGTATAGGATTGATTGGGTTTAATAAAATAGAAAGAGGCATAAAGAGGGACACAAAAAGAGGAAATAGAGGGAGGGGTAGAGAGATAGTTATAGAGCTTGAGAGAGAGAGGCCTAAAGAGGGACAAAGAAAGAGGAAATAAAGGGAGGTGTAGAGAGATAATTATAGAGCATGAGAGAGAGGGAGGGAGTTAGAAAAGGAGGGATAGGTAGGTATAGAGAGTGTGAGAGGAGAGAGGGAGGGATATAGAGAGAGATAGATAGATGGATAGGGAGAGAGTTGAAATAGATTTCAGTAGAGAGGGAAGGATGGAGTGAGGGAGAGGTAGAGAGATAGTGTTGTGTGGTCTCACAACATTCCCTAAGACTATAAGACTTGGGGATCTAAGATAAAACTAACACTTATGGCAAGTGCTATCTAGTTGAAAGATCATCAAAAATTAAAGTTAAAAGGAATTTTTTTGGAGTACTTTGTGATTCAAGTGTATCAGACATTGGGTACTAGAAGGACATAAAGTTTAAAATGTTAATGGAAGGTTTTGGTGAATTGTTCTGGTCCAAGAGTGAAGGTTTGGGAAAGTGTGGAGGTTCTAGTGGGATTCGAGGTTCAATAAAATTTTATTTTGGTAAAAGGTGAGGTGTTGAGTACTGGGTATCAAGTAACAATGTTAAGTTTGAAGTTAAAAGTTTAAGTTTTCCTGAGGTTCCAAGAGGTCTGGTAACTTGACTAAAAGATATAATTATGTGAGAATAAGATTTTAAAAGTTTTCTATTTATGATGTATTTAAAATGATGATTTATTAATAATGGTTTTGTTTCCATGAGAGTTTTATGAATGTTTTAAAAGGGATTTAATATGTGAAATTTGTTCTTGCATGAGGAATAGACCGTGATGCAATATTTGGGTATGGAAAGTGAGGAAAATTTATATCACGAATAGAATCATATCTAGATTGGGTGAAATGTTCCAGAGTGTATGCAAAGGAGAAGCTTGGGTTATTAAAATAATGGGAATCCTGGTATTATGAATGAGGCAAAAGAATGTGCCAACCTCTATTGTGACTCATTTCTAGGAGTTTTAAACCCGAGGTAGAACCAAAATGTGGGAGCATAAAGCCAGTGGATGCAAATTTCCTTATATTTTTCTATATCCACCCGATCATTCCGAATATCTAGGAAGCCCCTACATTTTTTTGAAAAATCTATTTGGATTCAAGTTACTATCCTAGCTATATTTTTAAGATGAAGAGCCCAAAATATTTTAATGTGCTAGCAAAGGTTGACCTCTATTGGCTTCATAAAAAACTCTCCTGCCAGTTGTCATATTCCACGTGCCTTGTTATGATTCATCCCTTGGATTTCCTCTCATGTATTTGTCTAATCTCCCCTGTGTCTTGTTTGTATAAAAGGTCAAGAGATGTTTCATTTTAAGTTAAGTCTAGAATTTTTTTATGTTAGAGAATCAGAACTTCTTTAAGTTTTGTTCTTTTCTTGTTTTTTGTTCCATTCTAGAATAAAAAATTGTATGCACGTAGAAGCTAATCAATATCAGAGCCAATTTAAAAGCTATTTCTTGGTATGAAATCATACATAGCTTATTGTTTGTTCTAGTTGGACAAGACTATGTGTTGGGCCATTTAAGGGTGCATATAGGACTTACCCAGTGTTTGAATAATCCCCCTTTCTTTAAAATCTTGCATCATTCTATTCCTAGTTGTGAAACAATTTGGTGAAGTATAGAGTGGTTTACACTGATTTAGTTATTTCTTGAGCCATGCATGGATAATACTTGGAAGCAATTTTACATTTTCAGTACTTTTGATGCTTTATTTTAGAATATATGTTTAAATTTTAGAAAATGTTCAAAAAAAAGAGGTAAATGAATGGAAATTTTATTGTAAATGTTTCAATTCCATAATATTGTTGAATGCTTAAAGCTAAATTTACTTAAGTGGGAGGAAATTTGTTTGAAACTCATGAAATGTTATTGCAAATTTGTTGATTTCATGAAATTTTCTAATGACTAAACTGATAATATCTTTTACCTATCCCTATGATTCCTTTGAGAATTGGAAATAATTGTTTACCCCTTGTGATTAACAACATTATCACAATGAACCTTGATGCGAACCTAGTATGGTTAAGACCTGACTTAAACAAGCCTTTGGATTAAGCTGAGTTAACCTAAGATATAGGTTGTCCTGGTGTAGTCTTTCAAGTAAATATAGGATCCTGTTGTCTGTCTATGAGGATTTATCTACATTGTTGGTGTGCAACTGACATCATGATCAATAGGAACTGGTCCTAGAAGGAGGGCCTCATATTTTTCTCTCCAATTTTATCTAGAATTAGTATCTCTATCCTAGTTCTAGGTTTGAAAGTTTCTTGCAAAACGAAAGTCTATGCAAGCTAGTTATGAAAATAAAAATGGAATTTGATAAGCTCTAGGAAATTCTTAATCAAAGGCTTTTCCCTTTAAGTTTTTTCACATTTGGTAGATTCACCGAGTGTAGAATTCATGATATAACTGATGACGGTGAATTTGATTGTGATTTTTTTTTACTAGGGTAAGTTTGGCCACTTATAATGTGATTCTGTTAACAAAAGAATCTTTAACTGCTAAAAGAAACGAACCATTATTAGAAAGAGATTTGAATTCCAAGAAAGTGCCTAACCCTAGTGAAATTGGAAAGACTAGAAAATTAACTATTAAATCAAATCAATTAATTAACTATAATTTTCATGAGAAAAATCCTAAAGTTTTGCAAGAAAAAAGGCAAAGACACCAAGACTTGGAAATAATGCACCAAAAATGTGAAAATGAAAGTGATGAGTCATTGGCCTTGTCACACATGGAAGATGACAACGACAAGAAAAAGTGGGAAAATTGAGCAAGAGATGCATGTTTTTCACCTCTTACTAAAAATCCACAAGTTAAAAAGGAAAATTTTCTTGATTTCATGCAAAATATAGAATATCAAGTTTTTACTTTTTCTCTCTTTGATGATAAGGTAAATTGTGTTTATACTTGGTCTAATGAAGTGAATAGTTTTACTAAGAGTGAAGACAGGGCCAAGGAATTGGAAAATATTAGAGAGCGAATGAATCAAGAAATGAACATAGTCATCCATGGAGTAGAACAAAGCAAAGAAGAAAACCATGAACCAAGATTGGAAGTAGGTAGAGTATAGAGAAACCAGCAAAGGTGTGTGCAATCAAACTTTAATAAGGTCATTTTCATACATATGAGCCAATTTATTGGTAAGTACACATTTGAATTTACATTTGTTAAACGCAAAAAAGTTAAGATAATTCATTGTTGTAGTAGGAGATTTGAAATGTATTCCAGTGAATTCAAAGACAAGCCTATTGTAATTCATATGAAAATACTATGAAGATAGTGATAGAAGCTAAAGTAAATTGCTTAGTTAGGGTTATTCGTTTGCATAGGGAAAATTTTAGTTAGTTAGGTTAGTTTATTTTTCGTAGGGTTTGTTTTTTTCTTTTTGGTCTGTTCTTGGCATTAATGAATTTTGCTTAATTTAAAAAAACACATGAGAGTGAATTGAAATATTCTTAAAACATTATGTTGTTAAATGAAGAAATGAAACCATGCACAGTAAATACATGCTTAAGGTATGAAAGAAAAAATTTCATATATATATATGTGTGTGTGTGTGTGTGTGTGTGTGTGTGTGTGTACGTGTTGTTGAGATGATGGAGTCACAGTGTCCCTGATGAAGCTGCAATCTTCAATGGAGGAAATTTTCCAAGAAAGATATTCAACCACATAGAAAGTGCTACAACAATGGAATGCAAAATAGAGATTCTATTATGATGATGTGTTATTTACAAGAGTACATGTGCCTGATTAAATAGGAAAGAGTGAGAATCTAGAATGCATAAGATGTTTCCAAGTGTTAAAATCACACTACATCTGACAACATGTGAACCCTACCTAGGAAATGAAAAAATTTCTAGAAGGACAACTCATCTTCTAGAAGAATCTTACCCCTACACATGAAAAGGGGAAGTCATCCCATTATTTATGATTTATCTAAAATTGCAAACTAGGACTAAATTAATGCAAGACCTAAGTTAACTTATGCTAGTGTAATAATTAATTAATTAATTACACTAACACCCCCCCATAAGTGCAACTTATGGAGGAAATGCAATGATTATGCAAAGATGATGGGTCTCGACTACGAGGCCATGTTAGGTACCCATTTACATGATGTAGATGTAGCTAATCTCCCACAACTAGAGAAAAAAGGGAAAACCTAGTGGGAACAAAACCCCTCTCCAAAAAGGAGATGGAAAAAAGTAGAAAAAAGATGGAAGAGTGATGATTGGAGGTCTCAACGTCACCCCACCAAGGACTACAACCATCACAAATATACAAAAAGAAACAAAAAATAGGTAACTAGATGCCTCCCCCATAAAGGAGAGTAGTCCCCTCTAGGATGTCTTCAAAACCTATGATGAAGTGAGAAGCCAAGTCTACAAGACCTAATGCAAACCCATCCAGATGCCACAAGTCTAAAGAGATGTGTGAATCTTGCCCTGCTGACACAAATCTCAATTGAGAGGTAGATGAGGAAGAAGATGGAGCTGAGAGAAGAGCCAAGTCTAGCCAACCACCACAACTCTAGTGAGGAGGATTAGAACTGCTTCCTACCCTAGAGTCTGGAGAGTCAAGAGCAGGTTGAGCACGATCCCAAAATTTGGTAAAATTGTATACCCTAGAGTGATGATCTACTTCTCCATAGGCAACAAGTGTGTCAAACTGATCCCTGATGATGGCTAGATCTGATGTGACCTCAATTTTCAAACCCTCCTGAGAAAGTTGATAAATTGAAAGTAGATTGTGGGCCATTTGAGGAATATATGCAACATCATACACCTATCCCCCCTCGAAAGAAACATCACAAATAGCAGCAACATTAGCAATGTATGCATTTGCAGTGAACATCTAGTTGAACTCTAAAGGCCTCATGGAATCCCAAAGAATATGATCCTGAGAATAGGTGACATGTTGTGAAGCACTTGAGTTAATGACCCATCCTTCCCTTCTATCAACTAGAATAGTGATCAAAGTATTTCCCTTATCATGATTCTTAGTTGTTGCAATCTCTCCAATGCCTAAAGATGACTCTTCATGAGAAGAAGAGTGAGGTGATTTTACAGAAGGAGGAAGAGTGATGTTATGATCTCTGAGAATTTGTCTCAGCTCATGTATCTCCCTCTTAAAACATGTCATTTCACTATGACCAATCCCATTACATAAACTGCACTTGAGCCTCTCCCTCTTAGGCTTTTCTTCCTTGTTTTGTGATGATTCAAAAGATCCTATCTTAGATTTTACCTTGTTCTTGCATTTTCCTTTGGATGGTGCTACAACAAGAGCATGATATTTTGAATATGAATCAACCTGATTGAGTTTTGATTGTTCTCTAGTTAGCCACTCAAAAAAATTCTTGAATGAAGGTATTACAAAACTATCTCCAAGACCATCCATTATAGAATAGAAGGAAGTAACAAAATAAGAGAAATAACCTCTTAATTTGGATAGAATCATGAAGATGCATTCCTTGTCAGTTTTATCTTTGCCACACCCTGATAGTTGTGTCCTCAAAGATTTGAATTTTACCAAATAGTCTTTGATGGAGGGGAACTGATCAACTGAGAGTGAAGCAAGTTTTGAATCTAACTGCAAAGCTCGAACATCGCTAACAAAACTGAACAAATCCTTGAGTTTATCCCAAACCTCCTTAGGAGTTTTGCACCCCTCAATATGGAAAAACAAGGAATTGGAGACATGAAGAGCAATAAGTCCCATAGCCTCCTCACACTTGATTTGATGCTGAAATTTCTCATATTCCCTGGTCAAATGTGGTTGATTCTTATTCAACGTTGACTAGAGGCCCTTCGACCAGAGGAGATGTTGCATGTTGACTTTCCATGTATGATAATTTTTGGGTGTGAGAAACTCAAATCCTGTATCTTCCATTAGAGAAAGAACAACTATACAAGACAAAAAAATCTCTGAAAGGAAATGCAGGAATTTGATGATATATCAATGATCAACGAAAATGAATCCCCCTTGATACAAACCATTCCCTCCAAAAAAGAAAGATGTTCAAGTGAAGAAAAAAAGCACTTAAGCTGACAAAACAACCAAGACACTTCACCTGAAGCTGATTCTAAAAGGAAATGTTGGATTGATGAAAAAATAGACTGTAATACCTCTTTGATGCTATGAGAATGGCATAAATTCGACAAAATGAACAAGAGATATCACCTTCCAAGCCCAAATTAGGGTTTTCACTTCAACTAGATAGAATTTTTGATGACAATAGAATCTAGAAAAATAGAGTGCACCACTGAAAAAGTAGACTCCAAGAACTTTCCAACAGTATATCATTTGTCAAATTTTGATATTGTATGTGAAAGATACGGCCTCTAGAAGATCAATGATACAATTAACTTGTTCAGACTAACCAGGCACAAAAATCAAGCACCTGAGGGCTAAGAAAAATAAGCCCTTGGTCGTTGATGTGACCATGGCCCAAGTGGAGGAAAAAAAACATGCCCCTCGGATCGGGTGGTGTCGGAGTGGTGAACTAGAAGATTGGTGGTGGTGTGGTCGGTACAAGGTGGAGGCACCACTGGAGACTAGCGAAGCCCTCAGATCTCTAGGTGACTAGGGCTAGGGATTCAAACTTCAGCGGGAGCTCGATGGGAAACTTCAATGGGTGGTGGCTGGAAGATGCTGGTGGACAAGGCTGGAAACGATGGCCGGTGGTAGTCAACGGGGACCGTTGGAGGTGATGTTTGATAATGAAATTCGATGGGATGGGGCCAACCACTGTGTCAGTGTCTATAGATGGTTGAAAGGGCTGATAAATTTTTTTTTTGAATATTGCCAATAGTTGGCAATTCAAAAAAAAAAAAAGCCAATATATATTTTTAATCCGCAAAAATTATTAAATTTGATGCTGATGAAACAAATATAAACCCAAACTATAGCCACCGAAGAAAATATTTATGCTGACTATGAATTAAAATACTAGGTCACCTACAAAATTTACTTTTTTCCCTAAATATAGAAAATTTTGCCTAAATGATAAATAAAAAATAGTCTAATGATCTAAAAAAAAATTCCATGATGGAGGACTGAAAGGGGAATTTTTTTCTACAAAATTGTATGTATAGTACAAAATAATGCAAACCCTAGATTGATACCTGAATGGATCTCGGTTGATGTGTCTCCAATTTTGATGATTGAGTAGGTGATCTATGGGTTTTGAGTCCTTCTAGATGCAATGGAGAGGACAGAGAGAGCCTGATGTGCACCAAAAATCAGCTTGGCTCCCAAGTAGAACCAACTAGCCTGCAAGTTAAACTCCAAACCTGCAAAGAATCTTGCACACCAACTTTCTTGATCCTGAGTTGAGGTTTCACTAGAAAAGCTTTGATACCATGTTGAGATGATGGAGTCACAGTGTCCCTAATGAAGCTGTAGTCTTCAATGGAGGACCTTTTCTAGGAAAGATATTCAACCACAAAGAAAGTGTTGCAATAATGGAATGCAAAATAAAGATTCTATTATGATGATGTGTTATTTGCAAGAGTACATGTGCCTGATTAAATAGGCAAGAGTGAGAATCTAGAATGCATAAGATGTTTCCAAGTGTTAAAATCACACTACATGTGACAACATGTGAACCCTACCTAGGAAATGAAAAAAGTTCTAGAAGGACAACTCATCTTCTAGAAGAATCTTATCCCTACACATGAAAAGGGGAAGTTATCCCATTATAAATATGATTTATCTAAAATTGCAACCTAGGACTAAATTAATGCAATACCTAAGTTAACTTATTCTAGTGTAATAATCAATTAATTAATTACACTAACATATGTGTCTGTGTCTATGTGTTGCATATATACATAGAAATACAAAAAAATTCTCACCGTAAAAGTGCAAAAAAGGGAAAAGGAGGAGTTGAGCTGCAATAATAGGGTGATCAGTCAGTCAATCTAGGATGCTTCATCCATGAGAGTAGTATATCCCAAGTAAGCATTGTCCCAGTGAGCGTCAAAGTCAAGGGTATGAAGATCAGTCAAAAAAGGTCAAATAGGAACTAATTATCCTCGTTCCAGGAATAAAGGTATTTCATCAACAAAGGGAATTCCGACAGTGATAGATCTCCTAAAATTTCAAAATTTTAGGCTCATTTTTGTGCTTGGTAATGGCCTGTCACATATATGCCTATGGATTAGGTTTATGGTTTTAGCTTTGTCACCTTGTTCTAAATCCCTTATGTTTGAAGCCTTGAATGTTTTAATTTCCTATTGACCTACTCTACCCAATCTCTGGTTGATCAAGTCATAACTTAGGCCATTGTAAGCGTCCTTTTACTAGCCCCCTACGCTTAGGTTTGTCGGTTGCCCGATTTTAATCATCATTTCATTAATGCCTAAGGTTGAGCAGAAAATATTTTATAAGACTTGCCTTAGGAAAGTATAAGCCTTGAGGGTCAAAACCTGTCAGCCTAGTTGGGCCCCTATTTTAAGTTAACCTTTATTGGCATGTGCAAAAACATGGCGCATTGGATCTACTAGTGAAATCCTTGCTACCCATCACACACCACGTAGGATTTGAAGAGTGTATGCTAGAAGGTGTGCAAGGTCCATGATTATGTGATGTGTGTCCTCACTGTGCAGGGGCCTAGTATGTTTGCATCACACCTGATGCCTAGTACATTTGAGATTGATGGTCCTATTACCTAATTTTCACCCTTAGGCTCAATTAGGCAGAATATCATGTGGCAGGGGTTCCATTAGGTTCGAATGTTTCAAACCAGGGAACATATCAGTGTAAGAATGGCAGGGTTCCCCCCAATCTATTTTTGAAATGTTTGTGTTTCCTATCGGCAAGACATTTATGATGTCATAACAATTTGTTTTTACATTCAAGTAGCTTTTGGCATGACATTCATGTGGTCTTGGCGGTAGTGGAAAGATACATCGGCATGAGTTCTACCGTTGGTATGTGGTCACAGTGAAATTGCTTTGTCTCACCGATCGGAGGTTGAATGGAACATTCGACAAGAAATGGTGGTTTTGGTGAGAGGTCACGTTGAACAAAGCAAGCTCAAGGATGTGATTTGTATTCACTAAAAGGTGTCGACGTGAGATGTCTATCAGTACAAGCTCTCACCGACTTGGTGAAGTCTCGGCCAAGGTTGGTGCCTTCACCATAATGTCTCGCCAAATGAAGAGGAGTCTTCCCGACTGAAATGAGCTTTTGTAGAAGTAGGGTGCCTTCGACAGGATGTCTCGCCAACTGCTTATGGTCTCACTGATAGGGTCAACAAAAAGAAGAGAGTTCGGCGAAAGGAGTTGTTATCGTCAAGATGTCTTGTCGATGGTTGTCAGTCATGCTGACATGTTTGATAGTGATGGACCCACCAAGGGAAATGGATATCGACATGACTAATGAAGCCCGCTATGACCTCTTGGTGATTAAGCTCTGTCTTGCCGAAATGAAATGAAATGAGCTCTCACCGAAATGTGTGTGGTTCACTGTGAGGTCTTATTGACCCCGTAAAGCCTTGCCGATGTTTGTTCACAAGTAGATATCAGGGAGACCTCAGCCTGAATGATTTATATCGTTGCAATGTCTCCCCGATAGGTGATGATCTTGCCGGGGTAGTCTTGAGCTCACCTAAGGATTTTAAGTCTCACCAAGACGTCTGGCTGACATATAGAAATGCAATCTTAGTAAGTGAAGTGAGCTCAGAGCGGAGAAAGAGATTGGCAAGACTCTTAGAGCTTGCTAATTTTCCAATGATAGTGAGTTACGCTGATGGCTGCAGAGAAGCATAATCACATCGGGGAGACACGATTAAGTGTCTCACCGACATGTGGTTCTGGTTAAGAGCTTGTGACTACCCGAGATGGCTTGCATGGCAGTTTGACCAGAAGAAGAAGATTAACAAGGCAAGCACGACATGGATTGGCCATGAGCTCAGGAGCATTCAATAGAGCTTGACTGAAGAGGTTCGAGAGGACATGGAGATGGAAGAATTAATGTTGTAAAAGATATGAAGGCTTCTCCAAAGGCAATCCTTTACACCGACATCAACAAAAGGGACACGTATGGATGCAACATTAACTACATCAAAAGATCTATGGGAGATCTTTTCTGGAACTGATATTTTTTTTGTAAGCCCTAAGGGGCCGAGATCTTTTCTGTATATAAGGCATTTTTATGCCTTTTTGTAAGGAGTTCGGATGTATGCTCTTCTAAAGTCTGTGACCCTTTTTGCAGTCCTCTCTCAAACTAGCACATTTTTGTAATTCAATTTGGAACATAATATATAAAATCTACCTTGGTTACCATTGATGGCCCATCTCTTCGCCTTATGATTCTTGTGAAGTATTGTGCATATTTTAAGTGATTCATTGAGCTACTTAGTGAAATTTTCTCTTTCCTTATAGCTTTTGTTTCATGTCATGCCTTTCTTTGCAGAAGTAGTATCATGTAGGTTTCAAACTGTGTTTACTTAATCTTGCACATGATCTTCTATTTTGTGAAAATCTACCTTTCCTTCTTGAAGCTCATGGGCATGTCAAACCTATTTGAACTTGTGATCTACAAGATCTTGTTGTGCAGTCTCATGGCTGTCACCAGTATTCAAGTGTAGCCCAAGTATTTCATTGTTCCTATCATTTCGGTGTATCACCTTAGTTTAGTTTTCATTTTATGCATTGTCTCTCTCCCTTTTCCTTCAAGGAATCAGTAGTTTAGGTGGTACCCAAAGGAAGCCGGCCTTCTCTGGAGGTTCATTTCAGTCATAGGTGACGCATAGCCTTGAGATGATCCCATTGTGTCTCTAGAAAGTGCAGTTTCTTGTAAACTCTGCACAAGGTGCAATTCTAGGTGACAAGAGTAATAGTTTCTGGCACGCCCGGTGGGACTGTCGAGCAGACAGTTTAAAAAAATTTCATATCTATTATTGGTTTTGATATGTGACCAATAAGATTCCTGCCTTTCTGATGTTAATATTAGCATATCATGGTGACTCTGTGTACCAGTGCATCATTGAGAAATTCAGCATACTGAGGGATTTGGTGTCTACCTCAGTATCATTCAGCCTTTGGAGGCAGTTTAAACAACACCTAGCGACTCTGAGCTCAAATCTTCTGGTTTCAACAAGTTCAGTGCTGGTATGTTCCAATGACAAGCTTAATTTTTTGCTTCCCACATTTATATGAGTAGAGATGATAGATTTTTATAGTCAGCATGCATATCCACCTCAGTTTCATGAAAATCTTGTCAACTAATCACCCTATCAGCCGTATCAGGCCAACCATGCTGCTGATTTAATGCTAAATGGCCATGCAACAACAACCTACAAGCATGCTCAACATGCTTACCACCCTCCCACCCCTACTCAATTCCCCTCATAGCATATTAATTCTACCTTGAGCCAGCCTTGTAGCCTCCCGAGTCAGTCCCAAAATTCTAACAATGCCAATACAGAGTTGGGTAGCATCAAGGAGATGTTGTGGTAGTTTCAAAGGTGGATGTTAGACATAGAAAGGGAAAATGAGTATAATATGCAGGAAGAGGAGCTTTCCTTTCAAGTGCACATTCGTCAGCATGAGTTGGAAGTGTAGAGATATGAAAAGGAATTATTGGTTAGACAAGTTGCAGCTAAGGATGAACGGATGAAACACTTGCTTGCACGAGATCATCAATCAGAACCCCAACTACCTATGAAGGATGGGGTCTCAAAGCACAAGCTTCCAAGTTGCAGACTGATTGAATCTATCATGGATAGCTACGATGAAATTGTAAAGTTGAAGGAGCATGTGTTTTCAGTTCCAAGCTTCAAACAGATGATTTCTTCTCAAAGCTCAAAATTGACTCAAGGTCTTCCTCAAATGGAAGGAACTGGCAAGGTTGCAGTTTCAAAATAGCTAGAAGACATCAAGCAATCTGGAGAGTTGTTGGTAGATGATAGTCAACAGAACAATGGGGCCTTAATTCAGGAGGAAAAGCCTAAGCTTGAACTTGACTACATCCTCCAAGGTGAAAGTTATGAAATTGATGTAGGACATGTCATGCATGAGGAAGTTGATCAGGAACTTCAAGATGATATGTTTTCAAGCATAGTAGAAGAGTTTTGCTCAAGGCTTAGTGCAAAACCATCGTCCGGAGAGTGTAAGCAACATAACCAAGTGGAAGGAGCTAACCTAGTTTCATGTGAATCACACAAGGTAGCTCATTCTAATTATCATGGGGTTATGATTGTGGAAGCAATTGACCAAAGTAGGCCCAACAGGATTGGCTTGGAAGGTATTCCTTCACAAGGCTGCCCTATCAGGCATCTAGCAAAAATGGAGTCCAACAAAGATATTGATACCTTGCTTACACCCAAACATGAGGGTACTGTTGAAGAGGAGCACGCTCAAGTTACCTTTCCGCCTCAAAACAAGAATGTTTACATTTTGTATGAAAAGGTTAGTAAGCTTGAATATGTTCTGCAAGAGTTTGTGCAGCCATCTGTTGAAGTATCATGCATACTTCATTTCTCTTTAGTTGTTCTCCAGCATGGAAAACATCATAAATTTTTGAGAAAGGGAAGATATTTTACCCAACCTGTGAATGGTTTTGTTTGATCAGTTTCTCACTAGTTAGTATAGGGTAGGTTTAGATGCATTTTACTTTCCCCAAGTGTTGTTTCAACACATGCAAATAGTTTTATTTCAGTTTTTCCCTGCTTTCAATAAGTTTCCAAGTCTATTCCAGAATTTTCCCAATGACTCCATGCCCAATGGATAGGCCTAGGCTACTGGTCATCATGTTTAGCAGGAAAACACCCAGCAAAGGTTGCCAGAAATGTTACCTAATTTCTACCCTCAGGCTCAATCAAGCAGAATATCATGTGTCAGGGGTTCCATTAGGTCCGAATGTTTCAAAATAGGGAACATATTGGTGTAAGAATGGCAGGGTTCCCCCCAATCTATTTTTGAAATGTCTGTGTTGCCTATCGGCAAGACATTTATGATGTCATAACAATTTGTTTTTACATTCAAGCAGCTTTCGGCATGACATTCATGTGGTCTTGGTGACAGTGCAAAGATACATCGGCATGAGTTCTACCATCGATATGTGGTCACAGCAAAATTGCTTTGTCTCACTGATTAGAGGTTGAATGGAACATTCGGCAAGAAATGGTGGTTTCGGTGAGAGGTCATGCCAAACAAAGCAAGCTCAAGGATGTGGTTTATATTAGCTAAAAGGTGTCGGCATGAGATGTCTATCGACACAAGCTGTCACTGACTTGGTGAAGTCTCAGCCAAGGTTGGTGCCTTCGCCATAATGTCTCGCCGAATGAAGAGGAGTCTTCCCGACTGAAATGAGCTTTCGCAGAAGTAGGGTGCCTTTGGTAGGATGTCTCACCAGCTGCTTATGGTCTCACCGACAGGGTCAACGAAAACAAGAGAGCTCGGCGAAAGGAGTTGTTATCGTCAGGATGTCTCATCGATGGTTATCAGTCATGCCGACGTGTTCGATAGTGATGGACCCACCAATGGAAATGGATATCGACGTGACTAATGAAGCCCACTATGACCTCTTGGAAATTAAGGTCTGTCTTGCCGAAATGAAATGAAATGAGCTCTTGCCGAAATGTGTGTGGTTCACTGTGAGGTCTTATCGACCTAGTAAAGCCTTGCCAATGTCTGTTCACAAGTAGATATTGGGGAGACCTCAGCCTGAATGATTTATATCGCTACGATGTCTCCCCGATAGGTGATGATCTTGTCGGGGTAGTCTTGAGCTCACCTAAGGATTTTAAGTCTCGCCAAGACATCTGGCTGACATACAGAAATGCAATCTCAGTGAAGTGAAGTGAGCTCAGAGCAGGAGAAAGGAGATTGGTAAGACTCTTAGAGCTCGCTATGACTCTTGCCAATGATAGTGAGTTATGCCGATGGCTGCAGAGAAGCATAATCGCATCGGGGAGACATGATTAAGTGTCTCATCGACATGCGGTTCTGGTGAAGAGCTTGTGATTGCTCAAGATGGCTTGCGTGGTAGTTTGACCAAAAGAAGAAGATTAACAAGGCAAGCATGATGTGGATTGGCCATGAGCTCAGGAGCATTCAATACAGCTCAACTGAAGAGGTTCGAGAGGACACAGAGATAGAATAATTAATGCTGCAAAAGATCTGAAGGCTTCTCCAAAGGCAATCCTTCACACCGACATCAACAAAAGGGAAATGCAGGGATGCAACATTAACTACATCAAAAGATCTATGGGAGATCTTTTCTGGGACTGATATTTTTTTGTAAGCCCTAAGGGGCCGAGATCTTTTCTGTATATAAGGCATTTTTATGCCTTTTTGTAAGGAGTTTAGATGTATGCTCTTCTGAAGTCTGTGACCCTTTTTGCAGTCCTCTCTCAGACTAGCACATTTTTGTAATTCAATTTGGAACATAATATATAAAATCTACCTTGGTTACCATTGATGGCCCATCTCTTCACCTTATGATTCTTGTGAAGTATTGTGCATATTTTAAGTGATTCATTGAGCTACTTAGTGAATTTTTCTCTTTCCTTATAGCTTTTGTTTCATGTCATGCCTTTCTTTGCAGAAGTAGTATCATGTAGGTTTCAAACCGTGGTTACTTAATCTTGCACATGATCTTCTATTTTGTGAAAATCTACCTTTCCTTCTTGAAGGTCATGGGCATGTCAAACCTGTTTGAACTTGTGATCTATAGGATCTTGTTGTGCAGTCTCATGGCTATCACTAGTATTCAAGTGTAGCCCGAGTATTTCATTGTTCCTATCATTTCGGTGTATCACCTTAGTTTAGTTTTCATTTTATGCATTGTCTCTCTCCCTTTTCCTTCAAGGAATCAGTAGTTTAGGTGGTACCCAAAGGAAGTTGGCCTTCTCCGGAGGTTCATTTCAGTCATAGGTGACCCACAGCCTTGAGATGATCCCATTGTGTCTCTAGAAAGCTCAATTTCTTGTAAACTTTGCACAGGGTGAAATTCTAGGTGACAACAGGTCCATGAGCATCATCATGGTTAAATATTAGTTTCCCATCACACACCTCACAACATTAATTTAATGCTCGTCAAGAGATGTGTGAGGTATATGATTAGACAACATGTGTATGGTTTTGTCCGTTGGGAAAAGAAGTGGAACCCAAAAGAAGGAATGGTGGTTTCTAATTAGCACATTCTCATTGGTTGATGAGTTGATGAGCCATTGTGGAGTAAATTCAAACTCTGCTGACTCAATCTGAGTCATTCATCATGCCATCTTAGAAAGAAATCAGTGGCTATCATTTGAAATCAAACACATGGGAATTAGAGCCATTTTTCTTCATGCGACCGAGTAGTAATGGTTGAAAGGACATTGACAGTGATTGTAATTGGGTCATAAAAATACTTGAAATTGATTTCCTTACATTGTTGAAAATTACAAGCTAGTGCGAAGCTACTAGAAGATTGATCAAAGTGTTCGAGCTATGACGTGAAAAAATTAGGGTTCCTATAAATGCAAAAAGTCATGAGTACAATTAAAACTAAAATTTGTGCTTTATTTCAAACTATCTTGAATTAGGGCAGCTTATGATTGTTTTCTTCAAATTTATTTAGCCTACACACTTTAATTTCTTTTTTGCATTAAAAATTTGTATAAAATTGTTACCCTCAGCCAAATTTGTTCAAGTTTGTGTTTTCTAATTGCACTCTAGGCTGCTATTTAAGGGAATTAGGTTTTGACCTCCTTTCTATTAGAACCCTAGTCTGTTGCAAACCTTCCTGAGTATCCATGGCTCCCAAAACACAAAAGCCTCATCTTGAGACCCTAGCTAGGTTACTCTTTGATGACATTGTCAACCAACTTAAACCCTTGACCAATAAAAGAAATCAAGGAGTGATGATATATTATGGCCCTAGGATTTATGAGGGATTGTAGGACAAGCAGGCTTGGATTAAGGATGCTAAATTGCCCTATATTGGCTGGAAAATGTTTAGAAATTAGTTTGGAAATAGGAATTGTGAGTATCCCATTTTCCATACTTGGAGACTAGACATGGGGAAACTTATAGTCCCAAATGTATATGTGGATGTGGACCTAGTCAAAGATATTGCAGCTAGATATGATCAAGTGTCTAGAATTCTTAGGGCATGTAATGGTGTTGAGGTGGTCAAGATCACCAAGGAGGAGATTGCAGAATTTTGTAAACCACAATAATGGAATGAGGATATGGTCCTTATTGACATTGATACCTTCAAAAAGGAATATGAGAATACAAAGTTCTTGTTCCGAACTACAATGTTGCCAATGCACACTACTTCAACTGGATATGGGAAGAATAAGAAGCAGACTAAGATTGGGAAAAATGAGAAAGAACCTTTCCCTCTTAATTACTTTACCCATTGTTTCAGAAAGACCATATGCTCCTTGTATCAAATTATTGGTTTTTATGCACTTGAAACCATACCAATTGAATATCTATACATGATAAGCAATATTTAGTATGCATCCTTTAATGTGTTTTATGATTATGCCACTTATCTAGCATAAAATATGCACAAGTGCTTGGTTGAGCTTAAGGAAGGAAAGCATTGGGTAAAATTCTGGTGGTATTCTCTTTTGATGCATATGATCTTATACAAGAAAGAGAAATATTTTAGGGAAGACATGTCTCTAAAAAAGGTGGATGGTGATATTGAGCTACCAGTCCAATGTTGGACCCAAATCCTAGATATGGATGACCAGAAGTTTGATTATCTGGTCTTCAATAATGTTTTTGCATCTAAACTGAGGATACTTCCGGTTCTTGATCCACCAAGGATCCCTAAAGAAATTCATGACTTCCTAAGGCCTATGGAAAGGAGGCCTAAGCTAAATATAACCCATAATTGGGGAGATATCATTCCATATCCAAATAGAACCATATTCAGGGTGTATCGGACTACTGTTTACTTATGTTACCAAAATATGTACCCATCAGGATTGGATTTATAGAAGTCATGAGATAGTTGGTTGGATCCCATAATTGTCACTTGCCTGAAAGTAAGAAGAAGGGCTCATTCTTTCTTGAGTAAACAACATTTGCAGATTTTGTGTTGGTAAAAGGGAAGTGGAAATCTTTGGGGGACATCCTCAAGCTCTACAAATTGATGACAACTCATCCTAGGAATCATGACCTTGAGGGATTCATTCATGCAGTAAAAACAAAAAGATCATTGGGTGTGTTTGTTCACAATTTCTATTTCCCCGAGGATGTTATTAGAAACATTTTTAATTTCCAAGTGCAAGAAGAAAGGAAGGCTATGTATCTTTCCTTCAATAAGATGGTAGAAAATATTAGGAGGAAAAACCCAAAATATGACCCTCTGCCCAACATTCAGGGGGAATTTAACTAGATAATGCATGTAACGCAAAATTTTGAAAGTGTTGTGGGGGTGTTGAGAAGAATAGAAGTAACCAAGGATAAGGGAAAGGATTTGGTGACTGAAGAAGGACCATCTGCACAACTAGAAGAAAGGCCTTCCTATCAGCCACCCAAAGAGATTCGGGTATATACTAGGAAAAAGGAAACAACTAAGAGGGAGTAGACATAGCCAACCCCTATTGCATTGGAGGATACAAGGCCAACTTATCCAACTAGATTAGTCTCATTTCCTCCTAGGAAATCCTCACCTGTTATAATCAACATTGATTCTCCTCCCCCAGAGCAACCACCAATTAAGAGACAAAGGGTAGAGAAGAACCCAGTAGTAGAGTACCCTGATAGTGATGAAGATGATATTTTGATAACCCCTAAAGATATGCAGCAAGGGATGCCTTCTCCCCCAAGAGAAGTTGTATCAAGCTTTGGGACAAGTATCTAGAGATTGGGAAAATCTAAATTGAGTGGTGTGAGCAATATTGATGATATGAGGGTGGAGGCTTGCAAAGAGTTCATGGAGGATGAATCTTTCATTGAAACACCAATGTTCAAGGATTTTGCATGGAGAGAAAAAGTTGGAGAATATGTAGAGAGGGTTATTGTTGAAAGAAGTTTACATCCTAAATTGCTAGAGAATGTTATCTAGGCCAATGTGATGAAAGAAATGAAGAAATAGTTTTAGAATATTATGCCTAAGGAGGGAAGAGGACTTGTGTGAAAGAGTGGTATTTTTTTGTTACTTGAATGGGATATTGTTGATGCAGTGGTACTTGATACAATAAGAAGGGCTAATGGAACTTTATTTCAAACTGAAGAAGAAGCTAGGTTGGCACTTCAAGGATCTACATTTAGTCAGGAATGGGATGCCCTAACAATATGGTCATTGTCTCTTAGTTCATGAAAGCCCAAAGTTGCAGAGTTATCAGACTTCAATGGTAGGTTGATTATGAAAAGAGTCACAGATACTCCGGCATTAGAAGCTACTAACATGACTATAAATGCTACTAGGTTCAGAAAAGTAATAGTTGAGCATCTCACTAGTGACAGGGATACATTTAGAAGAAAGTACCATGAGATTCTAAGCAAATACAATAAGAGTCGACAGAGAGTAGCTGAGCTTGAAACAGAGCAAGAATTTTGGAAAAAACAAGTTGAAATGCTGAGGTCCTAAGGGCCAACTAGTTCAAGCCATACTACTCCTATTTCTCCTAAAATTCAACCTTAGTCTCCTCCAACTAAGAAGTCATTATCAAATTTTCCTTACAACATGGGTCAAGAGCCCATTGCAATAGAGAAGCTAAGTACGTCAGAGGTAGCTCCATCCACTGAACCCACAAAAGAACAACTACTTTAGCAAGTTGAGGAATATAAGGAGTTGCTTGAGAAAACATAGAACCTAACGCATGAGAATAACGCCAAGATTGTTCATACTATTTTGAAGCACCTTAATAGGAAAATTCAGAGTAAATTGAATAGTTTCCATGCTAATTATTCTTTGATGTTGAGAGCAATGGATATGTCTCGAAGAGATGGAGAATTGGGAACCCCACTTTTAGATAGATGGATTCTGAGAGTTAGGGATTTGAAGTTAATGGAAACAGGGGGAAAGCAATGAGAGGAAAAATATCCAAAGGTTATTTCGGCTTACAATTTTGTTAGTGATGTTAAGGAACAACCATTCCATGGGTATGTTGCTCCATTAGAGCAGAAAATAAAAGAGTTAAGGATCAAATATGATCAGGCAGAGTTGACACTGTTACCTAACATCTTGCAAGCCCACTTGAGATCCTGCAATCCCATGATGAAGTGAAGCCTTTGCAAATGTGGAAGAATCAAGTGGACACTACAATTTCTTCTCAAGCAAACTTAATATGTGAGGATGTCAATATTGATATGCTTAAAGATACTTTGGAGAAGTTATCTTTTATCATTAGTTTCCTCAAAGACCTTAACAAGGAATCTAATTTAGCGATGACAAAGTATGCTCCTTACAGAAAGAAAATGGATGAAATTATTGAATTCAATTGGTCATCTAAGGAGGGATATGAACAATGGAAAATAATATTTGTAGCTGGATTGGATTAGTGAATTCATAATGGAACACATATAGTTGGTCAAGTATTGTACAAGTCTAGCCTTAGAGGTTATAATGTATATAATATGTGTTTCCTAATTAAGAGTGCTACAGGTAAATATTAATCACTGATGTGGATGCTAAATGGGAATTTTGTTTACTTTTCCTATCTTTGTGAATTTTGTCATCTTTCCAAGTGGGATGGATGTGCTACAACAACTTGAATGATATTATTTTTAGCATGTGCCTTTTGGAAGGTGGGTTTGCTTCTTCACAACAAATGAAAATAATCTTTGTCTCATATGTACTCCCTCCAATTGAAAATGTAAATATAACTGTAAAGGGAATATTATTTTGTAGTGGTCCAATTAGGATGTGACATGTGTACTATTGGGTCAAATCTTGTTTTTCTCCCTTGTTTCCATAAAAGGGAATTCAAGGGCAATAGTACGGGTCTTATGTTGAATTCTAGAATCGAACAATGTAATTGAAGAACATAGAGTGAATATTTTAGAAGTCCTAGTCTAATGCTTTGAGTCTAGATAGTTTTGTCAAATGTATGGTTCCTGAGCATATCTAAATGATAATGAAAGTTTTCAAAGTTGTAATCTCTCCAATTTTAATATGTACTTGATTTATTAATGAAAATTATGACCAAAGATCATTTCATTAATTTTCATTGTTGTTGTGCTTTGGTATATGCTTTGATTTTAGCTCTGGTTCAAAAAATCAGTTAAAATGCTTGGATCATATCATAAATGCATGTGTAGGATAATTAGATTTGATAAGAAGTCTTAGACTTCAATTACGGATGGGTGAATTGCAAAGTAATTTCACTTAGATCATTTGTTTTCAAGATTAAATGTACCTTGCATTTCAATTTGCTTTGACTCCTAGCCAATAGATAATGACACTAATCTCAGTTATTATAAGTATCTCTTAGGATTCTAGTCACCCAACTTGAGAACATCATTTTAAATAACTTTTTGATCAATCTTTGAATTTTTTGTGGCTAGTTTTGTTCATATTCTCGATTTTGGATGTACAATTATTTCAAGTAAATTCTAATTTCTTGAAGGATTTCATCTTCCTAACCTTTCATGAGAATATATTTGCTTATCTATGTAATGTATTGGTTAATTTTTTAGAAGAGTCATATAATTTACATTGTGGGATTACCCTCTTGGGTTTTGCAGAGCCCGAAGTGCAGGAGATAAAGAAATTGATGCTACATCTTATTTGTTGGCCACTTATCTTGCAAGTATTCAAGAATTGAGTCTGGATAACTCATAGGTATCTTGTGAGATTTGATTGGTTCATTGAAAGAAACCAAACATAGTCCAAGTTCCCCTAGAAATTAAGCCGCATTATCGTTTGAGCAGCTATGCAAACTTCAACAAAAATCCCAAGATCTAGTCCAACAAACCAAACATAGTCCAAACCAAACATAGTTCAAGTTCCCCTGGAAATTAGGCCACAATATCGTTTGAGTAGCTATGCAAAATTCATCAACAGAAATCCCAAGATCTAGGAGTTGGATGTGCAACAAACCAAACATAGTCCAAGTTCCCCTGGAAATTAGGCTGCACTATCGTTCGAGCAGCTATGCAAACTTCATCAATAGAAATCCCAAGATCTAGGAGCTAGGCTACGAACCACTAAGTCAAGTCCAAATTCAGCCTATAATACACTATGGATTCTACAAAAGTTTCCCCAAGGACTACGCACAAATTTGAGCAATAAAGAAAGGAGTCTGAAGAAAGAAAACCTTATTCAGCCTCTCGGTGGTAATGGGACACAAAAATCCATTCTGGCGAAAAAAAAAAGTTAGGAAAATGAGAGTATCCATGGCCTAGAAGAAAGAAAGAACAAGTAGAGTGGAAAAGCAAGAAAATTGAAAGAAAACATGTGAAAATTTTGAAAGAGAAGTGTTGAATTTATAGAAAATCATGAGAAATATATAGTACAAAGTTTCCTAGATCGAAGTCTTAGAAAATGCAAGTTGAGGTGGTAGTAGGAGAATTTTCTCTAGAGCAAAATGTTAAATCTAATTAATTCTCACATAATTGGTGGCCATTTATTTGAAGTTTGTCAGTACGAAGATCATGAATCAAGCAAATTGAAGATTTCAAAATTAATGGTGGTCATTTCATTATATTTTATCAATCCATATTAATCATGGAGGTGTCCATGTGTGTAATACAGAAAGGAAAATGGACCCGGTAAGGTGGCACATGTCAGCATCTAGAAATTAAAAGGAAATAATACGTGTGTGTTAAGGTGTGTGAATTAAATGCAGAGTATGATTGTTGAAATTAAGTTTAATTATGACAACTCTGATGTATTAATGTTAGTGCAAAACCATCAAATTGGAATTTCTAGCCAAGTATTTTAGCCGTTTCCATAAAAAAAATTAAAATGGAAGGGCGGTAACTGATTTTTGTAAATTTAGAATTAATTTGGTGATAGATTACTTGCTACTTTGTTTTAACTTATGCATATTTTTTGACATAAGGATGGTAAAATTTAGCTAGAAATTCACACCTAAAGGGAATAATTAAATGATTTTTGGTAATTAGTGAAATGATGAAGGAATTTGCATTGAATGAAAACCAAAAGGTAACTTCACTACCACTATGATTCCCAACCTAATAGCAGGCTTCATTTCTTGCAAGTTGAAGAAAATGAGCTTACAAGGAAATATCAAAAGAAAAAAAGAAAAAAAGAATATCAAAGAAATATCAAAAGAGAAAATTCAACTCTTTAGGCTATCCAAATATCTCTACTGGGCCTATGGATGCTTGACTGGAAATAAAGCTATGTTTGGGGAAATTATAGAGATAACCTTATCGGGGCTATGGATGCTTGACTCGTAGCAAGGATCTATCTATGGTTGGCTTTGGAGGATTACCAAATTATGTAGTTCAATGTCATTGAACTAATTTTTTCACCAAGTTCCAAAAAATAGAATTAATCAAAGCATATTGATACTTTCTGAATAAATTTTAGTGTCTTTATGCCATAATCTAGGTGAAGGTAAGGAGTAATTGTTTGAAAATATGTATAAGTTATAATTTATAGCGGGTAATTTGATCCCAAGTTTTTTTTTTAAAATTTGGCTTTATTGGTTGCAAGTTGTTGTGTGGTCTCACAGCATGCCCCTAGACTATAATACTTGGGGACCCAAGTGAAAAATAGTGCTTATAGTAGGTGCTAGCTAGTTGAAAGATCACCAGAAGTTAAAGTTAAAAGGAATTTTTTTGGAGTACTTCGTGATTCGAGTGTACCGGGTACTGGGTACCAGGTATTGGAAGGCCAGAAAGGTTAAAATGTTAATGCAAGGTTTTGGTGAAGTGTTCCAGTTTGGGAAAGTGTGGAGGTTCTGATGGGATCCAGGGTCTAGGAAATTTTAATTTTGGTAAAAGGCGAAGTGTCAGGTATTGGGTAAAAATGTTAAGTTTGAAGTTAAAAGTTTAAGTTTTCCCAAGGGTCCAAGATGTCCGGTAACCCGACTAAAATATATAATTATGTGAGAATATGATTTTAAAAGCGTGATATTTATGATGTGTTTAAAATGTTGATTTATTAATAATGGTTTTCTTTCCATGAGAGTTTTATGAATGTTTTAAAAGGGATTTAATATGTGGAATTTTTGCTTGCAAGAGGAAATAGATTGTGATGTAATATTCAGGTATGGACAGTCAAGAAAATTTGGATCGTGAATAGAATCATCCAAATCAGGTGAAACATTTTGAGAGTCTATGCGGAGGAGCTTGGGTTATCAGAATACCAAGAATCTTGGTATCACAAATGAGGTGAAAGAATGCACCAACCTTTGGTGTGACTCATTTCTAGGAGTTTTAAACCTGAGGTAGAACCAGAATGTGGGAGCATAAAGCTAGTGGATGCAGATTTGCTTATATTTTTCTATATCCACCTAATCATTCTGTATATCTAGGAACTTCGTACATTTTATTGGACAAATCTATTCAGATTCAAGTTACTATCTTGGCTATATTTTAAATATGAAGAGCCCAAAATATTTTAATGTGCTAGTGAAGGTTGACCTTCATTGACTTCATCAACAATTCTCTTGCTAGTTGTCATATTCCACATGCCTTGTTATGATTCGTCCCTTGCATTTCATCTTATGTATTGTTCTAATCTCCCCTACATATTGTTCTTATAAAAGGTTGATATATTTTTTCATTTTAAGTTAAGTTCATAATTTGTGGATGTTGGAGAATCAAAACTTCTTTAAGTTTTTTTCTTTTTCCTATTTTTTGTTCCATTCCAGATTATAAAATTGTATGAACATATAAGCTAATCAATATTAGAGCCAATTTAAAAGCTATTTCTTTATATGAAATCATACATAGCTTCAATTGTTTGTTTTGGATGGACAAGACTGTATGCTGTGTCATTTAACAGTGCATACAAAACCTACCCGATGTCCAAATAATCCTCCTTTAAAATATTGCATCATTCTATGCCTAGTTGTGAAGAATTTTGATGAAGTATAGAGTGGTTTTCTCTAATTTGGTTAATTCTTGAGGCATGCATGGATAATAGTTGGAAGCAATTTTACTTTTTGAGTACTTTTGATGCTTTATTTTAGAATAGATGTTCAAATTTTAGAAAATTTTCAAAAAAAAAGAGGTAAATGAATGTAAATTTTATTGCAAATCTTTCAATTCCATAACATTGTTGAATACTTAAAGCTAGAATTACTTAAGTGAGAGCAAGTTGTTTGAAATTCATGAAATTTTATTGCAAATATTTTGATTTCATGAAATTGTCTAATGACTGGACCAAGAGTATCTTTTACCAATCCCTATGATTCCTTTGAGAACCAGAAATAACCGTTTAACCCTCGTGATTAACAACATTATCACAACAAGCCCTGACACGAACCTAGTATGGTCAAGACTTGACTTAAATGAGCCTTGGGATTAAGCTAAGTTAACCTAAGATTTAGGTTGTCCTAGTGTAGTGTTTCAAGTAAATATAGGTTCATGTGGTCTATCTATGTGGATTTATCTACACTGTTGGTGTGCAACTAACATCGTGATCAACAGATAGGTCTAGAGATAAAGAGAGAGATCTAAAGAGGGACATAGAAAGAGGGAAGGACAGAGGGAGGGAGAGGTAGAGAGATAGGTCTAGAGCTTAAGGAGAAAGAGTGATAGAGAGGGAAGGAGGGAGGGATTAAGGGGTACATAGATAATTCTATAGCTCAATAGATTTGTAGAGAGAGGTATAAAAATGGAAATAGAGAGAGGGAGAGAGGGAGAGAGAAGGAAGTGGAGAGATAGGTCTAGAGCTTAAGGGGGAGAGAGAGTGAAACATAGAGGTAGAGAAAGGGATAGAGATATATGATGATTTATAAAAATTTGTTTATCTCCTTACCACATAAAATATAAATATTTCATTATTGATTTCTCCTTTAATGTTTCAAGTATTTTGAGATGATTTTTACAAAAAACATGAAAAATGAACTTTGTATGTGAAAGTAGTGAGCATTTGATGTTTCAAAAATTAAAGATGAAGTTAAAATGATTATAATTACCTTTTTGTGTATAATATAGAAACACTACTTAGTCCATTATGTATATCTTTGAATCAACTTTCCAGTGCTTGTAAAAAATTAAAATTTTGATAAGAAATGCAAAAGTCATGCCTATTTTATCGAAGATAGATTTTTGGTCTTTTAAAAATAGATATCCATTTTACAATAAAATATCTATTTTGCAATAATGGATAGCCATTTTGTTTGTCAAAAATGATTTTTTTTTCTATTTTTCAGAATGAATATCCATTTTGAATACATAAAAATGAGTATCGTTTCTAAAATATGGATATCCATTTTTTTAGCATATTTTTTTCCCTCCATTTTTTCCTTGGGAAAGCTTTGGAATTAGGCTAGGGAGTCTCAAGACTAAAAGGTCAAAGTTATTCCAATGTGTTTAGAGGTTTTATCTTCTTTTCAAGACTTTTTTTAATAAAAGGGTTTGTAAAAACTTTATTGAAATCAAGAAATTAACAATACATATGGATCAGGGAACCCGTAGGCTCCCACAAAGGAAAACACCATAACATCCATCCAAAACAAAAACAACCATCCATATAGCCACGAACATCTTATCCCTCCATATCATCAGCAATGACCCTCTCTAAATCATGACAATAATTTGGGGATAATTGTCCCCACCCCTCAACCTTCCAATCATCCACATGCTTCGAATCCCAGTGAGCCAAACAGTCAGCAACCCTATTCCATTCTAGTGCAATGTGGGAAAAAGATACCACTTCCAACATAGAGCACCTCTAAAATATGTCAAACCACCAATGCAATTTTTCAATTAACCTTAGCCACCTTTTGCTCATGCAACATATTAACAATAATTTGTGAATCAGATTCATAGATAATCCTACACCAACCCAATGCACAAGCATGCTCAATAGCCTAGAGAATCGCCAATCCCTCCATAAAGTTGTTAGTATGCTACCCTTTATGGATGGAGAAAAAGAAAATAATTGAACTAGAATAGTCTCTACCAACTCCACCAATCCCAGCAGGCCCAAGATTACCCCTAGAGGAACCATCTGTATTAATCTTCAAAAAATATGTTAGAGGAGGCAACCATCTTCCAACCCTTTGAACCTTCTTTTTAGCCCTCCTTCCTCTTCTGACACAAGCTGAGACCAAAGTCAACCCTTGCAAGCCCAATCTATTCACAATCTCATTATCTCTTCTTTCCAATGGAAAATCCACTTAACACTTGGCTTCCACCATCTCTTGATCATACCAACAATTATGCGCCAAACCTATTGATCCATCAACCTATCCCCACAAAAAATTCTATGATTCCTTTCCAACCAAATTTGTCAAAGGATGAACATAGGACCAATACACCACACAATCTGGAGGAAAGAGGCCTAGGAAGGGGGTCTTCCTAGACTACTCTAGAACTCAACAAGGGAAGAATCATGAACACTTGGATGTTTCAAAATGCCCCACCATAAATTCCAGAGCAACATAGAATAAGGACAAAGAAAAAAAAATGAGAATAATCCTCTTCACTACAGTCACACAAAACACAAATAGAGGGACCCTAGAATACTCGCTTTCGAAGATTATACCAAGTCAAACTTCTATTCCAATCCAGAGACCACACAAAAAAATTACACTTTGGCCATGAAAACTTGTTTCACACATGTTTCCACCAAGGGACCTCCACCCCACAAACTTATGAGACAACGACTCCTAATATCCACTAGCACAGTGAAAGCCCCCTTAGGATTCAAGCTCTAAGCTAGAATATCATTATCCCTACGAGAACTACATTATCTACTAGCCAAAATATTTTGAAGCTCAACAAAGTCCTCCTCCAACCCGATAATAGGCCAATTGCAAGGATCCTCCCACCTAGCCACCTCCATCTACCCACATGGATAAAAATTCTTAAAATCAGTCACCCTTGACAAACTAGCCTCCAAGAAGCATTGACAAATATTTTCCAAATTAGGAAACTAACACAAAATGGGGGAAATTCCATCCCAAGAATCAAACCAAAAGAGAACCTTGACCCCCTATTACATATCCAAAACAAGCCCTCCTTTATCAGCTCAACCACTTTCTTAAGCGTTCCCAAAATCACAAAAAAAATTCCCACTATAGGATACCTTGGAAGCTTCTCCTTCAAAACTCCTGGAAGGTACTTGTGAGATAACATCCTGGCCCAGATATGATCTTGCTCCACACACCACCTCTAGTAAATCTTTTCAGCCAATGCCAACCTAAACCAAGTTGACTACCACAATCCAAGACCCCCAAACTACCTCGGGCTACACACAATATACCACTTTACCAAACTCGACTTGGAAGAGGACAAGCTAACTGCCCATAAGAATTGTCTAGCTAGAGAGTCCAAATCCTTCACAAACCCAACTTGATCCACCTGTAGCATGCACCTATAAATAGGAAGATCCTACACCACAAACTTTAGTAGCTAAACATGACCAGCAAAGGACAACCATCTATGAGTCCAATGATTAACCTTCACATGAAACTTGTCCAAAATATTCTTCCATGACTCCCTGTGAAATCTACCAACAAAGATAGGAATACCAAGATAAGTTAAAGGGAGAGAACCAATTTGAAACCTTGATATATGAGGAATCCTTTGTTGAATAAGACTTAGAGTATTGAAGAAGAAAATGGAAGATTTATCTTCATTAATCCTTTGACCAGAAGCAACAAGATAGATATCCAAATCCTTGCGCAAATTCGTAGCTTCTCTAATCTTATCCATACTCATCAAGGCAGTATCATCCACAAATTTTAGGTGAGATTGAAGAGGCAAACCATCTCCCCACCCCCATCCCTGGATAAAACCCAACTCCACATTACGTTTCACCAGTCTCCCTAGGCCTTCAACAAGAAGAATAAATAAATAAGGAGAGAGAGGATCCCCTTGACAAAGGCCTCTAGAAGCACTAAAAAGAGAAGGCTCACCATTTATCAACACTGAGAAAGAAGTGGAAGTAACACAACACATAACCCACTAGACCCACTCCTCAGCAGATCCAAAATCCATAAGAATTTTTCCCAAGAAGGACCACTTCACTTTATCATAGGCCTTTGCTATATATAGCTTGATAAACATATCATTTTCTTTCAAGGATGCTATATAATGAATGGTCTCAATAGAAATAACCACCCCATCCAAAAAAAATTGATCCTCCACAAACCACTTTTTTCCTCAAAGATAAGCCATCTAAGCCATCGCATCAGCCTTTCAACAATCATCTTGGAAATGATTTTATAAACCACATTAGAAAGGGAAATGGGTCAAAATTGACTCAGATGATTTGCCCCCTCGCACTTGGGAATGAGAGAAAGGAATGTAGAGTTCAAATCCCACAACATCTACTTATTCCTTTGATACTCATGAACCACCTCCAAAAGGTCCAACTTAATGATATCCCAAAATTCTTGATAAAATTCAACATAAAATCCATTAGGGTCTGGAGCTTCCCCTTTCTTCATCTAGAAAACAATAGCCTCTAATTCCTCCAGTGAGATATTTCCCAAAATATGCTCATTCATCTCCCCAGTGACCAAAGAGGGGATACAAGATAAAACTTGGTTTTCCTCTGCCAAACCATCTTGAGAATCCTCTCTAAATAAAGAAGCAAAGAATTGTGAAGCTTCTCTAGACATATCTTGCAAAGAAGATAAATCCTTACCCTTGTCATTCACAAGAACAGGGCATAGAATTACCATGTCTCCTAGCTTTCATTGAGTTGAAGAAGAAAGTGGTGTTTCTATCTCCCTCCTGTAACCACTCAACTCAAGCCTTCTATTTCCAATAAATTTCCTCGTGCAACTCACACTCTTCCAAAGCTTTCAAAACCCTTTCCTCCTCCTTGAGTAAATCCTCATAAATGAAAAATTCCCTTATCTCCCAAGTGATGACATCCAAGTCAGCTTGAGCCACAACTTTATCATGAAAAATATTGCCAAAGCACTACCTATTCCACCTTTTGAGTTGATATTTTACATATTGCAACAGTTTGGAAAAAGAATACATAACAATGACATGAGCAGGTCTTCCCCTCCTCCACCATTCAACCACATGCTCCTACAAAGAATAACCTCTTAACCACATAAGATGGAACTTGATAGAAGGGGACTGAGCAACACATGCCAAAGTACCAGATAACTTAATAGGCCAGTGATTTGAGCCCCTCCAGTCCAAAATATTAGAGCAAGTAGACCACCATCCACCAACCTAGAAATAGGAAACCAAGAAATAGTCAAATCTCTCAGCAATATAGTTCTCTCCCAAACTCCTATTTTTCTAAGTAAACTGACCATTACGGGGCTTAACGTCAACCATATTCAATGTAGATATGTTATCCCAAAGAAGGAAAGTAGAGGGCTCCAATCTTGCAATACCACCCTTCTTCTCATCCAACTCAATAATGGCATTGAAATCACCCACAATAATCCAAGGAAATAAATGAGCAAGGTTCTAAATAAAATTAATATCAGACCACAATAACTACTTACTAGGAAAATTAGTAGGCACATATATGTTTGAAAGAAGAATAGTTTCCCCCCACTCCAAACTCAAAGCAACCACAGAGATGGAAGACTTGGAGGACATCCACCAAAGAGGATGAATCTTCAATGGGTTCCATAGGCAATCCACACCCCCTGCATTACCATGAGCCCCAATACACTGGCAATCACTCTACCCCCGCAGCTTAGGAAACAAACCAATCATACCTTCAACAGTTAACTTAGTCTCCTATAAAAAAAGAACATCAGGAGAATGAGTTCTCACCAAATCACGAACAATTTTTTGTCGAGGGCCACTATTCAAGCCCCTTACATTCCAGAAGAGGATGATCATTTTGAAGGGTTAGAAAAATGGGAATCTAGGGTCTTAATAGATCCAGATTCCACCAAAGTCTCCCCCATCATCTTTATTTTTTCCAAATCCTTCTTTCTCCCAACTTTAGAAGACTTATCAATAACCCCTTTCTTTTGGTCTTTCTGAAGAATTCTCAATGAAGGAGAAGCCTTGGTACCTTTTATTGAATTAGACCCCACTTTCACCAATGGAGTATAGATCTCTCCCTCCCCCATCTTTGTATCCACAAGAGTATCACACCTCCCATGAACCACCAAAATGAAATCTATTTCCATTTGCAAAGCCCTGGTCTCTTGAGAAGTCTAGTTGAAATATGGGATATTTCCTTCTTGAACCCCTTCTGAAACACCTTGATCCATAAAAATCATTCTCAAATTCACCTCCTGCTAACTAAGATCATCCAGAACCTCAAATATATTAAAGGTATCTCCTTCTTGACACTCCTTAAGAGTCTTGTTTTGAACCCAGTTCCTATTATGAGCCTTAGCATGAATAAAACCCTCCGCACAAATAGCCTCACCAGGAACGAGATCCTTTCCTTTGTCAACCTTAGGAGGATTGTGAGGAAGCTGAGTAGCCTAAGACCCAGAAGATTTAGACTTTAGGAATCTCCTTTGAATATGGCCATATTCATGATAGAGATGGCAACGAAAGGGAAATGACTCATAATCAAGTTGTTGCACCCAAGAGTATGAACCTGCATGAATTTCCAAATAATTTGGAAGAGGGTTATTTAAATCCATTTCAACACAAATGCGAGCAAAAGACATTACCTTTCTATCCTGAGTTTACTAAGAAGGACCCACCATTTTCCCCACCAATGAAGCAACTCAATGAAAAATGTCATTGCGCCAATATTCAACTAGAAATCTAGGGAGACGAACCCACACCAAAACCTAATTTGGAAGCACCTCCAAAGGATCAAAACCTGCATGGTAGGGTTTAAAAAATAAACCAATCTGGTTGTGGAAATAAGGCCCACCTTCAAACACTATATTGTGATCCGCCATGCAACTAAATGTCACCATGAAGTAACTGCTTTCTAACAACATTATTTCCATCTCACCCTCTGGGGACTAGGTACAATTAGCCCACAACTCCAAAAAATGAAGTGAAACCCTCATTCTGAAAAATTTCTAGAGCAAAGCATGCTTTGAGTAACACTCAATATCCTCTGTGATTGATTCTGGTTGAATCATTAGTACAGACCTATCCTTGCTTCATTCTAGGCACCCATTAATTTTTAGGATACAAGGGCCTCTAGATAGAGTGACTCCTCCATTCCATGAATCATTAGAGACCAAATTATTATTGAAAACCTTCATTGAAAGAGAAGGAGATTTCATTCCCAAGATAGATCGAAAATCCAAAGCAAAATTGACCCCCAAAGCTTCCCCTTGATCCAAAGAAAAATTGATCATTTTGCATGCCCCATTTTGGCATCCTAAATGGTCAAACATGCTTCCAAAGTCTCGTCTTAAGTTGACTATTTTTCATCCCCTCCAATTTTTCCAAGTCCTGGTACCTTGCAGAATTTCCTTGGCGGTCTGCTTCTGCCAGCGTCCTTGGGGCTTGGTGGGCCCACATCACTGGTTTTCCCTTCGGGTTTCCTCCAGGTGTTCACCGTTCTGAATGGAAGAAGGATTTTTCCTTCCCGAGCCCTGGGACCCGGATCCTTCTTTGCTGACCCCATTTAACTTGTGATGAAATTGGACTACTTTTACCCCTGCCGGGCCCGCCCATTTGGACTTCCATCCTTCGAACTCCATGTTATCTTCATTGTTTTCGACGGCCAAACTGTAGTGGCACTTTGTCCTCCAGACCTCAGGTTCCCTTTCACCAGTGATTTGCAAAATGAACTCTTGAAACGACCACAAGGTCATGTCTTTTCGGACCCCAGGCCCCGGTCATCCCACCGCCATCTGAGATTTAAATCCACCAACTCTCCTGTCATCCATATGGGAATTAAATGGGCGTATTAAATATTTGGCTTGACCTATCATTTTCATTTGTCAGGTTTTCCAGAGGAGTTCAGAGGAAAGTTCGAGGAGTCTAGCACCTTCATTTCCCACCACACTCGCATCCGTTGCCCTCGTTTGCCGATCCTTAGTGGATTTTGCAACTTCTTTCACCGGACTTCTGAGGTAGGTTTTCCGTCTGCCCTCCTGTGAGGTTTTTGGTGATTTTGTGCTTAAAATAATGAACAAAATGGGCAAAAAATGCTTTAATTAGGTAAAACATGACAACATCTAAAAAATCCATGTGTTAAAATTATAAGGAACCTCCAAAATCACCCTCTATGATGAAGTCAAAACTTAGCCTTATCGCCGCCATTCTTTGCAAAATTCTTTCACACCCTCTGGGCCCACGTTGACCCATCGTCGTTGAAAACTTAGCAAGAAAACATCCTTTTGACCCAACGGTGGGACCACCTCCCAGGCCCGTGACATCAGATCTCTGCCTAAGCTTCTCAAGCCCGCTCATGCAGGACTCCACCCTCGAGACTCTCCATTGCTTATGTCATTCAGGATGACATGAAGGCCCCATCTCCCCGCCCTCCAGGACTTGCCGCTCCTTTCACCGTTTGAGGTTAATAAAACAACAAAAATAAACTGTCCATCATACCCCACGGGCCCCTATGCGGACTTCCGTCTGTGGATTTCCCTAGCGGCTTCACCACTCAGAATGACCATCTAATGTCATCCTTCAATCTCTGGGGTCTTGAGCCACCATTTTCTGCAAAGGACCAATTAACAATGAGCTCATGCGTCCTTTCCCTCACGAGGCTCTATTCACTAGGATTCTATCCTATCTCTGCTGGTACAAAAGGAAAAGTGGATCCATCCTTCTGACTTATGAGGCCCACCATCCTGATTAGCTAAACTTAGCAAAGAATGCTCGTTGCAGAGCTCGATATCAAGTCTAGTCCATCGGGTTGCTCTTGCCAGGTTTTCGTTCAACGCCTGCTGTTCCGAATGGAAAAACATCAACGGCTTCCCACCCTTTTAGGCCCGAACACCTCAAAATTTTTTTATCATCCTTTGACCTCACGGGTCCCGGATCTCAGAATTCCAACCCTAGGATTATGTTTCCTTCTGGCCGTTCCAAACAACGAAGTCCTAACAAATTTTTTCCCTTATATCTCTGGGTGCCCCAAAAGTGATTCAAATGACCTTCAATTTGAAAACCAATCTCAACCCACATGCTCATATTTAGCCTTCTCTTGTGTGAACCTTTCAAACCATCAAAATTTGAATTTAGGAGAAATCACATGGATTGCCCTACCCTGTTCACCCTTCAAAACAACATTTATGCTAGGGAAGTTCGGCCCTCCCGACCCAGTTTGTCCAAAATCCCTCCAGTAAATGACTAATGACATCTGGAAGTAAAAGTTTGATTTAATGAATGATATATTGTCTAATTGGATTTCGTCCATGGGATTTCAACTAATGTTCATGCTTTCGTGATTGGTTGTTCTCATTATGCCCTTTCTTGCAGGATATATGGAATCGGGTGTAGGAGCCTCGGGGGAATTACAGAAAATGATAAATGGAAAAAGGTAGAAAAGGATCCTCGGGGAAAGGAGGATAAAGAACAAATGAAGTACTAGTTCTAGGGAGAGCCTTTGTATTTGAAGATTATCATAGACTAGAAATAAATTATAGATACCAATATCGGCCATGTCAATATTGATGAGTTGAAGCAAAGGGTCAGAGTCCACCCTAAGACCGACAATGCCAGACTAATCAGGAAAAGTGGAATTGCTAAAGTTGTAGGCTTCCCTCTATCCCTCACAGCCCCCGAATTGGTCATGGCTTGCCAACAAGCATATCAGCCACAAACACAAACAATTGTTGACAAAGATGAAAACATCCTTGCTGACATGTCAGGTGAGGTGATTACAAAGACTTTTCACATCCCCGCCTTTGGGAAGATGGAGATTCCCACCATAGTGGAGTGTAAAACAACATAGGATGAGAACCTGATGGGCTACAAGAAGCTAATAAATCAGTACTAGCTCAAAGAAAAAGGGGCAGTGCTGCAAAGGTTCCTCAAGAGCTCTTCTGCAGCGAATTTCATGAGGACTACCATGATTTGGTCACCATGTTGAGTGGGGTGATGGGCCTCCCCATTGTTGCATATTTTTAGGAGTGGATGGTGTATTTTGCAAAGAAGATCCTCCGTGGGGATGAAGATGTCACCACAAAAGCTTCGTTCTACTGGGGAGGCATAATAAGCAACTGCTTCCATGAGCAGTTCATGAATGTAAAGAAGACCTCCAAGTTCTATATGACCTCCTATATTGTGTACTCACTGGATGAGCGGAGGTAGTACAGTGGATTTTTTGTGGCACCTGATGAGGAACCGAGTCATGTGCTAAAGGTCTATGATAGATATCCCTAGCTCCAGTTTAGGAACTTCAAGAAGGAGTATTGCAGGGTGAACACCGCCTTCATTGATCACATCATCAGATTGCTTGGAGGGGATTTTGAAAGGAGGGTCTCCCACAGTAGTCGAGCGTTCTTGAAATAATATGCCTTCCTATTCATTTAATACCCCAAGTTCACCTGTATTCGTGCCCAAGGTTTCATAGAGAGGCCGAATAAGCTACCTCGGTACCCCAATGACCGGATCATACTTTTAGAGCTCTCTCGGCAGCTGCAACATGTACAAATTGAAAACCTCCTAGTGTGCTAGGAATTCTAAGAAGGAATTGGCAGAGTATCATTTTCGCTTACACACTACTCGCATTAGGACTAGGGTACACCCATTTGCATCAAGTCAAAGATTTCTTGGAGGATTGATAGGATGAAAAGGAGGTGTGCGCTAGGCACTACATGCGAATGATTGCGTACTTTGTAAAAAAAATACAATTGTTTCCTGTGCTTGACCAAGTTGAAGAGGATGAAATCACCATAATGGACCCCAGGTATAATGCAGTTGCTAACTTGCCACTGCTAGCAATAGATTGAGATGAGCAGGAGGTCGATGACCTCGATATTATAACCAAGCCAATTCAGGATCGTACCAAAGAATGGGTCGATGGACAAGTAGCCCAATTGAAGCAACAAGGGGTTGTCCTAACATATGAAGGGCTTAATAGCAAGCCTAATGCTATGGAGGATGTTGCTACCACAACTTCAATAGGAGGGACATCCAAGTCTCCTTCGCTCACAAGATCGAAGAAGAGGAAAGGGATTGAAGTGGAGCAGTCACCAGATCCAAAGGTTTATTCCAGAAAATATTTAGGAGGTTCACCCTCTAAGAAGCCCAAATGGACGAGAAGAGTCACGGGGCAGCCAAAAATTCAAGAGGATCCCCTTCAAGAGGGTGAGGAAGGGAAAACAGATCAGCCAAAACCTCCTCTAGCTCTCCCTACTTTTGTTGCCCTTCCATCTGTTTCCTAGGCCATGGTTGCCACATCCTCACCTATGGTGGACATCTCGGTCTGTCTCACTTCCTCTCCACTAGCTAGGCCTGTAATAATGGTTGAATCCTCCTCTGCTGTAACTTCTCCACTCTCCTCCACCTCCATGTCTCCCACTACATCGCTTCCACTGGTAGTAGCAACAATATCAATTCCCAAACTCACACTGCCAGAGGCTTTCTCAAGGCATATACAGAATGTCCCCTGTGAGATTTTCCAAATATTTTTGGATCCCACCATCTAAGCTACCTTAGCTCAGGTCATCGCCAGCACCTTGCCCTTGCAACCTCCAATAGGACCACCAGCAATGGAGGCCACAATGCTAATCTCTAAGGAATGGGTGAAGCAGGAGATGGAAGCTTCAAAAGCAGTAGAGGAAGAAGCTAATGAGTACCACGAACACCCAGAATATGAACACCAGCAAATTGACAGGGTGGTACATGAATAAGAAGAAACAAGGTCTTCCGAAAGTGGAGACGAAGAGGAGGGTGTAGGTGGTAAAACTATTGTTCAAACCTTCGATGATGATTTCAAGTAGGAAATGGCCCGACAATTGAGAGACGATGAAGAAGAGGCAGAAAAGTCACCTCCCAAAGAAGAAAGGCAAGAAGATGTCAAGGCAGTAGAAAATGTAGAACTCCCCATAGGGGAACAATAGGAGAATGTATCACCTCCTTATAGAGAAGAAGAAAATGTAGAAGAAGACAAACTTGAGGGTGAGACTCAAGCTGAAAAGAGCCTCAAAATTGAACAACCCGAAGAGCATGAGCATAAGGATGAACAAGATGAAGAAAGGGAAGGAAAGGAGGATGAGAAAGAAGAAGGTCCTCGGGAGAAATTTCCTACTAAGCTTCCCATCAAGCGCCTTGTGTTCGTCCAAGACTCTGATGAGGAAGATGGAGAAGAAACTAAAATGGAAAAAAAGGCTCCTAGAGACAAAGAAATAGAGATCCGAACAAAGGAGGGCGAGGGTGATCGTGAATCGCCCAAGGGAAAATATGCTATGCCTGAATGGATGGAGAGGTAACTTGAAAAGAAAAATCCTGCCCCAAAGGATCCAAGAGAAATACTGGAGGCTATATTAGCCCAAGCATAGATCAATACCAAGAAGGAGAAGAGGCCGAAAATCAGATCTAAGGTAACAATGGACGCTTCTAGATCCTGAACTGTGCAGGTAGCAATGCCAGTGGTGGGAAAATAAGGGGTGAGCTATAATATCTCCACCATTGACTTGGGAATAGCTACAAGAGAGCAGTAGGTGGAGCATCTCGAAGAGTCTGTTGCCATAGTAGTGCATTTGATACAATAGGATAAAGTTTCAAAGGAGCTGAAAGCACAGGTATCTGACCTAATGGCATACATTCAACAATGGTCCTCAATTGAAGAAATTCCCACCACATCCGCAGCTCCGCCCCAACTATTGTCCAAGGAACAAATCGACAAGCTAGAAAAGAGAAAGAACTTGGACAAAACCACAGAAAGCTAGTTTCGATAGGATCTATATGTCAAAAATATGGGTATCAGTCAGGCTGTTCGAATAGCCAACAAGTTGCTGGACTTACAACAGTCTTTGGAAAGCACGAAGAAAATTTGCATGGACTTCCCTATGACATATGAATCCACCTATCCAAAGATCGAGGCTATCCTCAAGCTACCAAGTGTGACATGGGAAAAGGAGCTTGTGCTCAAAAGGGACGATCACTGGTTGATGGATGTATGGAAATGAGACTTTGAGAACAAAAAAGAAAGACTAGAGCAAGTGATTGACAAAGTGGACCCGAACATTGAATGGGCCAAGGAGGTTAGAGCAGATTGTGTCTAATATTTAAATCTAATGACAGGATATGAGATGCCCGTTATACAAATAGACCCAAATAAAGTAATGCCCCACTTCCAAAAAGGGATGGAGGACGAAATGTCAACATAAATAACCATAGATTTTATGAGTTTTGTCACTCACGCCTTCGCCCAGTCAGAACTTTTTAGAGACCACACTGCCAAGTATGATGAAGACTGGAAAAGGCTTGAGGAAAACTCCAAGGAGTGGATTTATCAAGTATTGCGGTCCAAGGTCATAGAGGTCAACAAACTCCAACTGGTAATTTTGAAGTTCATGGAGTATGTAGCTTTGAAGAAGCAGGAAGGTGACCCTATTATTAGTGAAGAGCTTCTAAAGGAATAGCTACAACAAAAGAGCTATCAACAAAAAGACAAGATGCTACAGTGCTATCACTAGAGGAAAAAATAAGGATAAAAACAAAGTTGTATTTTAAATTGTAATATATTGGAGGGTAGGTAGAACCCTTGTTTGTAGTGAATCTTGGCCACACAATGAGATTAAATCTTGGCCATTCGTTCTAATTTTTGGGCACTGTAAATGGGGGGTACCCTCTCATTTTCAATAGAGAGTTGAGTTGTTGTAAAGACATGCTATAGAAATTTCTAATGAAAATACATTGACTTGGTGCATTTTCTGAGTTCTTCACATGTTTCATGATTCAATCTACCATTGTTAGATGCTTTATTTAGATTTACACTACTGTTCTAGTTAACTTCAAATTGCTTAGATAGATTTTGGTAATGTTGTTCTATGATTGTAGAATTTTTTGTTGTGTTGATGCCTTCCAGTCCATACTTTTTGCCATTTGTTGCTGGTAAATGGTCTTGTAGAGTTAGTCTAGGCTGAAACTTGAAGCTGGTTTTTTAAACTTTTATCTTTATTCATGCATGTAAATGGTGGATGAATGATAAAATATCTGTAGACCTTTGAAGATAGCACAGGTTTCATGATACTATAGGTTTCTTGGTTAAGTGGGATCCTATTTGAAGGGAGCTGTCCATAGCAAAACCTCCATGATCACTATTCATCGTTAGTTGCAGATCCAGGAACCTTCCCTCTTCCTTGCTCTCTTTTTCCTTTTTTTTTAGAAACAACCTATGCAAAGGTTCATTGCACATTGTAAAGCCAAAACTTAAGGAAAACCTTGAATTTTTAGATTGTTGTTCGAACCTACAGCCAAGTACACCTTAACTCCCATCTTAGAAACTTCAGATTTTAAGATTCACCTCACATCCAGCTACGTAATTCTGCCTCGTGATTACCAGAAAAATCACATCAAACATCAACTGAGGAATTCCATGCAAGTCATGACCTAAAACCCGACAGACCTTGGGGAAATTTTTAATAACTTCTTGTTGGAGATTTCCTTTCAAGAGAGGTAGTGCACCTATGCACTCTCTATGTTGAGAAGGTGTGCAAAAACACCCATCAACAGAAAGGATCACCCCTCACATAACAAAAAACCCCTAAATAAACCCCCAAAGCAAAGCACAAACCACAAACCAACATGCACAGACAGGAAAAGACATGCATAGACCTATGACTAACATGCAAGAAGTAGCCTGTAACCAAACAAAAACCCGCGTCTCCTCCTCTTTTCAATACTTCAACCTTCATTTTGATGAATTTTTTTATTTGAATTGATGAAAAAAAAGGGTTTATTCAAGAATCGTCAACATTCTACCAATATAAGATATGCTTTTATTAATTTAATAGATAATTAATCATTATTTTCTACATGCACTACTTGCAAAGTCTTGATTGATAAGTTGAGTGAAAAAAATCTATAAATCTTAAATAGTTACATATTTTTTGAATTGAAAATATTCATCACACTCTATGCTTCAAAAACTATAGGTTGAAAAAATTTGAATTTCATGAATTTTTTACCAAGTTAGGGTGGTTAGACAATTTTTTTTTAATATTTTAAAAATGTCCTTAAAAATTCATAACTAATTATTTACTTGCAAAAAAATTATAAAAAATATGCATCACATTCAGGAATGTGTCTTCTACTTATATTGAAAGATTCAAAAAATGAATATATTTTATTTTTTTCATGCCTAGGTTGGCCAAAAAAATACATGCTTTTTATTTTTTTCAAAAATTAAAGTACTACTACATTGAAATTTTAAATTTTCACCAAATAAAATTACTTTTTTTCCAAAAAAATCCTAGTAGCTTACAAGTTACATTCAATTTTCTACAAATTATATTCCTCCATATTTTCCAAATTATTTTAAGAACCTATTCAAATTTTATGTGAAGTTGCTTAAGTTTATTTTTCTATATTTTCATTTCCACTTGAAGGCCTTGTTTGGCCCATCATGATCTTGCACTCACCCATGTAAACTATATTGTGATAGATTCAAATGAACAACTATATTAGGTGTAGCATCATAAATTGTCACCCTTGATAGTTTCACACTAGATTTTTCTCCACCCTAAGTAATTGGACCTAATTGTACATCTAATGTCCTAAATTATGCATTCCATGTCCCATTTGAACATTTATCAAGAAACCCATTTGTAAAACCAAAACTAACATTTAATATTTTTCTCCCAACACCTTACATCCCACAAAATAGGGCTAGGACTAAGTCACCCTATGTGGTCCTTGGTCCCCCTATTTTTCCTCCAAAATTTAATATGTCAAATACAACATTTTTAATTCTAATTTTAAATGTCAAATGTCAGCTATTAGGATTTAATTTTCAAGAAATTAGATTAAATGCCTATGAATACCTAGTCATTTCACCATTTGAAACTAACTAGAAATTGGAAATAAAAAGCATTATCAAGCAATTATTATCAAGTCAAGAGTAATCAAGAGTAGATTTATTGCATCATTTCAACATTGAAGCATCATGTCAAGTTTTATATGAGTCTATTCATGTTTATGTTATCATATTGTTCGTACTAAGCCTTGTAGGTCTCTCAAGAAAATCAATCCAAACAATAATCAAGCCTTGAGGTGATGTGTATGACTTCAATCCTTCAAGGATATTAGATCTAAATGGTGAGTTATAGTCCATTATTGATTCATCATTCATTTTTCATTTAGCCTCTATCCCTCAAAATGATAAGCTCTCTTTTATCAATTTTTCCATTGTGGATGTGGAAACACCAGCCCAAGGTTTGACTAAGGCAATCCCCTATATGGAACAACCCTCCCTCTCTCTTTGGATATGCAGGTTATAGTTCTAAAGGAGTTTAGATGAAGATTGAATATCATTTATTCATTGTTTCATTCAAACCCTGCAACTTGACAACATACAAAAACTTAGTTACTCAATGAAGATTTGATAGTGAGCACCAGAAGGAAGAAGGCTCCAATCAAGCTCCAGAGAACTGTGAAAATAGATATATTTTTTTTCAAAAAGGAAATAATCACCCTAGGTGACTTAGTCCCCCAAAATGAAGCCCATATTTGAACCACAGGTGCATAGTACTATACCCTTCCTAGATATGGTCTCAAAATTTGACTTGTAGTTTCTAATTTCTTTGTATTTGCATCAAAATAGTGTATTTTCATAGTCATTTAGCTACATCATTGCATTTTCATTCCAAATACACTTCAAACCCCCAAAAAAAATTATATCCAAGGTTGATTGGCTCACCTTCAAGGTTGCAAGTCAATCTAATCCCCTTGCCAATCTAAAATCTATTGTTTTGTAGTGAAAGGTGGGTAATCCTAGTAAAACCCTAAGATCACCTTTCCCACATTACATTAGGTACTTGTAATAACATTTTCTCATTGTAATAAACATGCCAATGTAATAATGGTGACCAAGAATATAACCTACCAATCAAAATACACATCATAAATTTTTACAAGATCTACACATATGTAACATCTCATAGGAGAAATACATAATTAATGCTCCAATATCAAATAACTTAAAAATAGATTCAACCCCAAATTAGTATCATGTAGAATAGAGATAATCAAGTATAACATTTGTCATTTAGCCTCTATCACTCCAAAGGATAGGCTCTCTTTTATCAAATTTTCCATTGTGGAGGTGGAAACACCAACATGAGGTTTGACTGAGGAAAGCCCTTATATGGCACAAACCCCCCTCTCTCTTTAGATGTGTAGGTTATAGGTCTGAATAATTTTAGAGGAAGATTTTTAAGATCATTTATTCATTGTTGCATTCAAACCCTACAACTTGACAACATATAGAAACTCAATTATCTTAGCATGCAATGAAGATTCGACAGTGAACAACAAAAGGAAGAAGGCTTTGATCAAGATCTAGAGGACTATGAAAATAGATCTAAAATTGGTCAACAAGGACATAGTCGCCTTAGGTGACTTAGTCCCCCAAAATCAGGCCTATATTTGAACCACAGGTGCATAGTACCCTACCCTTCCCAAATTTGGTCTTAGAATTTGACTTGCAATTTCTAGTGTCTTTGTATTTGCATCAAAAATGTGTATTTCATAGTCATTGCATTTTCATTCCAAATACATTTCAAACCCCCAAATTAATTTAGATTTGAGGCTGATTCGCTCACCTTCAAGGTTGCAAGTCAATCTAATCCCCTTGTTGATATGAATTCTAATGTTTTGTAGTGAAAGGTGGATAATTCTAGTAAAACCCTAGGATCACTTTTCCCACATTACATTAGGTACTCACAATAACATTTTCTCACTGCAATAAAAATACCAATGTAATAATGGTGACCAAGAATATAGCCCACCAATTAGAATCCACATCATAAATTTTTACAAGATCTACACATATGTAAAATCTTAAAGCAGAAATACATAATTACTGTACTAATCTCAAATAATTGAAAAATAGATTCAACCCCACATTAGTATCATGAAGAATAGAGATAATCAAGTATAACATGTATATTTCCAAGACTCAAACACCAATATCAACTCTAGATTTTATTTTCCAAACAAACCCACATAAGAGTAACTATAGATCAATAATAAACCTCCAAAAAACCATGCAAACTTGTAACTCTCTTCATCTAGAACACCTTGAATATAGTCTTAGCATAGATATAGGTACCACATATTTTAGTTAGCATGTAAAATCTGTAAAAAAACTCTTTAAATCTGATATCCATTTAAACATCTAAATATTAAGATCAAACATGTCATCTAAATAATGGAATAAGAAAAAATCTACAAAACAACAATTGAAGTTAAGAGTAAACTACAACCCAATAGGAAAAATAAGTTTTCCAAGAGCTTATAAATTATGAAACATATCAGCTCCACAACTCATAAAGAGGTTAGTGACTTATCTTCTAGTGCTTTCATGTAACCAAGGGCTAAAATCATGAATCCAACATAATCACTCTATTTTGTAGTCAAAATCGAGGATGTTTATCCATGTGACCAAGATATCTCTACCCATCCACCATGAACACCTTCTCACTACACTATGCATGATCACAAGGAAAAGGAACAAAACCACCAAACAAGAGGATACACACATATTATCAAACAAGAGCTCCAATTTACCTAAACATAACCAACTCCATAAAGATCCATAATCATGAGATTCTAATGGCCAATATAGATCACATTGATAATATCTATGAATTCTAATCTCAAAAATCTAAAAAACTAAGTTAACTCACAAAACATTCATTATAGACCTACAATCCTTCCAACAACCTTCAATTCCTTCTAACAAATTCCCATAAGATTTTTAGGCTAAGAAATAAAAAAAGGAGTACCCAAAACCTAGTTAACCTTAAGCTTTGATATCAAATGATGAGAAATAAACATGATCTAATAATGATTGTTGGGAAATTTAATTTCTATCTAAATATGACTTCAATGGATGAGATACAATGTTTAGACTATGACAACATAAAAAACTAAAACTTATATGGAAATATGAAAATTAATTTTCCATAATATGGAATTATCATTATTAGATCCATCTTCTTTATGATGCCAAAAATTAGCCAAAATATCATGCTTAATAACACCATCTTATGTGAACTTATAATTTAGAAATAAATGAAAAATAACATCATCATAAGATAGAAGTAATGAGGCATAAATTAGAACCATAAGTGCATCACATAACATAGGGTTTACGTGGAAAAATCCTTGTAGGAAGAAACTCCACCAAGAAGAAAGGTTGAGTATGTATTATCTTCAAATAATTAAGATTATAATATATTCACTTACATTCTCCTCTTTTCTTTCAAATGGAAGAACATGTGCATGTATGAACAACCTCTGTATGCCTCAACATATTCTTTTTCCTTCTATGAAACTCTACATTCAACTATTGCTCTTAGTTTGTACATCCAAAGATTTGAGTTTATAGAGTTGTGAAGAGGCCTAATGCACCAAATAGGGCACCCAAAGATGACCCTTCATTCCAAACAACCCCAGCCCTTGGAATACCTCCTCAAAATGTGAAAGGAAACTAGTTTTGGCTCCAATACTTTCCCTCCAGCTTGGGCACCCAAAATTGGAAGATAAACATTAAATTAAATGAAATTAAATGATGGAATACTAAGAGACATATGTTGCCTCTTTCCAAGCACCCACTTGAAGAATACCAATAGTCACTCATTTTTCATTTTAATTATACTTTACTATCCCATTCTAGGTGCCCACATGTAGGAAAAATAATTTTAAATACTTATTTCCACATGCCACCTTTACCACTGCAAATGGAGCCCATCACCCTTTATTAATATATTACAAACAATGGTAAGAATTAATATTACAAAATATTTTCCCAATTCACCCTAAGTTCCTAGGGACCCTTTCCTTCTATATTGGAACCATGTAGTATGATATAGGATTTACAAGGTAGATGACACTTTAATCCTAATATAATATTATAGCGAGAATTGACAAGAAAAATAATAGATAAAAAACCTATTCAAGTGTGTTAGAGTGGATTTATGTATGAGTCAAGATTATAAAGGTGAAATCCCACTAAAATTAGACCCAATTATGTTGGAGATGTACAAAAAATAATGAAAAGACCTTGATTCTAAATTATCCTACAATATGTACTTCAAGCTTCAATCATCATAGCAATATCAAATAACATAAAATCTTGTTCATATTTATGGAAATCTGAGTGTTTATTTTGGAAAATATTAACTATTGTACATGTTAGTGTTATATTTGTGTGATAAATATTCATTTTTAAATAGGGAAAAATAGGAATAACCTTAGGTTTAGGACAACATGTTTAAACTTGAATTTTGAAAAAAAATTAGTGTGCAAATATTGAATTTGAGGTCGCATCACATAAGACAAAGGTTGACCCTCACATGTGACCATATTTTTTGGGATAAATTTAAGTACCAAAATGTCCAAACCCCCTAAGCATGTGTTTTTATCTCATCAAAGAGGGAATCAAAAGTTTGGCCCCCCTTGCCTTAGGACCTTACCCAAATTTGAGCATTTGATTGAGTTTCAAGGGTATAGGGTCATCAATAAGGTATTTTATCATAGCATCAACACATTCTCTTGAGTTGAGGTAAGGAAAAGGCTATAAAATGGTCCTAAAATGGAACAAGGGAGTCGATACTAAAGCAATTGTCAAATAGAGCGTGAAATTGTGCTTGGACCATCAGGGAGCACAATTTATGACGCTACAGTTTGGAGAATAATTTTTCCTACATTGAAGGGCCAAGCGACAAAAAATAAGTGTTAGAGTTTTTTTAATGGGATAGATGAAAAATCATGGGATACAAGAAAAAGTATCTCTTTCCATTAACATTATAGATTTATGAGCCAATAGATTCTCAAGGTAATGGGTTTTTGTAAAAATAGAGAGTAACAATGTTGATAGACTTAGCTAGCACTCATAATTTCATCAATAAGAAGTTAGCTTCTCAAATTATTTTATCTAACCAACTCAATAATTTTTGTCCATTATTGCAAATCATTGTTCACTTTTATTTTTTAGGAGTTGTTTAGGAAATTCCATAACATTGAATTCTCCATGAAATATTACAAAATATATTTCACTATTTTTGTTGTCTTCATGGGTGTAAAAATGTTATTTTAGGAAATGATAGTATTATTTCATTAGGAAAAATTAAGATGAACTTCTAGGATCTATTCTTTTGTTTTCAATAAGGTGGCATAGTGGAACTAAGAAGTTTTTGTGCAATTTCTCCTCAAATGGTAAGCTCTAAGTAAATATTAAATATGGTTAGGAAGGGGGTAGATCAATTTTTCACCTAAATATTTTTATTATAAGCACACTAATCAAAGGCTTATACACCACTAATTTTATAAGTAGTTTTAGATAGACATATAGTAGTTTTTGGATAGATGATAAAAGGAATTCCTCCCAAAAGAGATCATGATCATGTCATTTAATTATTATTGGGGAACCAACTACCCAACATTTATACCTACATGTGCCCATATGTATATAAAACTAAGATCAAGAATATGGTACAAATGATGCTAGAGTTACATATTATTAGGCATAATCAAAGTTCTTATTGAATCTACAATGGTAATGATGCAAAAGAAATATGACACATGGTAATGAGCCTTGATTATAGATAGATTAACAAGAAAACCATAAAAATATAAGTTTCCAATTCTAATAATTAATATTTTTTTAAATGAGGTTAGTGGTGCCATTTATTTTAATAAACATGATCTTCATTAAGTTGGTTATCGCTAAATTAGAATACAAGATGAGAATTTACATCTGATAGATTTTCAAACTATTAGACCCACTATGGTTTTTTTGTGATACATTTTCACTCACAACTACATCTATATTTGAAGGTTTAATGAACTTTATATTTATGAATTTTTGTGAAAAAAATAGTATTTTTTGATGGAATTTTAATATATAATGAAACTTTATATGATCATTTACAACCTACAACTTAGGTTTTGAAAATTCTAGAAAAATGTTTATATTATGGTAAGTTATTCAAGTGTGTTTTCAAAGCTGTAGAATTAGAGTGCCTAGGTCATATTGTTTCACATAAGGGAGTCAAGGTGAACCCTCACAAGATCAATGTCATGGTAGAATGGAAAGTGCCTAGGAAAATTAAGAACCTATTCTCTTTCTTAGGGAATACTATATACTATCAACAATTTGTAAAATAATATAGTAGGATAGTGAAATCTCTCAAATATTTATTGAAGAAAGATTATTTCCAATAGGTTGAGGTAGCTACTAGGGAACTTGGGAAGATAAATAAAAACATGTGAAAAACTCGATTCTAGCTACCCTAAATATTTTTAAACCTTCATTTTGGATGTGATGCTTCTAGGAATTGCATAGGAGTAGTACTCATGCAAGAGATAAGACCCATAGCATTTGAGAGTTTCCAAATCAAAGGTACAATTTTTTTGAAGTTGGTTTATGAGAATGAAATGATGGCTATCATAATTTTAGTCAAATTATAGAGACCTTATATGATGGGAATATATTTTATGGTAAAAAAAAATAATGATAGTGTAAATTAATTCTTGAAACATATGTTATCTTCTAAAGAAGAACAAAAATGAGTCATGAAGCTATTGGGATATGAATTTTAGACCATATCTGGGAAAAAAAATGAGAATGTTATGATTGATGCTCCATGTACGAGAGATGAGCCCACATGGTCAATATTGTATGTCATTTCTATATTACTATTAGATTGGGTGGATGGGGCACAAGAAGGGTGGAAAGACATGGATACTCAAACTCTCATTGAAAAACTCCAAAAAGATATAAAATGTGTTATATAAATTTGCATGGAAAAGAAATTCTCTATGGTACAAGGATATGTTGTATCTATGAAGGAAGTCAAATATTATGTTTAATGTTTTGGAAAAACTACATGTTTCTCTTGTAGGTGGGATCTTAGGATACACCAATCCAATCTCACAAATTTTCATTTATTTCTTCTTGAGTGAGTGAATAAGGGTGATCCCACAATACTGGTTTACAATTTTTGGCCAAACTAGACACTAAATTGATTTTTTCTTTAAACTAAATCTTCAATTTTGGGAACCTATAGTGGCTAAACTGTGTGGAATTTGAAGATGATGCAAACTAGTGATTTGTGACATTTTTTCTGTAGATTCTAAAAAAAAAAAATCATTTTTTTTGGAATCAGATTGCACTTCTTTTTCCATCTCCTTCGAAAACTAGTTTTTTTTAGTGAACACCATTTTCAAGGAGTGACGCTCACCCTATACAACATAAATATTTTTTCATGAAGGATAAAATTATATTTTTTTCAAATTTAGATTTGTAACTAGTGCTTCTAATTGGTTTCATAGTGTTTTATTGAATAGTTTTTCCTTAATCAAGTTTTGAAGTCAAACCAATTACAATTCAGACATAGGTAGACCATATACAACATAATTTTTTTGTATGTATCAAAATTATTATTTTGTTGGATCAAGGACTTCAATATCTAGTGCACTAATATTTTTCAAAATATTTTTTTTTATAATCTACTATTTTTCCATATGTGCAGAATAGAGAGCTTGATTTTCGGTGTAAAACCTATTTTTAATCAAACTAAAAAAATAAATACATAATAAAACTAAAAAATATTAAAATTATATTTGTTGGATAGCTCGTTCTGAGGACTACCATCATCTAGTTGGGTCTGTGAAGTCTCGTCCATTTTCATCCTCAACTCGAGCTTCAAAGGGAAAAATTTTGGAGTTTTTGGTGCCAAAGGGGGAGAAGGGGGAAAAGGGGGGTTTGAGAAAAACCCCCTTGGAGGTTTGCTTAAATCAGGGTTCAAGCGAACCCCCTTTCTACAAGCCTTTCCTTTTCGAAGGGGGGTTCTCTGGGTTCACTCAAACCAGATGTTTGTTCAAACCCCCAAAAACCATTTTTTTTTGCATGGGGGCATTTTTTTGCAACTTTTACTTCCTTACTGGAATTGTAAACTAGTTTTGTGGGTTTACCCATAATCCATTTATTGTGTGCACACATATTCATCCTCACACCCACAACATCTTCCTACCAATATTGGATGAGTATAATTGAAATATATTCCCTCTCAAACTAGACTAGGAGAAAATAGGAGTACATCTATTCATGTGGTGGATTAGGAGGTGGCATTGAGGTGTTTTCTTAGAAGCAAGAAAAAATTATTTTATCATGGGCTCAAAGGGGATATATAAAAATTTGCAGTAGAATGAAAAGTGTGCTAACATAATAAAGGAGAGAAAAGTAAGACTTTAGATATTTTGTAACCCTTATTTATTCCAAGCCAATGGTGTGAAGAGATGTTCATAGATTTTATCATAGGTTTACCTAGTTCTAAAGGAGAAAAATGTCATCATAATTTTTGTTGATCAAATCATCAAATATGTGTATTTTTTTGCATTGGCATACCCATTTGTAGCAAGTAATGTAGCAATAGAATTTGTGGATACCATTTAGAATGTACATGGGACTCCCAAAAATTTAGTAAAATGTCATTATCATATACTTACAAGAATTTTTTGGACTCACTTTGTTGAAAACACACCAAAATACTGAGAGGGGGGTGAATCATTATTCTATCAAATCTCAAACCCTTTAGAGAAAATTGAAACTTAAACTTTACATCACAAACAAAAACATGAAATATGAACACAATGCACAACACCACACAACACCAAATGTTTGTGGAAAACCCCATAGGGGAAAAACCAAAGTGAGAAATGTTGTTAGTGTTAAACAGGCGTAGGACAATTGAGAGGGGGGGTGAATCAGTTCTCACACAAATCTAAACTCAAAACTTTCACTTATCAAATCTTCAACCACACTACTCTATTATTAACTATGAGCATGAAACATAGATAACAAAAAGTAAATCAACACAATGAGCACCAAATTTTTATGTGGAAAACCCAATAAAGGAAAAACCATGGTGAGGGTTAACTCACACTATATAGTATTTAAAAAGGAGGCTCACTACCAAGAGAATGACTCACTGTCCAAGTCCAAAGGATCACTACCTACAAAAAGGACTCACTTTCCAACAAGGAGCCTCATTTCCTATAGATACAAAAGAGAAAAAAAGATCCACCACAACAATTAAAGCACATTTACAAGATTACAAAAACCTTCAATTCACTGCCTTCAGCACACTGAAAAAATGCTCTCACAACTCACTCATACATACTTCTGCTCTTATGATTTGCGGCACACTTTCATCACTTTGGATCACACAGTCATCCAATTCTTCACAGCTCACCTTTCTTTTAAACCATTCTCAACCTTAGAAACATTTACTAAGGTCGGTCACAACACATCATTTCATAAATTCAAAATAATTCAGAAACTCTAAATTCCCACGGTGGAAAGGAATAAGAGTGAACCAATCAAAACATAAGAATAATATTTTTGAATATTCTACATGCTTACTCATTTAAGTGTTATTCTTCGAATGAAGTGTAAACACTAGGACAACCAAACATAATGAAACCACAAATTATCAATGATGCACACACTTCCCAACAAGAAGATGACACACAGATGATGCAACATGCTTCATTATGCACAAGAATACATCTTAGAATCTTCCAGATACATGCGCAACAAAAATATCAAGCTTCAAACACTAAACTATTTTCATCAAACAATCCAGACTGTGTAGATACACAAAAACACTAAAACATAATTTACGGATCACCAAATTCCAAACCTCTTCACTAGAGCATAGGAAAGGCCTTCAAAACACATCTCCCAAATCCACACGATCTCAAAAAAATAGTGGAGAAATGTAGAGCAAACATATTTCTCCTAGTCCACAGAACACTAACACTGCCAGTAGAACACATATACCGATGGACACAACCTTCACATACCATCTCACCAAAAACTAAAACTTAGACTATATCATCATTGGATCATTATCAACACTCCTTTAGATCTGTACAGGCATAGGATCAACAAAGGAAACATGAAAAGCACATACCAGAGCACACACTAAACACTTCCAACATTCTAACTTCTTTTCTTCATTAATTTTCTCAAAAGCACTTGGAAACTCATCAAACTAACATATTTGCAATTCCATAAAGATAGCTCCATGTACTCACAACATCTCAACAACATCTCAACCATACATGTACAATCTACAACATACTGAACAGTGTTGACATCAATGACAACATTAATGACAACACCACCAAACTATCTCATATTTGCAACAATCTCCCCCTTTGTCATTGATGGTAACACATAACCTTCTCCCCCCCTTTGACATCAATGGAAAATAAAAACTACTCTGATTACTCCCCCTTAGGAGTACACTTATACTGCAACAATGAAAATCTTTTCTACTCCCCCTGTGGAGTAGACCCATCAATTAGTCTAGGTAAATGAAGAATATGTGAACTCACTAGACTGTTGCATCTTCATGTGCATATAGTTAGGAGGGGAAATAAACCCCAACCTCTCTGTAGGATGCACAAAAATATCGTTCAGAAGAGCCTTAGTAAATATGTCTGCAATATGTTCCTTTGTAGTTACATACTCCAGTTTGACCTCATTCTCTAGCACTTTCTCTCTGATAAAATGATACTTGATAGATATGTGCTTCGTTCTTGAATGCATAACCGAATTATTTGAAATTTTTATTGCACTTGTATTATCACATAAAATAGAAATAGGCTCATCACATACTATACCAATTTCTTTCATAGTTTGCTTCATCAATAGAACTTGTGTACAACAGGATGTTGCAACAATATATTCAGCCTCTACAGTGGATAAAGCAACTGAGTCTTTCTTTTTACTCAACCATGAAACTAGTATTTCTCCAAGAAAGAAAGCACCACAACTGGTACTCTCTCGATCATCTACACATCTAGCCCAATCAGCATGTATTTAAGCACTCAGGGTGAAATCAATACTCTTAGGATACCATGGTCCATAATCTGGTGTGTCTTTAAGATATCGAAATATTATTTTTACAGTCATAAGATGTACTTCTCTAGGATCTACTTGAAATCTAGAAACTAAACACATTACATTAATGATATATGGTCTGGTAGCAGTAAGGTACAGTATTCCACCAATCATGGATCTATATTTTCTTTGATCAGTCTTAGTTGATTCATCATCCTTGCTCAGTTTACATTCGGTTACCATAGGAGTACATATCGATTTAGAATCCTCCACTCCAAACTTTTTCAATAGTTATTTTACATACTTAGATTGTGAAATGAATATCCCTTTTTTAGTTTGATTCACTTGTAGACCAAGAAATAAATTCAACTCACAAATCATAGACATCTCAAATTCTTTCTGCATTTCTTCTACAATATTTTTACACATGCCTTCATTTCCTCCAAAAATGATATCATCAACATAAACTACTACAATCAACATCTTAATACCTTGCACTTTGAAGTAGAGGTTGTTGTCAACAAAACCTTTGTTGAATCCTTACTTTGTCAGATATTTTTCCAATCTTGCATACCAAGCTCTGGGAGCTTGCTTCAATCCATACAACGCCTTCTTCAGCTTACAAACCATGTCCAATTTTTCAGACAACTAAAATCCTTCAGGTTGCTCCATGTACACTTCTTCCTCCAACTCAGCATTTAGGAAAGCTGACTTAACATCCACCTGATATACCTTGAAGTCCTTGTGTACAGAAAATGCCAAAAACATTCTAATAGGTTCCATTCTAGCCACATGAGCAAATGTTTCCTCAAAATCTATTCCTTCAACTTGTGAATATCCTTTGCATACCAATCTTTCTTTATTCCTCACTACTCTATTTTCATTTAGCTTATTTCGGAACACCCATTTTGAACCAATCACATTCTTGTTCACAGGCCTAGGGACTATTTCCCATGTCTGATTCTTTTCTATCTACTGCAATTCCTTTTTCATAGCTCTCATGCAACTTTCATCTTCACATGCTTCCTTCACAAATTTTGGTTCTATTTTAGAGATTAAACAAAAGTTTACCATAGCTGCAACTTTGCTTCTTGTCTTCACACCTTCACTCTTGTCTCCAATTATCTGATCTTCTGGATGATTCTTTTGTACATAATTTGGAGTCCTAGCAATAGGTTCCGATTCATTCTCTTCTTCTACTTCTACTTCTTCTTCTTCTTCTTCTTCTTCTTCTTCTTCTTCTTCTTCTTCTTCTTCTTCTTCTTCTTCTTCTTCTTCCCCCTTATTTTCTTCAAGTATATGTTTGGAGATAGGATCATCAAGTTCAATTTCATTTATCTTAATAAGTCTGTGTATGTCTTCATCAACTTTCATATTAGAACTTTCAATAATCTTCCTTAATCTTTGTTAGAGCATCTGTATGCCTTGATAGTGGTAGAGTATCAAAGAAATATTCCTTCATTACATCTAGCATCAAACTTTCCAATATTTTCATCATCTCTTTTGATATAGCATCTACTTCCAAATACCATAAAATATTTCACAGTAGGAGTCTTACCAGTCCATAACTTAAAAGGTGTCTTTGTGTTGTTGTGCCTGATCTTAACTCTATTAAGAACATAAACAATAGTATGTATCGCTTCTCTCTAATATACATTTGGTAAATTGGATTCTTTCATGACAGTTCTAGTATCTTCCTGTACTATTCTATTTTTTCTTTCAACTACATTCTGTTGAGGGGTTCTCAGAGCAGAATACTATCTTTTCATGCCATTCTTCTCACAGAATGCAGTAAATTCACCATAGGTGAATTCACCACCTCTATCTGATATTAAACATTTTATTTTCAGATTTACTTGATTCTCCACTCTTGCTTTGAATACCTTGAACCTATCCAGAGCCTGATTCTTTTCTCTGAGAAAAGAAACCCATGTCATTCGAGTGTAATCATTAATAAGCAACATGAAATATGTATCACTATTTAGGATTCCAGTCTTAGTTAGACCACAGAGATCAGTATGTACCAACTCCAACATACCGGTAGTAGAATATTATTTTTCCTTAAAGCTACATCTTGTCTGCTTCCATAGTTGACAACTTCTGCAAATAGTATTAACAGGTCTTGTGATTCTAGGAAATCCTTGAACTATCTCCTTCTTACTAATCTTGACCAAGTTATCAAAATTCACATGTCCTATTCTCCAGTGCCATAACCAAATTTCACTAATTTGAAATACAAGACAAGAACCATTAACTCCTTTCAGCTAATAGATGTTTCCATGAGTTCTTCGTCTAGAAACAATCATATCTACATTTTTGGATAATTTTCTGATTTCATAGGTATTGTTCTGAAACAAAAGCTTAAAGCCATTGCTACACATCTGAACAACACTCAAAATATTATGCCTCAAACCCTTCAAATAATGTACATCATCAGTACTATGCACTCCATCAAAACTAATTGAACCTTTACCATAGATCTTAGCTCCTGAATCATCACCGAACATGACTAAACCATCATCATATTTTTCAAGTTTAGTGAACTTACTCTTATATCTGGTCATGTGATTTGAACATCCACTGTTGATTACCCAGTAGTCCTCATCCTATCTTGCATGAAATGCAGTAACCATAGCACCTTCCATTGTATTCTTCTTAACTTCTGGAGGTTTCTTACTTACACATTTGAACTAGAGTTAGTGGATATAGATTTATTTTCCAAAGCTAAGAATAAGCATTCACTATCATCAACCTCATTTTCAGATTCATCATCAGAAATACCTGCCTCTTCCTTAACATAGTACAACTTCTTATACTTCTTATCCTTCCTATCCTTATCCTTATAATCCTTGTTCATTTTATGAGCAACCATATTCAGACATCTTGAAGCATAATGAACAATATTACCACAACTATAAAGGGCAACATACCTTTATACTTTTCGGTACCTTTCTTCAACTTCCTGGTGAAGTTAGCTTCCAACACATTAACATCATCACTATCTAGTTCCTCCTCAATCTTCATTGCCTTAAATTTTGTCTATGTATTTTCTTCTATCTTGTCATGTTTCTAGAACTTTCTTAATTCAAATGCTTGCACGGTGTCAAACAAATGTTCCAAGGTCTACTTCTTAGGGCCAAACATTTCTTCAATCACCTAGATCTTATCATTGTAGCAATCTGGTAGGGTGATCAAGATCTTCTCTATTATGTCTTCATCTGCTAGCTTTCCTCAATTTCTAACCTCATTTGCAATCTGTTCAACTCTATGAAAGAAACTTGTAAATTCTTCACCATCTTCCATTTTCAAGTTCACAAATCTACACTTTGTTGTTAGTCTCTTTGTCAATTTCACTTTTTCATTCCCTTCATACATGTCTTCTAGCTTCTTCCTGACTTCATATGTAGTATCCTAAGATTAACCTTGATTAACTCATTTTTAGATAGACCACTGCAAATCGCATACTTTGCCCTCTCATTTTCTTCATAAGCAGAGATCTCATCTGTAGTAGTAAAAACACCAGATGGAGGTGTATACTTATTCTCAACAACCTTCTAGGTCTTGAAACAAAGAGAGATAATATATCCTTTCATTTGTCCCTTCCAATCTTTGTAGTCAGTTCCATCAAACATAGGGATCAACAACTTGTGTGCCATTAGATCTTCCTTAAGCGATTAAGCTCAACAACAAGGAACCACAAGCTCTGATACCAATTGTTAAACAGGAGTAGGACAACTGAGGGGAGGTGAATCAATTTTCACACAAATCTAAACTCAAAACTTTATCACTTATCAAATATTCAACTACACTATTATATTATTAAATATAAGCATGAAACATAGATAAAAGAAAGTAAATCAACACAATGAACACTAGATTTTTACATGAAAAACCCAATAAGGGAAAAAATACGATGAGGGTTAACTCACACTATATAGTATTTAAAAATTAGGCTCACTTCCAAAAGAAGGACTCACTGTCCAAATACAAAGGCTCATTGCCTACAAAAAGGACTCATTGTCCAATAGGGAGGCTCACTAACTATAGATACAAAAGAGAACAAAAGATCCACCACAACAATTAAAGCACATTTGCAGGATTACATAAACCTTCAATTCATTGCCTTCAACACACTAAATAATTTTTCTCACAACTCACTCATACACACTTTTGCTCTTATGAATTTTGGCACACTTTCATCACTTTGCATCACACTATCATCCAATTCTTCACAACTTGCCTTGCTTTTATACCATTCTCAACCTCAGAAACATTTACCAAGGTTGGCCACAACACATCGTTTCATAAATTCAAAATAAACAAGAAAAGTTCTAAATTCCCGTGGTGGAAAGGAATAAGAATGGACCAATAAAAACATAAGAATAATATTTTTGAATCTTCTACACACTTCCTCATTTAAGTTTTATTCTTCAAATGAGGTGTAAACACTAGGTTGGCCAAACCTAATGAAAACACAAATTATCAATGATGAACACACCTCCCAACAAGAAGATGACACACGAATGATGCAACATGCTTCATTATGAATGAGAATACATCTCAGAATCTTCTTGATACATCTGTAGCAAAAATATCAAGCTTCAAACACTGAACTCTTTTCATCAGACAATCTAGACTGTGCAGACACACACAGAAACACAAAAACATGATTTCTGGATCACCAAATTCCAAACCTATTGTCTAGAGAATAGTCACAAGACATCTCCCAAATCCACATGATCTAAAACAAAACAATGGAGAAATGCAGAAAAAACATATTTCTCCCAGTCCACAGAACACTGACACTACCAGTAGAACACATATAATAGTGGATACAACTTTCACGTGCCATCTCAACAGAAACTAAAACTCAAACTATATCATCATTGGATCATTATCAACACCCCTTCAGATCTACACATGCATATCATCAACACAAGAGACATGTGGAGAACATACCGGAGAACACACTGAATACTTCCAACATTCTGACTTCTTTTCTTCATTAATTTTCTCAAAAGCACTTGGAAACTCATCAAACAAATATATTTGCAATATCATAAAGATAGTTGCATGTACTCACAACAACTCAACCATACATGTATAATTTGTAACATACTGAACAATGTTGACATCAATGACAACATTAATGACAACACCACCAAACTAGCTCATATCTGCAACAATCCCAACCTTTGTCATTGATGGAAACACATAACCTTCTCTCCCCCTTTGACATCAATGGAAAAGAAGAACTGCTTTGATTACTCCCCCTTAGGAGTACACTCATACTGCAACAATGAAAATATTTTCTACTCCCCTTGTGGAGTAGACCCATCAATCAGTCCAAGTAAATGAAGATTCTGTGAACTCACTGGGCTATTGCATCTTCATGTGCACCTAGTTAGGAGGTCCAATGAACCCAACCTCTCCCTAAGATGCTTAAAAGTATCCTTTGGAAGATCCTTAGTAAATATGTTTGCAATCTATTCCTTTGTAGTTACATACTCCAGTCTGACCTCATTCTTCAACACTTTCTCTCTCAGAAAATGATACTTGATAGATATGTGCTTCATTCTTGAATGCATAACTAGATTCTTTGAAATATTTATTGCACTTGTATTATCATAGAAAATAGAAATAGGCTCATCACATACTATACCAATGTCTTTCATAGTTTTCTTCATCCATAGAACTTGTGTACAACAAGATGTTGCATTAATATATTCAACCTTTGCAGTGGATAAAGAAACTGAGTCTTGCTTTTTACTCAACCATGAAACTAGTCTTTCACCAAGAAAGAAAACACCACCACTGGTACTCTTTCGGTCATCTACACATCCAAGCCAATCAACATCTATATGAGCACTCAGGGTGAAATCATTACTCTTAGGATACCACAGTCATAAGATGTGCTTCTCTAGGATCTGCTTGAAATCTAGGAACTAAACACACTGCATGCATAATATCTAGTCTAGTAGCAGCAAGGTACAGTAGTCCACCAATCATGGATCCTTATTTTCTTTGATCATTCTTAGCCAATTTTATCATCCTTGCTTAGTTTACATCTGGTTACCATATGAGTACAAACTAATTTAGAATACTCCATTCCAAACTTTTTCGACAGTTCTTTTACATACTTAGATTGTGAAATGAATATCCCTTTGTCAGTTTGATTCACTTGTAGACCAAGAAATAAATTCAACTCACCAATCATAGACATCTCAAAATCTTTTTGCATTTCTTCATCAAAGTTTTTACACATGCCTTCATTTCCTCCAAAAATGATATCATCAACATAAACTACTACAATCAACATCTTATTGCATTGCACTTTGAAGTAGAGGTTGTTGTCAGTAGAACCTTTGTTGAATCCTTGCTTTGTCAAATATCTGTCCAATCTTGCATACCAAGCTCTGGGAGCTTGCTTCAATCCATACAATGCCTTCTTCAGCTTACAAACCATGTTTGGTTTGTCAGACAGCTGAAATCCTTTAGGTTGCTCCATGTACACTTCTTCCTCCAACTCACCATTTAGGAAAGCTGACTTAGCATCCATATGATATACCTTGAATTCCTTGTGTACAGAAAATGCCAAAAACATTCTAATAGGTTCCATTCTAGCCACATGAGCAAATGTTTCCTCAAAATCTATTCCTTCAACTTGTGAATATCCTTTGCATACCAATCCTTCTTTATTCCTCACTACTTCTCCATTTTCATTTAGCTTATTTTGGAACACCCATTTTGAACCAATTGCATTCTTGTTCATAGGCCTAGGGACTATTTCCCATGTCTGATTCTTCTCTATATGTTGCAATTCCTCTTTCATAGCTCTCATCCAACTTTCATCTTCACATGCTTCCTTCACAAATTTCAATTCTATTTTAGAGAGTAAACATAAATTTACCTCAGCTTCAAATTTGCTTCTTGTCCTCACACCTTCACTCTTGTCTCAAATTATCTGATCTTCTAGATGATTCTTCTGTACATATTTTGGATTCCTAGCAACAGGTTTCAATTCATTCTATTATTCTACTAGTTGTTGTTGTTGTTGTTGTTGTTCTTCTTCTTCTTCCTCCTTATTTTCTTTAGGTATATGTCTGCAGATAGGATAGGTTCAACTTTACTTATCTCAATAGGTCTGCGTATGTCTTCATCAACTTTCATATTAGCACTTTCAATAATCTTCCTTAATCTTTTGCTAAAGCATCTATATTCCTTGCTAGTGGTAGAGTATCCAAGAAATATTCCTTCATGACATCTAGCATCAAACTTACCAATATTTTCATCATCTCTTTCGATATAGCATATGCTTCCAAGTATCTTAAAATATTTCATAGTAGGAGTCTTACCATTCCATAACTCAAAAGGTCTTTTATGTTGTTGTGTCTGATCTGAACTCTATTAATAACATAAACAACAGTATGTATCGCTTCTCTCCAATATACATCTGGTACATTGGATTCTTTCATCATAGTTCTTGTAGCCTCCTGTACTGTTCTATTTTTCCTTTCAACTACTTCATTTTGTTGAGGGGTTCTCAGAGCAGAATACTGTCTTTTTATGCCATACTTGTCACAAAATGCATTAAATTCACCAGAGGTGAATTCACCATCTCTATCTGATCTTAAACATTTGACTTTCAGATTTACTTCATTGTCCACTCTCGCTTTGAATACCTTAAACCTATCTAGAGCCCGATTCTTTTCTCTGAGAAAAGAAACCCATGTCATTTGAGTGTAATCATTAATAAGAAACATGAAATATCTATCACCATTTAGGCTTCCAGTCTTATTTGGACCACAAAGATCAATATTTACCAACTCCGGCATCTAGTAGTAGGATATTATTTTCCCTTAAAGATATATCTTGTTTGCTTCCCTAGTTGACAACTTCTGCAGATAGTATTAGTAGGTCTTGTGATTTTAGGAAGTCCTCGAACTATCTCCTTCTTACTGATCTTGACCAGGTTATCAAAATTCACATGTCCCATTCTTTGATGCCATAACCAACTTTCACTAATTGAAGATACAAGACAATCACCATCAACTCCTTTAAGCTGATAGATGTTTCCATGAGCTCTTCATCCAACAACAATCATATCTCCATTTTTGGATTCTTTTCTGATTTCACAGGTATTATTCTGAAACACAAGCTTAAATCCATTGCTATACGTTTGACCAACACTCAAAATATTATGCCTCAAACCCTTCACATAATATACATCATTAGTACTATGCACTTCATCAGAACTAATTGACCCTTTACCACAAATCTTATCTCTTGAATCCTCACCGAACATGACTAAACCACCATCATCTTTTTCAAGTTTAGTGAACTTACTCTTATCTCCAGTCATGTGATTTGAACATCCACTATCAATTACCCAGTATTCCTCATCCTATCTTGCATGAAGTGTAGTAACCAGAGTACCTTCCATCCTATTCTTCTTAACTTCTAGAGGTTTCTTACTTACACATTTTCCAGAGTTAGTGGGTATAGATTTATTTTCCAAAGCTAAGAATAAGCATTCACTATCATCGATCTCATTTGCAGATTCATCATTAGAAATACCTACCTCTTCCTTAACATAGTATAGCTTCTTATACTTCTTATCCCTCCTATCCTTATCCTTATAATCCTTGTTCCTTTTATGTGCAGCCCTATTCAGACATCTTGAAGCATAATGACCAATATTACCACAACTAAAGCATTTAAAGGGAAACATACCTTTGTACTTTTCAGTACCTTTCTTCAACTTCCTGGTGAAGTTAGATTCCAATTCATCAACATCATTGCTATCTAGTTCCTCCTCAATCTTCATTGCCTTAAATTCCATTTTTGTCTTTTCTTCTATCTTGTCATCTTTTTGGAACTTTCTCAATTCAAATGCTTGCACGATGCCGAACAAGTGCTTCAAGGTCTACTTCTTAGGGTCATGCATTTCTTCAATCACCAAGATCTTATCATTGTAGCAATCCGGTAGGGTGATCCAGATATTCTCTATTGTGTCTTCATCTGCTAGCTTTCCTCCTTGATTTCTAACCTCATTTGCAATTTGTTCAACCCTATAAAAGAAACTTGTAAATTCTTCACCATCTTCCATTTTTAGGTTCACAAATCTACGCTTTGCCACTAGTCTCTTTGTCAATTTCAATTTTTCATTCCCATCATACATGTTTGCCAACTTCTTCCAGACTTTATATGAAGTATCCAAAGAATTAACCTTTACTTGCTTATTTTTAGATAGACCACTGCAAATCCCATACTTCGCCCTCTGATTTTCTTCATAAGCAAATAATTCATTTGCAGTATTAAAACCACTAGACGAAGGTGTATACTTATTCTCAATATCCTTCTAGGTCTTGAAACAAAGAGAGATAATATATCCTCTCATCTATCCCTTCCAATCTTTGTAGTCAATTCCATCAAACATAGGGATCGACAACTTGTGTGCCATCAGATCTTCCTTAAGTGGTTAAGCTCAACAAAAAGGAGCCACAATATCTGATACCAGTTGTTAAATAGGAATAGGACAACTGAGAGGGGGGGGTGAATCAGCTGTCACACAAATCTAAACTCAAAACTTTATCACTTATCATATCTTCAACCACACTATTCTGTTATTAAATATGAGCATGAAACATAGATAATAAAAAGTAGATCAACACAATGAACACCATATTTTTACGTAGAAAACCCAATAAGGGAAAAACCATGGTGAGCGTTAACTCACACTATATAGTATTTAAAAAGTAGGCTCACTTCTAAAACAAGGACTCACTGTCCAAGTACAAAGGATCACTGCCTACAAAAAGGACTCACTATCCAACAGGGAGGCTCACTGCCTACAAATACAAAAGAGAACAATAGATCCACCACAACAATTAAAGCACATTTGTAGGATTACAAAAACCTTCAATTCATTGCCTTCAACACATTGAAAAACTGCTCTCACAACTCGCTCATACACACTTTTGTTCTTATGATTTGTGGCACACTTTCATCACTTTGCATCACACTATCATCCAATTCTTCACAACCTACCTTGATTTTATACCATTCTCAACCTTAGAAACATTTACCAAGGTCGTCCACAACACATTGTTTCATAAATTGAAAATAAGTTGGCAACTCTAAATTGTCGCGGTGGAAAGGAATAAGAGTGGACCAATAAAAACATAAGAATAATATTTTTGAATCTTCTACACACTTCCTCATTTAAGTTTTATTCTTTGAATGAAGTGTAAACACTAGGTCGGCCAAACCTAATGAAAACAAAAATTATCAATTATGCACATGCTTCCCAACAAGAAGATGACACACAGATGACTCAACATGCTTCATTATGCATGAGAATACATCTCAGAATCTTCTAGATACATCTAAAACAAAAATATCAAGCTTCAAACACTAAACTCTTTTCATCAGACAATCTGGACTATGCAGACACACACATAAACACTAAAACATGATTTTCAGATCACCAAATTTCAAACCTCTTCGCTAGAGAATAGGAAAGGCCTTCACAAGACATCTCCCAAATCTACATGATCTGAAACAAAATAGTGGAGAAATACAGAGCCAACATATTTCTCCCATTCCACAGAACACTGACACTACTAGTAGAACACATATACCGGTGGACACAACTTTCATATACCATCTCACTATTAATTGAAACTCGAACTATATCATCATTGGATCATTATAAACACGCCTTCAAATATTTATAGGCATAGGATCAACATAGGAGACATGCAAAGCACATACTAAAGCACACACTAAACACTTCCAACATTCTAACTTCTTTTATTCATTAATTTTCTCAAAAGCACTTGGAAACTCATCAAACCAACATATTTTCAATTCCATAAAGATAGCTCCATGTACTCACAACATTTCAATAGCATCTCAACCATACATGTACAATCTACAACATACTGAACGGTGTTGACATCAATGACAACATTAATGACAACACCAACAAACTAGCTCATATCTGCAACAGTTAGGAGCTATTATCCTAATCCAATCTTGCAAATGAATAAAAGTTACAACTTTTTTTTACAACAAACCAAGGAAGCTACTACTCCCTATAGAAAGGATCTAGGGTCACTCCCAAGAAAGCTACAACTCCCTACAAAAAATTTTTTAGGGCTTCAGACCAAGGAAGAAACTACTCCCTGAATTGAGAACAAACTTAGAAAAGATTACAAAATGATAGTCCTTCTACTAACTAAATCTAAAAATGAAGCTCAATCCTTTTGATGATTACAATTCTAATTTTTCGCTTCTCTTTTGATGATTGCAATTTTTCTTTCACAACTATTCTATAACTTCTTCAAATGTCTTCTTTATAGCTTACTGGCTCACTACTTTCAACCTTCAAGAAGTTTTTCCTTTGGTTCACTACCTTTAGAAATCAGTTAGGCACACTCTTCACTTTCCTTTTGTCACAAAAATATGATCAACTTGAATCTAGACAAAATATTCCACTTATTCTCTTTCTCCTTTAGTCGCTTACATAAACATCATAATGCATTACACATCCTCATTCAACTCAACCAAAAAAACTAGATCTACTAGGTTTACAATATATACATGATATTACATTTATTACATTACGTATGTTAGCCTAAAACAAAGAATATTACAATTATAAGTTGGCCAATGATCAAACAACATGAAATGTGTAGAGGACAAGACTCAAAATGGACTACACACAAAACTAGCAAGAGGGGCATTCCTTGAAGATCCCAACATATGTTAACCTAGCCCTAAAAACTCTTCACAACTTTAGTCTTTATTGAACAACATCCACACACTTCACACATTCAAATTAGGCTAGCTTGAAGCAAGAAACCATGAAACTCATAGCATGTCAATCATTACAACATTGGAAGTACACATGAATTATTAAACATTAATCAAGCACCTCTCCTAGATGAGTCAAAATGGCCCATACAACACCTTCAAACACTTCATAGACTCCAAAAAGACACCAAAACATGTAATATGCCTGCAACATATCTCAGTCAGTCAAGTAAAAGCATAACCTAGCAACACCTTCATTTCAAACCATAGCCTGTTCTAGAGAAACCAAAGAATATTTTGAGGAGAAAAAGAAAAATAATAAAATTTCCAAGAACACTCTCATACATCCATTTCACAACTTCAAGCAGCAACAAGTTGGTGCAAGCCAAGAAACATTGAAACTAGCCACCAGAAAATACAGTCTGACACTTTATCACTTATAACTTTCTCTACAAAAGGAAAAATGATATGAAACTTTGGATATAGAACCTTTACATCACAACAAGCTTAACTTCTGATCTACATAACCATATGTGCAAATGCAGATGATTGCAAAGCCAAACTTTGCACCACTATGAGCATCTTCACAGAAACAATACTACCTACAATCTCTCACTTCCAAAAATTTTGGTAATTTGAACAACATGAAACTTGGATCACGCATGCTTTGTCAACATATAAAGCTGACTTCAAAATTATAGGAGCACAACAACAATGGAGATATGTGAAGCATTTCATAGGGACTCAGGAAACCAAATAGCCAGACTACAATATTGACAACCAAACTACAACCAATTCCAACATTTTTTTGACATCAATGACAACTATACTAAAAAAATCCCCCGCTTTATAATTGATGGAAAAAATAATTTGATATGCACACTTCTCCCCCTTTAACATCAAGGGAAAAGGATAACTTTCTCTCCTCCTTTAACTTCTCCCCCTTAGGAGAGAATCTCTCCCCCTAAGATGCACAATGCATACTCTCTCCTTCAATTTTTGAAGCAACTGACAAGATCTTCCCTATCAGAAACAACCACTACCTGCTCCCCCTAAGAGGTAGCCACCATCAGTCCAAGAAAAAGATATAGCTTGAATTACTCCCCTTGGAAAAATGCACCAACTAAGCATTTAGCAAGGAGGGGAAATTACCCCTAACTTCTACCAAAGATACTCAAATGTATCCTTTACAAGATCCTTTGCGGGTAAATTTAATCCAACTTCACTTCTTTATCTACAACCTTCTCCCTTAGAAAGTGATACTTGGTTTATATGTTCTTGGTTCTATAATGCATCACTTGTGTTATCACATAATATAGGAATAGTCTCATTGAATACTTTATCTTGATATCCTTCAATATTTACTTCATCCACAAAACTTGTGTATAGAAGGATGTTGCAACAATGTACTCTACTTTTGTACTGGACAAAGATACTTAATATTTCTTCTTACTAAACCATGAAACAAACATGCTTCCTAAATAGAAAGCACCATCAATGGTACTCTTATCATTAACACAACTAACCCAATCAACATCAGTGTATGCACTCAAATCAAAGTCATTAACTTTTGGATATAATAAACTATAATCCAAAGTACTTTTCAAATATCTCAAGATTCTCTTGACTGCCTTCACATGAGTTTCTTTAGGATTAGCTTGAAATCTTTTAACTAAACATATTGCATGCATGATATCAGGTCTTGAATCAATTAGATACAATAGGTTTCCAATCATAGATCTATATAGCTTTTGATCGGCCATGGGAGACTCATCATCTTTGCTCAAATGACAACTAGTAACCATGTGAGTATTGAATGGTTTAAAATATTCCATCCCAAACTTCTTCATCTCCTTAACATACTTTTCTTAAAAGAAATAAAGATGCCATCATTTAGTTGAGCAATTTGAAGACCAAGAAAGAAAGATAACTCACCAATCATAGACATATCAAATTCCTTCTACATTTATTCAGCAAATTTCTTATACATCTCATCATTTCTGCCAAATATTATGTCATCAACATACACAACAACTATCAAAATTATTTCATCCTTAATATTGAAGTAAAGATTACTATTTGTGGTACCTTTCTTGAATCCTTGCTGAAGTAAGTACTTATCCAACCTTGCATACCAAGCCCTAGGGGCTTGTTTGAGACCATACAATTCCTTTTTGAGTCTGCACACCATGTTTGGTTATTCTAGTACCAAAATCCATTAGGTTCCTTTGTACAAAATTATTCTTCCAAATATTCATTCACAAAAGATGATTTGGCATCCATCTAATAAACTTTGAAGTCCTTGTAGGTAGAAAAAGCAAGAAACATTTTGATTGCTTCCATTCTTACTACCAGAGAAAATTTCTCCTCAAAATCAATACCTTCTACTTGTGAATAACCTTTACAAACCAATCTTTTTTTTTTTTTACAACTTCACCATATTCATTAAACTTATTCTTGAATACCCACTTTTTTCCTATCACATTCTTGTCCATAGGCCTTGGAACCAATTCCAAAGTTTGATTCTTTTCAATCTAATTCAATTTTTCTTCCATGCTTGTATCCAACCTTCATCTTTACTAGCATCAACAAAAAATTTGGTTCTACCTTTGACAGTAAACAAAAATTGACTTGCTCATTTGTCTTTGCAAGACTTCCTTTGGTTAGTACTCCTTCATTCTTATCTCCAATGATCTAATCTTCTAAATGATTTCTTTGAACATACTTTGCAGGATTCTTCCTGGGCTTCTCTACTGTTTCTTCTTTCTTTTCAACATATTCTTCTTCATCTTCATCTGAGCAGGGAGGTGCATTAGATCTGTAGTCCTCAATTTCATTCAAATTCTAATGCAGATATTCATTAATTTCCACATTAGTGCTTTCAAATATTCTTCTCAATATCTTATTGTAGCACCTGTATGCCTTACTATGAGATGAGTATCCCAAAAATATTCCTTCATCAATCATTAAATCAAACTTCCCAAAAACATATTCATCTCTTCTGATGTAACATTTTCTTCCAAAGACTCTAAAATACTTGACAGTTGTAGGTATTTCATACCACAACTCATAAGGCTTGTCTTAGTATTGTTCAATCTCAACAAACCTCTATTCTAAAAATATACTACAGTATACATTGCTTCTCTCCAATAAACATTAGGTATATTTTCTTACATCAACATGGTCCTTTCCATATCTTGAATAGTCCTATTTTTTCTTTCAACTACCCCATTTTGTTGAGGAGTTCTAGCAGCAGATAGATGCCTCTTTATTCCATGTTTTTAAAATAAATAATTGAACTCATTTGAAGTGAACTCACCTCCTCTATCAAATCTCAAAAAAATGATCTTTGCATTCATTTCATTCTCAACCATTGACTTGAAAATATTTTATCTACTAAAAGCATCATATTTATCTTTCAAGAAAGTAACCCATGCCATCCTAGAGAAATCATCAATACAAAGCATGAAATACCTCTCTACTTTTAGAATTTTTGTTTTGGTAGGTCTACATAAATCAGTATGTACCAACTCCAATGGTTTAAAAGAAGAATATTCTTTAGACTTGAAACTTATCTTTTTTTTCTTATGGTCAAACTAACATTCCTTGCACACTCTACTTGCAAGCTTGATAATCTTAGTCGTATATCTTACCACATGAAATGAGATGATCTTCGTAAGATTATCAAAGTTAATGTGTCCCATTCTCCTATACCACATACAACATTCACTTGCTTGTCCTAGAAGAAAATTTCTTCCATTGGCATCTCTTAGACTGTAAATATCATCACTTGTCCTAGATCCTTGAACAACTAATTGACCAGAATTTTCTTTTCTAATTTCACATCCACCATTATTGAATATGAGGTTGTAACCATTTCAGCACATTTGACTCACACTAAGAAGATTATACCAGAGACCTTTGACATAAAGGACATCTTTTATTCTTCTTTTTCCACCAATATTGATAGAACCTTTTCCACATATCTACACCTAAGTATCATCTCCAAGCTTGACTATGCCACCATTCCACTTTACAAGTTTGATAAACTTGCTCTTATCTCCTGTCATGGGGTTGGAACAACCACTATCAATCATCCATGAATTAGCCTCATCTTTTGCATGAAATGCAGTACACACAACACTTGAATCCTTAGCTTTATCTTCAACCTTCTTAGCAACCAAAAACAATACTTCATCTTCATTATCCAGACCACTAGATTCATCATCCTTTGTAGAGCAAGAATATTCCATGGAGTAGAGACTCTTCTTAACCTTATTTCTTTTAGGCTCTCTTTTTCTCTTTTTAGAATCTTTCAAGGGACATTTAGAAGCAAAATGACCAACCTCTCCACACTTGAAACAATTGAAAGGTAGCTTACCCTTGTACTTTTCAGTGCCTCTTTTCGAATTCCTTACAAAATTTTCTTCCTCTTCATCACTGTCACTATCCAGATCAGATTCTTCATCAATGTTGCTATCCAGATAAGATTCCTCATAATTTTCTTTATTACTTGCTTTGAATGTTACTTCCTTCTTTGTACCTTCTTTGCTAAACTCGCTCATTTCAAATGTAATAAGGGCACCATAAAATTGATCCATTGAAAGTTTATCTAGATCTCTATCTTCCTCAATAGAAGATACTTTAGAACTATAAGATTTAGGAAGATATATCAGTACCTTTTTGAGCACCAAAGATTCTTTGAGATCTTCACCAAGACCTCTCATTGCATTGACCACTTCATCTACCCAAAGCACATATCCTCCAATATCTTCATCCTCTTATATTTTTAGGTCCCCAAACTTTCCTTTGTAGATTTACAACTTGGCTTCTTCACTTTGATATCTCCTTTATAGATGCCACCAAGCTTGTCCTAGACTTCCTTTACTGACTTGAAATGGATTACTTTTACTAGGTCAAAATATAATAGCACACTTAAGATAGAATTATTTTCCTTTCCATTGTTCTCATAGACTTTGATCTCAACTGGGTTAGTTGGAGGGGTAGTAGGAACAATATATCCATATTTGATAGATTTCCAAACACCATGTACCCCAAAGAGGATAGATGAATTTCCATCTAGTATCTCTAAAAAGTGAAACGTGTTCCATCAAACCTAGGCACCTTGCGAGATCCTTCTTGTACCATCACAAACTTTCCTCAAGTTGTTAGACTTCTAAGGAACCAAGCCCTAATACTAATTGTTGAAAACACACCAAAATATTGAGAGGCCTAGGTGAATTAGTATTCTAGATCAAATCTCAAACCCTCTAGAGAAAATTGAAACTTAAACTCTACAACACAAACACAAACATGAAAGATGAACACAATGTACAACACAGCACAATAGGTTAGATGTATGTGGAAAACCCAACAAGGGAAAAAATACAATGAGAAATGTTTCTAGGAGCTACCATTCTAATCCTGCCTCACAAATGAATAACAGTTAGAATTTTTTTTAGGGCTACAACCCAAGGAATCTACTACATGTAGAAAGGTTTTAGGGTCACTCCTAAGGAAGATACAACTCCTTGTAGTCTTTGTTTTAGGGATTCAACCGAAGGAAGCAACTACTCCCTGAATTGAGAAAAAAATCATAAAATATTACAACATGACAGTCCTTCTATTGTCTAAATTTGACAATGAAGCTCAATCCTTTTGATGATTGTAATTCCACTTTTTCCCTTCTCTTAAATCTAACTATTGCAGTTATGCTTTGACAACTCTTTTGCAACTTTTTCAGATGTCTTCTTTGTAGCTTATTGGCTCACTAATTTTAGCTTTCAAGAAGTTTTTCCATTAGCGAGCACTACCTCTATCAATCAATTAGGCACAATCTTCAATTTCCTTCTATCAAAAAATATGATCAACTTGAATCTGGACAAGATCTTCCACTTCTACTCTTTCTCCTTCAGTCACTTACAAAAATATAATAATGCATTACAAATCCTCATTCGAATCAACCACACAACCTAAATTAAATAGATTTACAATATATACATGATATTACATTGATTACACTACATATGTTGGCCTAAAAAAATGTATTACAATTACAAGTCAGCCAAAGATAAAAAACCACCATGAAACGTGTAGAGGGTAAGACCTAAAATGGACTACACACAACACCAAGAAGAGGGACACACCTTTCAGATCCCAACACATGCTTAACTTGATCCTAAACACTCTTCATAGCTTTGATCTTCAATGAAAACATCCACAAGCTTCCCACATTCAAACTAGGTCAGCCTTAAGCGAGAAAACATGAAACTTATAGAATGTTATCCATTACAACATTGGTGGTACACATGAATGATTAAAAATTACTTACACTTCTCCCAAATGAGTTGGCATGGCCCATACAACACCTTCAAACACTTCATAGACTCTGCACAAACACCAACATGTTTTTAATGCCTTCAACATATCTCAGTCGATCATGCAAAAGCATAACCTAGAAACACCTTCATTCCAAACCACAACCTATTCCATAGAAACAAAAGAACATCTTATGGATCAACATAAAACATCATAATATTTTTAGGAACACTCCCATACATCCATTTCACAACTTCAAGAAATAGCAAGTTGGTGCAAGCGATCAATAGAGATTGAAACCAACCACTAGACAATGCAGTCCTGCAATCTGTCACTTATAACTTTCTCTATGGAAGGAAAAATTATGTGAAAATTTGGATATAATACCTTCACAACACAACAAAAATAACTTTTGATCCACACAACCATATCTACAAACGTGGAGGAATGCAAATCCAAACTTTGCACCACTGTGAGCATCTTCACAGAAACAACACTTCCTTCAAACTATCATTTCCAAAATACCTTTCTGATAATCCAAAGAACATGAAACTTGGATCACATATGCTCTGACAACATATAAAGCTAACTTCCAAATTGTAGGAGCATAACGACAACAGTGGAGAGATGCAAAGCATCTCACAAGGACTCTAGCAACCAAATAGCTAGACCACAATACTAATAACCAACTGCAACCAACTCCAATATTCTTCTAACATCAATGACAATCAAACTCATACTTTTGACATCAATGATAACAAAACTTCAATACACTTATCCTCATCTTTGGGCACTCAACTTACTCATAGCTCATCATATTGTTTGTAATTGGATGGATAGAATAATTTGGTCAACATGTACTTGGAGATTCATCTCTAATGTTATTTTCTAGATAAGTATTAGAGATGGGTGCAATAGTTACCACTAGTCAGATAGTGATATAACACTTCTTTCAATACTTCATTTAAAATGACTATTTTTGGCACTATATGGGCACCATTCACTAGCAATTACATCTTCTTTGTGGGGACACCAAAAGGTTAGAGAAATCAAATAACACATTCAACATCAATAATATTTTCTTTGTATGCTTATGAAGAACTCAATGATGCTATAGAACATAATGAAGTAGAAAGTTGAACAACATCAAAGTAAAAGGACTTTTGAAGTAGATGAATGAGTCTTTGTGGGATTATAACTGTATTGTGTGAATTGTGTAATGTAAGTAACTAGAAATAAAGCCACACAATCAATGAAACATTTACACTAAGGAAATCAAAATAACAAATAAACATGATAAAACTACTCCTCAAAACTGTTTCATTGTTCTCTATTCTCAAGGATCCTCTAAATCATTAGTGCTCTCAGATTTGTGTATGCACTAGACTCTTTGGATGACAACCTAAGAAACAAGATGTTGTAAAATGCAAGAATCCAATTCCTACATCATTGATTCCATGATAATGATATTGATGCTACTGTATAAAAATGAAGATTATACTATGATAATGAAAATTTAGCTATGAACTAAGACATGATTCTAAACTAAATGATTCTAAAATTGCTAAATGCTAAATGCTCCAATGCTCTAAATGCTCTAAATGCTCAAATGTAATTTTTGCAGAGTAAGTTTTCTCAAAGATGGGATATGAAATGCTAGAGAGTGATGTATTTATAGGATTTCCAAGGCAAATTGTGATGTGGCAACAACCGACGGTCAAGATTTCAGCTGGAGAGATGAACGGTGGAGAAGGAAGAAGTTAGAGGGAATCATGGAGATGGTTCCCTTTAAAAGAGCACTTTTCCAAGTGTTAGAGAGAATAAATGAAATGGAAGAACCAAGTGTCCAAGGTTGTTTCAAATTTGTTGAGGATAATTCCCATTTAAATATTAAGCATATTTAAATTCATGAGACACTTGATGAGGTGGCAAGAGGAAAAGTTGGAGACATGTGACTAAATTCATATTGGGAATTATTCGAATTTAGTGAGAAAATATTAATTAAATAAAACAAACTATTGTCATTTGTTTATTTAATTAAAATTAGAGGAATATGATTTAAGATGGAAGAATTAGAAAAGTGTGAACTATATAAATAAATTTAGAATTTATTTATAAGTAGATGAAATAAGAGATTTATTAATTAAATACCTTGTATTTAATTAATTAAGTATCCTGGCCGATTTTAGGTGTATACAATAACTATGTAAGAAAATGTCACTAGATAAATAAAAGGATAACAAGCTTGCATCTGATTCTTATGGACATTAAAAGGTTTTGCAGAGGATTGATAATGCGGCATACAAATTGGAGTTACTTAGGTCAACAAAAATCCATCTAGTCTCTAGTATTCCTTGCTTGAAGAAGGGTATCAAACAAAGAGCCTCAACTTAAATGGAGCTACTAGAGCCTAATGCCGAGGGAAAGATGAATTTAAAACCTGTGTGAATCATTTGAACATGTACTTAAAGGTTATGGATGAGGAAAATCATATAATATTTGATGAAGGAGAAGAATTCTCCAATTGAAGATGCTACATGGGAAAACAAATTATGTAAAAACACCCACAATTGATTTATGTTGAGGACAACACTTCTCAAAAGGAAGTGGGCATGGTACCCCTTTAAACCATTAATTATGATAGGATATGTGTACTTGACATGTTGCTAGCATAACCCTTAATTATGTTATATAATGATAACCCTCATGAGATATGATTAGTCTAGGTGGCATCCAAGACATAAACAGAGTGTATATAAGAGACACTGTGTAATAGTTCAAATGTGTATATATAATAGGAGATTATATTCTTTTCCCTTCACCTATATCATAACCCTTATATTTAATATACATATTTATAAAATAATGCATATATATATATATATTCAATTGAATATGTTTATCTATATAGACAAACAACTTAATAAAACTGTCCTTATTGAATTTATTATCATATAATGACGCCAGTATTAGCATTTCAACCACTACCGACGCGGACAATAATGAGTCGACAAGAAAGAACGGCGTGGTGTAGAAGAAAGCTGAATGACAAATGATTGCGCTGCATTTCTCTCTCTTCCGCCATTCATACACTCTGTGTTGACTATTTGTGAGCTTACACTACGTATCACAAAGTTTTGGATAACCGCAGAAACTTCTAATCTCACACAACTCTGGGTAACTGCAGAAGCTTCTAATATCACACAGTTTTGGATAACCGCAGAAGCTTCCAATATCACATATCTTGTAGCTCAATACTCCCTTCAATCAGTCGTCACAACAACGACAATACACATTTTGATGAAGAATAAGAAGAATATGTTACAAGATCTTAGTTGGTCTGGTAAGCCAACAAAATAACTACTTATATACGAGTTGGTACAACACTTGCAACGAGGAAAAAAGGCAAGCAAAGTGCGAGTGTATACGCCTGTGACTTCAAACATTTAACATACTCTCAACTACTTCTCAACTGGTCGAAACATTCAATTTGTTCACGAAATCCTCTCAAAAAAGCCTTCAAAACATTATAATTATTTATTTCTTAACTTACCCAACTATACTTAACCAATAAAGAAGATTCTATACAGACATCATCGTACTTTTATTATTAATTAAGGACAGTATGGCCCAAATTGACCAAGCTTTCTGCCATGAAATTAGGGTTTTGATCTTTTTTGTTATGCATTTGTACAAGCAACTGTAATATGCTAAAGCTGTGTTTTTTATCAGTAAACAATTCCACCATGGCCTACGTATGCTGAGATAAACAAGATTAGGTAGCCTGTCTTTTGCATGCAATCTTATGCAGGAACGTAAGATGGTAAAGAGGAGAAGAACTGAGAAAGTGAAGTTGAAATTCTGGAAGAAATTTGCAAAATTCGTTGATGGGGATGGTGAAAAGAGCCTGAGTTTTTCGTGTTGAATTTTAGGACAAAAGCTAATCTTGCAAGAAAAAGCAGTAAAAGAAATACGGAACTAAGAATTTTTTAAGATTTTTTCTTTTTCAAATGTTCAACTTAAGCTGAATTTAATTATTCTTTTTTTGTTGGTATTTCTAATGAGAGATAAATAGTTCGGCGCAATTGCATAGAGGAGTATTTGGTTACGTCGATTTCGTGTGAGGAAGAAGAAGAGTTAAGAGAATGGTAAAGACTGGACAAAGATACCTTTGCAGATTTGGACATGAGACCAATATTATATGAATTGATGTTTAGGTTTGTAATTATTACAAGATTGAAAGTTTGTGAATAATATTTGTATAATATGTTCAAGGAGCTTTGATTTCCAAACTGTTTAAGATAATGTAAGATCTGGAAGTGCCGTGGAGTGTTTGTGTGGAATGATTTATGAAAGAATCATCATTGCGTTGATTGAATTAGCTTGGAAAAATCCATCCACATAGGTAGTGAAACAGACGACTGTATTTATTAAATACATGTTAGAAATTATTTGTTTATTCTCAAAGTCATGCTATTCCTTAGTGCTTTATTAATTATAATAGATGTGATTATTTTATGTTATAAATGGTTTATATTGTATCTCTTTACTTTCTTATTATCATAAATGTAAATAAAGGTTATGATCAATAAAAAAATATTGAATATATTATTGGTGTCATTAGTTTATCATATAAATTTAGTGAAGTGCAATGTTTATGATATAAATTAAATAAAATTATGAAAAAGAAAGGAAACTTATGATGAAAATAGAGACAAGTAGAGGTAAATAATAATTGAAGTGTTTTTCTTTTATCCATGTAGCCATAGGATCATGAACAAATCCGTACCCATCATGAAGATCTTAAATCTAAGTGTACAATATAGAGAAAGAGAATATGTGAATCCTTGCCATCATTAATGTGATTCACAAACAAGTAGACCAAATAGATAATATATAGGGAGTAGAAAAATATCATATTTTTGCTTCAAATCTGATGTTAGATAAGGAAAAACATACATGTTACAATACTTCTTATGCTCTATGTGAGTATCAAAGACACATGTTAGAATTCATAAAATTCCCCCCATAACAATGTAGTAAATTTCTAAAGATATGAGAGATAAATGATTAATACTCTTATAAGAATAAATATATACTATTCTAATTATGTTTTCTTCCACTTTCAAGGAAAATTGGTATTTTCACTCTAAAGTATGCACCCTCAACATAGTTAGCTCCTTTTGAATGCTCAAGCCTAAAATAGTAAATTAATGTCTCTATCCATCTTCTCTTACTCAATTATAGTTTAAGCATATCATATGGTTAATTTGTGAAATTATTAAAGATACTCATTAATTGATGTCTTGCATTGCTTAAATTTTGTAATCTATTAAAAGCAAGAACTAATAATCTATGAGAACAAATTTGTTCTTTATCATACTAACCCTATTACTCCAACTAATGGTCCATCCCTTTTCCTTCTAAACTCATCCCTATTATAGATTACAACTTCAAGCTTTATCCCTCATACATAGATTTTTTTATGATCTCTAATTCTTGATTGAATGTTTTATATATTTCTCATCAACATTGTGACAATGGAATTGTGATCCATCAATATTATTATATCTTTTTCCACTATGTGTATCACAAATCCATTGTCATACTACATTTAACATAATAATATACTAAATATAATGAGTAATGGGAACTTACTATGATATACATGATAATAATATATAAAATCAAGGCACAATATCAAGAAACTCAAACACAATATGGACAACTACTTTTTGTTCACATTTTCCTATATAAAATTTATAAAAAATAAAGTTGATTATTATTCAATCCTACTTTTCATTTATACTTTTTTATATTAAGTATAGAAGGAATAGAGAATACAGTTTTCATTTATACTTTGCTAGAGAGTCAAATCAAATATATGAATTGTTAAAAAAAAAGTCTAGCGTTCAATTCTATATCAAATTTCTTAAGGATGTCCTTTAAATCAAATAATTAATATAAGATTTTTACATGAGGTAACTATAATTTAATGAAATTATTATTATAAAATGAATAATTCTACAAAGTTGTATATTATTAGTTGTATTTTCTTATGATATTTCTATATCACATAACATCTAAAAAAAATCATGAAGTTCCCTTTTATACAACTTAAATCTTGTTAATGTTTAATATTTCTTCAATTATGAAATATAAGAAATAACTTATTTATTTTATACAACTTAAATTTTGTTAATGTTTAATATTTCTTCAATTATGAAATATAAGAAATAACTTATTTATAGTAATATACATTTAAAAAAAAAAAATCATCCAAAAATTTTAAAATTATAGAATATCATTAAAGAATGCTAAACAAAAAATAAAAAATCTTAAAAAATAATTAATAAAACAAGAAACTAAATAACATAAATTTGATAATATTGAAGAAATTTGTACTTGTTAGGGTTATTTGGAGGTGTTACAGAAAAATACAACTCATATTCTTAAAAATTATCTTCTTTTTGGAGAAACAACTATATTCTTGCAATTTTTATCACATTTTATTCAATTTATTAAAGTAATAATTACTTATGTAGCAAGATTTAGTAAAAAACAATGTATTATTAAAAACATTTATCTTGTATTCAAAATTTAATAAAAAAAATTATACAGAAATTTGAAAACTACCATCCAATTTACTATTAAAGAATGTTACATGTGCATAATTGCATTTATATTTTAGTCTTTTTCTTTCTTAATTTTTTGAAATAATAATTTATAAATTAAAGTTATATATATTCGATCATGGAGTATGATCCGAAACGTTGATATAAAAATTGCACACAGTTTTTTCCAAAAATCTACTTACTAACATCATGGATTGTGGAAACAAAATGTTATTAATTTAAAATTGATGATAAACAAACTAATAATTAACAATTTCATTCTACATTTAATTAATAAATTAAGAAGAAAAGATTCTAATTAACTATACTAATGGAAGTTAATATAAATGAACTATGTGTTGGAAGTGTGAAGTCCAATGGACTTCATCCTTTCCACTTTCTCCTAATTTATCTCACCATCATGACTCTTCGGTGCTTTCCTTGTGGATAATGTTACAAAAAGATATTGTATATGTTGTTGCTAATGTACCAAAAATAGTATTAATAAAATTGAGATTTTCCCTCCTTCCATGGATGTAGCCATATTGGTGAACCATGCAAAATTTTTGTTATGCATCCTTTTTACTTCTGAGTATTTAATTCTTCTTTCTTGTTTATTTTTATCTTCTCTTAATTGTTCAAAAATTGGTATTAGAGCTCGATGAAGAATCCAATAGAGAATTTGCAAAATGATTTCCAAAAAATGGAAGATATAGATAAATAGAGAATTGAAAATTTCTCAGGGAAAAATTTTGGACTTTGGAATATGTAGATGGAATCATTGCTGATTCAAAGAGACCTTTCAATCACGTTAGAAGGAAAAGTGAAGAATCCAACTACGATGGTTGAAGAGGAGTGGGAGAAGTTGGATAAGAAGGTGAGAGCAACCATCATTCTCTCATTATCCAGTAATGTTTTTATTGAATTTTTCATAGGAAAAGGCATTGAAAGGATTATGGGACAAATCAGATGGCATGTATGAGGTGGTTTTTGCTTCAATCAAGGTTTTCCTCATGAAAATTTTATACAATTTAAAGATGAAAAGGAGGAAACATGTCAAATTGTCTAAAAATATTCAATACATTGATCAACCAATTGGTTTTTGTAATCATCAATTGGATGATGAAATCAAATCCATTATATTGTTGTGTTATCTACTAGACAGCTGGGAAGTAGTGATGGCAATAAATAATTCGGTATTCAGAAAAAAAAAACCCTAAAATTTGATGATGTTCTTGCCACTCTTCTAAGAAAAGATATGAGGAAAATTCAAGGAAACTCATTGGGTGATGCATTAATTTTTGGAAATAGAGGAAGGCCTCAGGATAGGGGCAAAAATTACAATAGGAGGAGATCAAAATCTATAAGAAGATCCAAGTCAAGGGGAAGAAATGACTTGGTTATTGGTTTTGTGGTAAAGAAGGTCACATCAAGAAGAATTATTGGTCATAAAAAAAGGTGCAAAATCAGCCAAAAGATAGTGAAGTTAACACAACATATGAACAAGATGAAGGTGCACTAGTATTGTCAACAAGCGACACTACAACTGATTCGTGGGTATTGAACTTCGATGCCTCTTTTCATGCAACATCGTGCTGAAAAGTTTTTAAAAACTATCACGAAGGAAAAATTGGTAGAGTCTACCTTGGTGACAATGAACCTTGTGACATAGTCAACAAAGGTGATGTGATGTTGACAGTGAAAAATAGAAATAAATGGTTGTTGTGAGATGTGATATACATGTTCCCAAGTTCAAAATAAATCTGATCTCCATAGGACAACTTGATGCTCAAGGATGCAACATCACCTTTTCTTCAAACTCTTGGAAGGTGACCAAATGAGCCTTGGTAATTGCAAGAGGCCACAAATTGGGTACCTTATATGTGTTATAAATTCACACTGAAGTTGGAGCTATGATGACAGTTGTGGATAACAGTACAAAGCTTTGGCACAAGAGGCTTAGACATATGATCAAGAAGGGACTTGAAGTTATTCTCAAAAGGAATCAACTTCTAGGTTTGAAATAAGTTGACTTGGAGTTGTGTGAGAATTGTATATACAAAAAACAAAGGAAGATCAATTTTTCGAAGTCTAAACATGACAAGAAGTCAAGGCCTTTGGAGCTCATGCACTTAGATGTATTTGGTCGTACCGAGGTAACCTCTATTGGATGAACAAATTATTTATCTTTTATTGATGATTGCACTCACAAATTTTGGGTGTATATGCTAAATGGGAAATCAAAAGTATTTAGAAAATTTAAAGTTTTCAAAGCTATTGTTGAAAATTAGACCAATAATAAAATCAAATGTTTAAAAATAGATAATGTTGGGGAGTCTTGCTCTTTGTAATTTGACAACTTTTGTGTAGATAATGGTGTCCAACATACTGAGATTTTTCCATTCACTCCTCAAGAAAAAGGTGCGCTCGAGAGGATGAATCAAACAATTTTGGAGAGAGCTCGATGTATTCTTTCTAATGCATGTTTGCGCAAGGAGTTTTGGGCAAAAGAATTGAATACATTAGTATACTTTATTAATCAATCTCCTTCATCTCGATTGGATTTTGACACTATAGAGGAGACATGGTTGGGTAAAAGGATTTCCTACAATCACCTACGATTTTTTGGCTATGAAGCATTTGTTCATGTTCCCAAGGAGAAGAGAACATAATTGGATCCCAAATTTGGACGGTGTATCTTTATTGGCTATGGAGAAGAACAATATGGCTTTTGATTGTGGAATCTGATTATAAACAAATTAACTAGCAGTCAAGATGTGGTTTTTAATGAGAAGGAATTTCTAGGTCCATAAGCATAGGGAACACAAGCAAAGGAGTGTGTGCCATTATCATACATTAGTAATTCATAGTTTTCACATCCAAATGTGGCACCAAAAATTGAAAGAAATTTATAAACAACTACACATGACATAATTAGAAAAAAATCAAGGTATTCCAATGGTGGTAAGAGTTGGAGATAATGTGCAGTCAACAACAATAAAATTTGTGTGATTTGTTGAAGACCCCACACAGCTCCAAGCAGAGCCACCCCCAAACCTACCGTCTACTTTTGTTGAATCCCATGTTGGAAGTAATCCTATTGTCACATGATCCCTTGAAGAATACTCTTCACTGCCACAACATATGGAAATACCAAACCTACTACTCACACCAAGTCTGAGACACATTGCCATTGGAAATGCTCATTCCACACAACTTGCACTATATCCACAAGTAACAAACTTAACACCCATGCAAGGTTATGATTTTGGTGTTTTTCCTCATAATTCTAGTTTGCGCAATTAAAATTATATGTAGTGGCTTCCTCACAGGTGTTCGTAGCCTATTTTGGGAGGAGATGATCCCACACGACCCTTAAAAAATTGTTTTCTATCATCAAATTTTGTATATGCTCCTTCCATGGGTAATATTAATCAAAACAATGTGTCTAAGTTGCAGGGTAATACAAAAAATAATGGTCATACATAGGCTTCTAATACATAGAGTAGTGCTAGCAATTTTGGTGATAATATACAAAGGTATAATAGTGGTGATACTAATGTTGGGGGCAATTTATAACATGTAATAAATGCATAGAACCAAGCTCCTCAATTAAGGAGGTCCACCAGGGAACGTTGACCTCCAACAAAGTTAGAAGACTACCAATTATTGATCTATGATTAGGAAGAGCCAACTACTTTCTAAGAAGCTTGTAAAGATATTGATCATGACAAGTGAATGGATGCCATGAAGGAGGAATGGATTCATTAATTGCCAATCACACTTGGGATTTGGTGAAGCTTCCACCCAGTCGAAGAGCCTTGAAGGATTGATGGGTGTATTGATTGAAAGAGGAAGAGGTAGGTATAAAACGTTATTGGGATAGATTGATAGTCAAGGCTTATGATCAAAAAAAGGGGATTGACTTCAATGAGATCTCCTCATCGGTTGTGAAGATGACTACTATTGAAGTGGTTTTAGGCCTCACAGCGATTTATGATCTTGAAATTGAGCAACTTGATGTCAAAACTATATTTCTCCATGGCAACATAGATGAAGAGTTATATATGCTATAGGATGAAGGTTTTTAGAAACAAGGGCAAGACGATTTGTATTACAAATTGAGGAGAAGTTTGTATGGGCTCAAAAAATCCCCACAACAGTAGTATCTCAAGTTTGACTCCTTCATGACTGAGCAACATTCACCTATTATGAATATGATATATGTGTGTCTACTATAATGTATTAGATAATGGTAAGTTTTTCTTATGTTGCTCTATGTTGATGATATGCTAGTAACTAGGGCTAGTATGAGTGTTGCTCGTGATTTGAAATAATAATTGGGTCACAAGTTTGTAATGGAAAATTTAGGGGAAACAAAGAGGATTCTTGGTATGAGCATAATCTAGGATAGATGGAAGAGAGAATCAAATTGTCACAAGATAAACACATTAACAAAGTTTTGGGTTTAATATGCAAAGTGCTAAGGCTATAAGTGCTCCTCTGGTTTATCACCTTCGTTTATCAAGTCCACAATGTGTCCCAAGACACAAGAAGAACAAGAAGAAATGAAAGGTATCACATATTCATCAACTGTTGGGAGCCTTATGTATGCTATGGTATGCACTCATCTAGACATTACTCATGTAGTGGGAGTGGCGAGAAAATTTATGAGTAACCCAAGTAAGATATTTTGAAAGGAACCTCAAATTATGCTTTATGTTTTAGTGGGAAAGATGCACGGTTTTGCAAGGTTTCATTGATTCTGATATGGCTAGTGATTTGGACAAACAAAGATCATCTATAAGTTATGTTTTTATATTTGTTGGGGTAGGGACTAGTTGGGTTTCTAGACTGCAACAAGTGGTTGCACTTTCAAGTACCAAGGTCGAATACATTGCTCATATTGAAGGTGCAAAGGAAATGATTTGGTTGCAGTGATTGTTGGGCGAATCGAGATGTAAACATGTTTTCATGCTATCTTGTGATAGCAACAACACTATTCACTTGACAAAGAATGTAGCATTCCATAATAAAACCAAGCATGTTGAGCTACGATATCACTTCATTTGAACTATTATTGAGGAGGGTAAACTTAACGTTGAGAAGATCCATATCAAGGTGAATTTGGTTGATGCATTGACAAAGGTAGTTTTGAGGGAGAAGCTTGAGTTTTGCAGGGATTCTCTTGGCATTACAAGATGTGACAATAACACTAGAGTAGGGGAATATCTCTAGAATTTACAACAATGGTTGGACTTCGAGTGGTAGATTGTTGGAATTGTGAAGTCGAATGGACTTCGTCCTTTCCACTTCCTCCTAATTTCTCCCACCATCATGACTCTTCGGTGTTTTCCTTGTGGATAATGTTACAAAAATATATTGTATATGTTGTTAATAATGTACAAAAAGTCAGTGTTGATAAAATTGAGATTTCTGTTGATTCCATGGATGTAGCCATATTGGTTTAAACCATGTAAAAATTTTGTTATGTGTCTTGTTTACTTCTAAGTATTTAGTTTTTCTTTCTTGTTTATTTTTATTTGCTCTTAATTTTTCAACACTATGATAGTAATATACATTCCATTTTGACCTTATTTATCTATAAAATAAATATCATTATTTGAAAGAATATTTTTAACTTAATATACTTTTTACATTTACACATTATTGAAATTTTGAATTATAACTAAAAAGTTGTATTAGTTTATACCATTTAAATATGAAAAAAATAGTTTAACAAATATATACACATTATATATAAAAAAAATACACATTTTGTAGAACATGTAATAAATAATGACCAATGACATATACAATGATGAAATTTTACTAATAATGTATAAATAATACTGTTATACTAAATTTTATTTGCAAGTTTGACTCATATGATCAAAACTTTTAAAAGACTTCACTTTTTAAACTAGTAAATTGAATGACTTATATACCATGATTACATATTTAAATTCATTTAAATGTTCAAATACATTATTAAAGACTTCAACATTATGTACATCATTCAATAACAAATCTTTCTAAATCTCATAGCTTATGGAGCTTGACTTCTTTCTAAATCTAACTCACAACAATATCAGTAAAAAGAAAGTGAACCTATAATCGTTACATAATAAACTTTATAAAAGACTTCATCATCAATAATTATCTATATTATTCAATAAAAAATCTTTCTAAATCTCATATCTTATGAAACTTGACTTCTTTCTAAATCCAATATAACCCACAACAATAATGAATAGAAAATGATTTTATAGTTCGTAAATAACATAACAAATACTTTTATGTACATTACTCAATAACAAATCTTTCTTGACTTCTTTCTAAATCCAATATAACCCACAACAATAATGAATAAAAAATGATTTTGTAGTTCGTAAATAACATAACAAATAACAAATACTTTTATGTACATTATTCAATAACAAATCTTTTTTGACTTCTTTCTAAATCTAATATCTCACAACAATATCAGAAAATGACCCTGTAGTTCATAGATAGCGTTACATAATCAATTTTCAGTAGCACAGAAACATTTTGTTACAGAACAAGTAGGATGGTATACCTAACATAACGGTTGAAAACCCTAATAATAATATATACCAGTCATATAGTGAATACCCATTAGTATACGCTATGATAATAATCTATACCAGTCATATAGTGAACACCCATTAATCTAATAATGCCAGATTGCTTGTTCAGGACTTCTGCACCGTTGTGAGAGTTAGCAGACATTTAGTGGTTGAGAGTTAGGAGAAAAACGTTAAGGAATATGTCTGGAAAGTGATAAATTAGATTTCTGTGTATCCCAGTTGAATAATTTCGTATTAAACTGTGTTTTTTTTATTCAACACGTCACGCAATTAAGGAAAAGAGATCTCATTTGGACCATACTACGTATGCTATGACGACCTGAAATTCATGTGAAATTCTTAATAAAAGAATGGATTCTTCCATTTTCTCCACCTCTAAAATTCATGTGTAATTGCAGAAGATGCGTTGTCTCCCGTGACTGGATTTAATGTGTGAACTTAAAATATCAAATTTCTTAGCATTTTGTATCTTCAAGCCGTCAATTTTGGTCACATGGGACTGCTGTCTTTCACGGATCCACCGCCATTCTTTGACGCTTACACTAAGAAAGTTAGACAAAATGTCAACCATTTCGACTCAAAAAAGTTAAAAAGAATGTCCTTTCTATAAGGTCAATTTTTTTTAATAATAATGGAAAGTCATATCTTTAGAGTTCATATGGGGCAACAGTCTAGAGCATAATAGTATAAACAAAGTCACTAGGCGACGGGAGTAGTAGCAGTGGGGAGAGGAGGAGGATCTCTATCATTTGGTTTATTCCATATATTAGTAGGATTAAGAGGATTTTGCATGATTGTTTATTGTCTTTAACAATTGTTTCATACGATTGACTCACTAATATGGGTTTGACCAAAGGAGAACACTCCTAGATTAGTGCAATCCTAAACAATATCTATAGTCACCGCCCCTTTTTGAAATCTACATGGGAGACACTAAAGCAAACAAATTATAGAAAACAATATCAATAAAGTTCAGATCCATGGACTAGATCTAGGTCTATCCATATAGTTTATTTCTATATTTCTGGAGGTTGACTCCATAGTTGTCAAGGTGAACTAGACTGTGAAATTGTATCTTTCTCAATATCAAATGTGTTTCTCTAATATGTCCTAATATGTCGACATAATTATAAATCATCCAAAAGTATCTAGCTTAAAAGGATAAAAGTTGAACCTAGAGCTAGGTACCTTTGTTTTATTTATTAAAATCTTACATATTATGCCATTTTCAATCCCAAATCTTTATCCAAGGTTAATTTATTACATTTTAAATTGATTATTTTACCTAGGATATTTTATGTGAGGAATTAATTTCTTTCACATAAAATGGTTAACCCAACATTCCATCACTTGTAGGGTTTTATCCTTAGGGTTTATCTTTCTACAATATGATTTTCAATCTTTTTTTTCTAACTACTTAAAGTTATTATTTTAGAACTACTATTTGGATCCACTCTCATTTAAGTTATTTTTGTAGTATTTTCACCTTATTTCTCAATATTTGGTATAAAAAGTAATTGTTTTATATAGAGAGGAACACCTTTCTATTAAGTGTTGAAGGTTTTTTTTCTATAGTTGGAGTTTTTACATTATGTGATTTTATAGGCTTGAGCTAAGGATTTTAAACCATGACTTCTACTTCTCATATGAATATTGAGAAATTCAATGGTACCAAATACGAGATGTAGAATTTGAAGATGGAAGGCCTCATGAAGAAAGAGATAAATGGTTGCCTATTTCATAAGAAAAGAAGCCATCTAATACATCTAATGAAGTTTTTCTAAATTAGACAAGGCATGATGAACCATGCATTTGTGTCTTGTAAACTATATCCTCTTATTTTTTTATGAGGAGACTACCATACACAAGTTTGGAAGTGTATTGGTCATATATATCAAATCAAAAGTCTTACAAATAATTTATACCTAAAAAGATGGTTATTTCTAATAAAAATAAAAGATGATTCTATTGTAAACTATTTTAGTATTGTGATATTGCTATTAGGATTCAACCATGTAGTTTTATGAGTCAAACTCATTGACCCATGTTTCATGTGTAGTGGTTCACAAGAGCCAATCTCTCATGATAGTGAATGGTCCATTTAGCACTCATTACATCTAGGTGATGCTCACAAAGGTGAAGCACTAGGCCTTCCCAAGAGGTCATACTACTCTAGCTCAAGCACGCTTAACCATGGATTTTTTCTCCAAGGTTAAACCCACTTAGCTTGCAACCCAATTTGCAAAACTCCATGGGGTTACAAGCTAAGTGGGTTTAACCTTGGAGAAAAACTCCATGGTTAAGCATGCTTGAGTTGGAGTAGTATTGGGATGGGTGACCTCCCAAGAACGTTTAGTGCTTCACCTTTGTGAGCATCACCTAGATGTAATGAGTGCTAAGTGGACCATTCACTATCATGAGAGATTGGTTCTTGTGAACCACTACTCATGAAACATGGGTCAATGAATTTGACTTGTAAAACTACATAGTTAAATCTTGATAGAAATATCACAATTTGACACACTGTGGAAAATACCTCCTATTTATCTATTTTAGTATTTTTAAATTTGATTTTAACTCAACTTGTTTCTATATATGTTATGTTAGAAGAGGATAAATGCATCTTATTAATCTCCTCTTTACTCTTGATAATTATAAAAGTCTAATAATTTCCACTAGAGCTACTAGTGAAAAGCTAATTTATCTAGTACTCTGAGAATTTCTTCAAGTCCACATTTTTGCATTATTTCTCCCTCCTCTATAATGGAAAGAACATCTTTATATAAAACAAAAAGTCTAATTTTTTTTTATTTTTGGCAGTTTTTGACAATTGTCATAATTTTCCATTTTTGGTAATTTCACATGCTTATCCCTTTGACCTCAAAAATTAACAAATATATTCCTACCACTATGGTAACACTAAATGTCAACTTACGATTCAAAGTGGAAACTAAGTTTTAAATTATTAAAAAATAACTTTCTAAAAACTTGAAAAAATCACTAAAAGCTTATTTTGAGGGCCTAGATGAAAGAATTTGGCCTCACAAAAGTGTCAAAATGGGCACCTACTAAACTAACACATCTCCACATAAAATTCCAGTCCAAAACAACTTTTAAGTCAAAATATATGACTCCCATAAGCCCCTACATCAAAAACTCTAGGGAAGAGGAAGGTAAAGTGTTGGAACTATGTAAAAAGGGGACATATGAAGAAGGAATACATAGAAAAAATAGAAAAGGTTTAGATTCTCCCACCAAAAATTCAGGTCTAATAATGGTGACAATGACACATTATGTCTATCTACTAACACTATAAGTGATGATCCTTGGCTTATTGATTCAAGTTTCTCCTACCATATGAATCCTCATAAGGTGTACATTTCAATATATATTGTTTATGATGGAGGAGAAGTTTTTTTGGAGACAATAGTACCAAAAAAATTATTGGTAAGGGAAAGATACAAGCATGCTTCGATGGAAGGGTTAAACCCCTAATCATGTTTTGCATAGTCTAGGTCTTGTGAGAAATTTAATTTATGTATCCTTGAGTTAAATGATTCTAGAAGGCATGTGACATTTGGAAAGCCTAGTTTCATATTGGTACGATAGAATGTGGTGATTACTAGAGGACCTTAGATTAGGACTCTATCGATGTTGAATAAATTCACTTTTTATAATTCCACCAATGTAATTGGAATTGAAAATATATTTATGTTGTGACCCCAACATTTTGGTCACATAAGTGAATTTTCTTGAGACCATTACTAATAAAATTTTGGTTGATAGTTTTCTAGTTTTTTGTTGTTAACAATATTTTTTATGAGCATTGTGTCTTTGGAAAATATAATAGATCTTCATTTCTTTTTGGAATCAATAGGGGTAAACCCACAAAAGTGGTTTACAATTCGAATGAGGAAGGAAAAATAATAAAAAATGACTCCATGCAAAAAAAAAACATTCTTGGGGTTCGAACGCACCAAAAGAGGCTTTGCTCAAACCTAGGTTCAAGTGAACCCATTAAATGCATCCTACCAAAAAAGTACATGCAAACCCCTTTTTGAAAGGGGGTTGGAATGAACCTTGGTTCGCTCGAACCCCTGGGGGTTTGTTCAAACCCCCTTGGTTCAAGCAAACCCCCTTTTCCCTGATCCCTGCTCTCTGCCACCAAAAAAATCCAAAAATTTTCCCTTCGAAGCTCGGGTTGAGCATGAAAATGGAAGAGACTTCACAAACCCAACTAGAATCAGGTATTCCTCAAAACGAGCTATCCAACGACTATAATTTTAATATGTTTTGGTTTTATTATTGTGAAGACTAAAATCTGCTTTGAACAAAGACTGAAAGATATGGGTTAAATCTGCCAGTTTTTGAACAAGTGAGATGAAAGTCCTCCCTATGAAATTATTGAGTAAATATAAAGGAAATAATAATATCATCACAATAATCTAAAATCATAAGCAATATAATCATGACATGTATTCCTAAATTACTTCAAACATTCATCTCATAGGGGGATTGGTGTCACATGTGCTAGTGACCCTTTCCCAATCCCTTTAGATAAGCTAAATGTTGCCAATGATGAAGAGTGATGGTGGAGATGATAAATGGACAAGATAAGTTCTCAAAGAGAATGACCTTGCATCAAGTTGTGGAGGATTTGCTTGAGGATGAAGCACCTATTTAAAGATTTCAAATGCTAAGATTGTTGAAGAGGGACCAATGTGGGACTAAGATTCTGCCAATGATAGAAGGACACTTGTCATCATGTGATTAGTTGATGCATGTGCAAGATTTGGGAAGAGTGCCCAAGAGGGGGAAAATTTGAATTCAAATTTTGCCATAAATGCTGAGAGGGGGACAAGGAAAAACAGCAATAAATGCCATGTTTGACTTGTCATGTTGAGGGAAAATGAGATTTTAATAAATCAATAAAATTGATTTATTGTGCAAGTGGCTAGGTCTAGATCATGCAAGTGGGATGTGATTAATATTAGATTAGGATTAGATTAATTTAATGATGATTATGCTGATTTAATGCTGATTAACTGATTTGACTTTTTGGACTTTGGAAAATGATTTAAGATTTGATTTAAATGGCTTTTTGATTTTAAATAACCTTAGGCAATGAAATTATTTAAATGGATGAAGGTGATGAATGGATCTAATGCAAATGTCTAGTTTAATTGATAAATGATCCTGATCGAATGTATAATGTAAATTTTGCATGTCTACATTTTGCCCCTCTTTGAAACAATGTACTTGTTGCGTTGGTTCAAAGAATAAACTTGCCGCAATCGAAATTAAAAAATTTCATGATTTTTCGGATGCCCCAGCGGAAAGAAGTACACTGGTACATTGCCCCCTCGAGAGATCGAGCGAAAAGATTCGATTTGAGGGTCGATCTCGCGATAAAGAGGTTCAAAATGGGTGATTATGGATGACGATGCAAATGAGATGATTTTAAGATGCTTAGAATAACAAATCTATATTATTCTAAACAAATTAAATGATGATATGATATGAGATGGATGAGATTGATGATGTGATATGCCGTGATTATGCAACGGATGATTTATGATATGCTTAGACTAACAGATCTATATTATGATGATGATATGCATGTGAGATGATATGCAAAATACTGATGATTCCTATTATGTATGATATGAATGATATGTGATATGCTGACTGTTTGTAGATGCAAGATGGATGCATGATGGATGCATGACGGATGCATGATGTTAGTGCGGAAATGAGATGATGACAAGAGGATCCAACAAGTCCATGATTGGTCGAGACTTTATTAGCGATGATGATGATAGATGAAGATAGATGGATGATTTGCTTATCAAGGATTGGGATTTTCAAAGGGTCACTTACTTTATTTTTTGATAACACGCCTAAGCACGATGCATCAAGGTATAAAGGACCAGGATGGCGTTGTACTTAGTGTGATGGACTTTGACTCAACAAGCAGATAGGAGTATTCTTGTTCACACTTGACATACGGAAACCTTGCTAGGGCGTACCTAACAAAGCAAGTATTCGCCAAGTTATATTACAAGAGCGTCCAACAAGCACAGCAGACAAAAGATAATGATCGTTGCCCCATTCCTATTCTCTAAATCCTTCGTTCGGATATCATCGAGAGGTCCTTGGAATGAGCGCAATAAGATAAATCAAAAGAAAAGATCAAGTACACAAACAAACCAATGTTCTTCATACCTCTAGCCAAAGGAATGTGTTTCAAAAGATGGGAGCCAAAACTCATTGCCAAAAGATAATGTCCATTGTCGGAACGGATCCTAGGACATGTTAATGACACGTCGTTTTGTTTACCCAAAGTGGTTGATTTGATAAAAGTGCCCATTGTCGGAACGGATCCTAGGACATGCTTTGTATAGGATGATGATGGTTTGATAAGTTGATTGATAGGCTGTTGATATAAGGTCGACTGACATGTTTGAAAATGATCAAGGCTTTGATTTTGTTTTAAAAGTTTGTTGTTTCAATTTTGATTTTACGATTGAAGCTTTGCTTTTGCTGATTGCTATGATTGTTTATGTTTGTGTTGCCAAAGGATGAAGATGGCGATCAGTTATTATGGATGACTGATTATCACGGGTGAAGGCGAAACGAGACGGATGGATTTTTCAAATATTTGGATGTTTTTGATGTTTTGCAATGTTTTGAGGCTGTTTTTGGTGTTTTGGATTTTTCAAATGTTTTTGATTTTTGATTTTTCCAATGTTTTTGGATTTTGATGTTTTTTTGAATGTTTTTGAATTTTGATGTCTTTCAAATGTTTTTGGATTTTGTGTCTCGGGGGCTGATCAAAGATTAGCCTTGCCTACGTTTAAGCTCAGAGACGACGTAGTTCGGATTTCAATGTTTTTGATGTTTTCTGCTTTTTGAGTGTTTTTGGATTTTTGATATTTTGGATGTTTTTTTGGATTTTCTGATTTTTCTGATGTTTTTAGATTTTCTGATGTTTCTGATGTTTTTAGATTTTCTGATGTTTTGGATGTTTTTTTGGATTTTCTGATTTTCTAATGTTTTTGGATTTTCGCATGATTTTGACGAATTGGATATGGATGTGTAATGATATTAGTGCTTTGTTTTGGGATTTTGTTGAAAACCAAGTTAAGGTTGATTGATCAAATCGATGGATTGATGATGATGATAACATTGTTGAGGATACACAACAATGCAAGGGCTGGATTGATCAGGATTGATAATGATAACATTGTCAAGGATACATGACAATGCAAGGATAGTGCTAAGCAACACAAGGATATCTCGAGATGATGATTTTTTGATTGGATTTGATTGATCATGATTGATGAAGCTTGGTTTCGAACAAAAGATGTTTGGATGATTTGATGTGACGTTTGACGTGCAGCTTAGATGCGACTGATAGTGATTGTTTGGATTGATGTTCAATGAAAGATGAAGCTTGATAAGGACTGTTTTCCTCAAAATACGCCATGGGCTAGTGATTCGGATTTTTTCGCTCACAAGTGGTGGACCAATTTGATTTCATGTTTTCTAATGTTTGGATCGCCACATAAGCTGGAGGATATAGACCAAGGTTTATTCCCGAAGCAAGATGTATATATCTGCCCCCAATGTCTAGCAATGTATGGAATGCGATGGATGGATGCTTGGATAGGTGTATGGATGGATGGATATGCTAAGCATGCAAAGTATGCCAAGGATTTATCTTGTGATAAGATAAGGTGCTCGAATAATGAATGCGCATTTGGATAATGCTTCATAGCTCAGATAATGCTTCATAGGATAGGATTAATGAAAACGGCCCATATCAAGATGTTTACCATAAGCAAACATAAAGTGTGCCCCAAAATTTCATCAAGATCAAGATAACTTGGACTATGGATCATGAAGATGGATGAAAATGGATTAGATAAATGGTTCATGGATGAAATGGAATTATTATGGATAAGATGGATGGAATGCTCGATTGATTATGGATGGGATAAGATGCCTTCATCTGAACTGGTGCACGTAGATGCTCGATTCCACACATGACGCCTGTTTGCCAGGTTTTCATCATTGTCTTGCCCAAAGTGCCACCGTAGTGGTTTTCACTAGAGGACGATTTTTATCTTTACTATTTTCAATCCTTTTTTTGATTTTTTTGGATTTTTTGCTTTTTTGATTTTTTTGTATTTTTCTGAAAGATTCATCTTGAACCACTTGGTGGTGTTGACGTAGATGCCCCTGTCATAATGTGCCATCGATATCACGAAGGGCTGCTGCTAAGATCGTGCACTTGAATGCAGCTTTTGGGATTCTTGATTTGCGTCGATCGGAGTTAACTCTGTCTCTATGCGTACATCGCGATAAAGTGCCTTCTGAATCCTTATGATGAAGGGTCGTTGCCAATACATGGTCAATATGAGAATTGGATATCATGCGTGGAGGTGTGGATGGAGTGCATTTAGGGATAAGAGATGGATTGGTTGACAGTTTGGAACCTTTGACTCTCCAAACTTGGGAAGATGAGCAATGATGGGTGGATACGGAAGTGTGCGTGGAATTAGGACCAACTGCTTGATATACTTTGTATGTCGCTTGAAAAGCCTGCTTTTGATTTTGTGGACATCTTTGATGGATACTTTTCCCTTTTTTATTTTGCCCCACAGTTTCTTTGACTGATGGAGTTTGATAGGGATGATCTTTCTTTGTATTCTTTGGTATCCATGCGTATTTGATTTGTCCATTATGCTTGTCAGCTTCTTTTGCTTTGATAACTTTCTTCATACTTTGATTCAAATCTTTCTTTTGACGTTGGTCCCAATTCATGGATGGGGTGATGGGTGGATGAAGATACATGGCGTGGCTGGTTGTAGTATTGACACTAGCTTCATCATAAGGACTCTTCGTGCTCCCTATGTTGATGTTTGCTTGAGATGAAGTTGCCCCCAGTATGGTGATAGTATCACCTTCATGCTTTGATTCTACTTGCTTTGAGATATTTTGTTCAGTAAACGTGCTTTGACAAATGATCACTGTAGATGACATTGTTTCAATTTTTCGCTCTGCTAACTCTGGATTATCCTGTTCTTTCTGACTTGTTTCCTTGAGTGGATAATGTTCGATATCTTTATTCATGATGTCCTCAATCTGAACTTGGGACATGTTTGATCCTGATGTTGACAACTCCATTTGATTGTAGGAGTTAAGAATCTGCTCTTTTTGTGTAACAAAATCTTGTTCTAGATGAAGATCAGCTACGTGCCCATCTATAGAAAGCATCTCATGGGTAGATGGAGGAGTATGAATATGATCATCTTGCATGGATAAGAGAGTGTTCATTAGATTATTGTAGTATCTTGGAGATACAAATTCTTGATCTTGATTAATTTCGGAGTTGCTTTTGACATGCTTTGGATCAAGTTCTTGACATGGGGCAGCTTCAAAGGATAGATTTCTTACAAAGGACTTTTGGATGTCAACATTATGCATGGGAAGTGGCTTAAAATCTTCATGATTTTTGAGTGGACTTGGATCAGGTGTTGAGTTGAAGACTCCTTCAATATCGGCAATCATGAGGTCGAAGGATGTCAATATGTCTTGGAAAGGACCATTGCTAGACCTTGGTGAAAGATTCTGATCATGCTTTGGCATAAATTCTTGAGATATGTCCTCTACCTCATTAGGTGATGTAGATACATTTTCAACATGATCACTGGTCGATGCCTCGTTGGATGAAGCGAAAATATCTTTATTGATGGATAGATTTTGAACATTGTTTTCAATAATTGCAATAGAGAGATTTCTAATGTCTTCAACCATAGGGTCAAATGATGTTGACATTTCTTGAATTGGATCATTGTTGGGTATTGTCGATGTATTTTGATCATGATTGAGAGGTGACTCTTGACATATATTCATTTGATCATTGGATGGAGTAGACACAACTTCAAGGTATTCAATGATGGAGTGATCTTGATCTTTGTTCTCAACAGTTGTTATCTTTTGTGTTTGTGCTCGTGTTGGTTGGGTAGCTTGAGAGGTTTGGGCAATTTGAGAGGATTGTTGCACTTGTTGAGCTTGTGTTGCTTGTTGCATGGCTAGATATTGTTGGTATCCTTTTTGAAAAGCAGCTTGTAATGTCACATTGTATTGGATTGATGTGGTGGAAATTGGTGGTGGTGGGGGTGGTGGTGGATTCGAAATCATGTTGGATGTAGTGACAAGTGTTTGAGATACGCTTGGATTGATTGTGGGGGTTTGAGATGTGATGGGCGTGATAGTGGTGTTTGGAATGATTGAAGGGATAGTGATGGTTGGAATAACTGAGGTGATAGGTCCTTGGGAGACCGTATTTTGATTGGTTGGGATCATCATTGTTGCTTGATTGGATACCATCTGTTGGTGCGATGTCGATGGTATATTCAAAGGATTTGACGTGATGGTTTGATTGACGTTAGTTGGATTGAATTGGGTGGCGTGATTGGTGTTAGGTAAAGGGGGAATCCCTAAACCAAGGAATGATGTAGGTAATGGTGGTGGAGATTTCCCTTGGCGCAATGCCTCAACTATTTCCGCAATTTGATCTTGCCAAATTTGTTCTTGATTTTGATCTTGACTCACTTGAGATAGTTGATTTGGCTTGTGTTCAAGTGGTTTTGGCATGCATGTTTGCAGTTTTTGAATGGGATTATGGGAAAATTGACTTTGGATAATGTTCTGATTTGGGATGATGTTTAGATTTGGCATGATAGGATGAACATTGTTGGTATTGGGAATCATTTTTCCAAAGTTTTTCAAGTTAGGATTCATGTTTCGAAAAGTTGCACTTGGTACATCCACATTTGGTTTGTAGGGATTTGGTGGGATGATGTTGCTCGTTTGAAGATTCATGTATTGATTGTTTGATTGGTGGATTTGTTGGTTTGGACTTAGATCTATCATTGGGAAATGTGTTCCAAAATTTGACTTGGGCATACTCACACTTGTTGTACCACTGACATTTGTTGAAGGCAATGATCCCATGCATGGACTTTGACAATTGATAGGCATTGCAAGGCTTTGAAGATTCAATTGATTTAGATTACTCAAGATGTATGGATCAAGTGTATATTCCATGTTCCTCTTGTGTTATGACCTTATTGCGAAAGTGACCTCTAAGATTCTTAGGACCAATGATGATATGGAGGATGAAAGGTGGATGATATGAGTGATGAACGTTTAGGGACTTTGGATCAATGCTAGACTTAGGGATTTTGATTTTGATTGTTTGATGTGGATGATGAACTTGTAAACCCTAAGATGTTGGATGTTATCTTAGGATGAACTTGTTCAAAGGATGGTTGATAATTTAACTAAGTGTGCATGGAAGGATTCATCCAAACACACCTAACTAAACAAATGATTTTGATTTGGTCCAGAAATGTACCCAAGTCTAGGTAATGATGTTTGCAAAGATCTAAAGTTGTTTTGGTGAGATGGATTGATGAATGTTTGGAAGATAGATGAAAGTTTTGATGATCCTAAGAGACTTAGAGAGACTTTGTTTACTAGGCCAAGGTATTGAAGAACACACTTTTCTCTAAGAGCAATCAAAAGACCAATATAACCAAGAGATATCAAGCACATGTGTGGGGTCCAATTTGTTATCTTTGCTTTTAATGACTTCTTTTTACCAAATACACTTTCTTGATTATGTTTCAAACTAAAGATGTCCTATGTCAAAATTCCTTTTCTTCCCACAAAGTGTTGTGTGGGAGTTCCAAGAAATTGAGGCAAAGGGATTTCCTAGGTTAACCCTAGTTAGAGCAAATGACGATATAAATTCAAGTGATGAGAAACCTCTAAGGACATAATCCCAAGGGAAGGCAACAACACTTAAATTTGTCAAAAGGTATTTGCTCTATCAAAAGGGGTTTGAAATTTGCATGATCATGTTTAAGTGTTTGTTTGCAAAATGTTTTCGAATACCCACTGTGTTTTCAAACAAAGAACAATTACAAGCCCTATGGATGTGATAGACAATGTTTGTTGAGTCCCCACTTGGACAAGTCCAGCTACGCCTACTTTTAGCGGATGGTTAGATGCTTGACTGGCTCCCCTCCACGGCACTCACTTATCACGGGGCAGCCAAGCACCAACACCCATGAAACTCCCATGGCATGCTTTCCATCTCTACTAAAAGCCGTAAAATTGTGGGGCGGCTTCAGCGACCGTTCTTGCACCAACAAACAGATTAAGGATTTTGGCAAATTCTAACACATAGGTTCTAGTAAGGACTTTCCGTTCGTAGGAGTTGACCCAACGTGGCAAGAGTCCCCTTTCGGATCCATCTTGTCGGAGCCAACCGCGTGATTATGGCGTTTAACCAAAATCCTCATTTATATCCCGGCTGGAAATACTCTTGGCTTTAGAGTGTTACCGGTTGAGTCGTCGCTTGGGTGAGTACTTTTTCCCCAAGGCAGGCCCTCTAAGATAAACAAAAGCGAGCAAAGACACAATCCGTAACTCGATCGATCTTTGATGGCACAAAGAAAGAGAATGTACGCGAAAATGCCCCTACTCACACTCGCACAAGATGTTCAATTTTTTAAGCCCAAAATGAAGTGTTTCAAAGCAATAAAATGTATTTTGAGTGTTTCTCTTGCACCCTAGATCGCACGAAGCGCAAGGGGAGAGGATACGCACTCAAAAGACAATCACTCAAATCAAACACTTGTTTGTTTTATAACCTTCAAAGCAATTGTGAGTTCGTTTTAAGCACCAAATGAAATATGAAGATTGCTTGTTCAATTCTTTTAAAACCCAAATTGAAAAGTTAATAAGTTTCTAGGTTCAATTTTAGCCCAAATTTGAAAAATCAAATCAATGGTTTAGTTGGCCTAAAACATAAAATTAAGGTGAGAAATGGAAGCTCTAAGCTATTATGACAAGCATTTAAAAATGCTCTTTCAAGTTCAATGCCCACTTTTAACTCAAGAATTCTTCTAAGATTTGTTTCCTATGCTTCAACGTTGCAATTTCCATGTGCCAACAGACCCTGCAAGATAAAAACTTATGAGAATTAGTTGTTTAAGAAACAATTTAGAAAATAAATATTTAAAATAAAATCAATTTCATCAAATATGTAGTCAATGAAATTTGATGATAACAACTAATCGATAATCTTTCATTAGCAAGATAAGACTGTAAGATATTATCAATGCAAAGACATTTAAAAGCATTTACAAACCCTGCTAAAAATAAAGAACATTTAATAAGATATGATACTAATAAAAAAATGTCAGCATAATTTACTCCTCTGCTGTTTGATACCCTTGGATTCAAAATCTTCGTGATTGCAGCTCATAGAAGGCCTCCCATACGTAACCAGGAAATCTGTCAGAGTATTATTTTTTTCTACCTTAAATGAGCTGGATTCAGATCACAACAAAGACAGTCATCATTCAAATCTGGTGCATTAAATGTGGAAGATAATCTGCCTTTATTGAGTTGGATTCAGATCGATGACCAAGAACAGTGCATTGAAAGGAGAAAATAGTACGGCTGTTGCAATCAAACCTCACCTAATGTGTTTATTTTCTCGGCTACAATCATTTTCCCTTATGGTTTGCAAGATATGCGCAAAATGTATTCGTTGAAAAGATTTAGAAAATTTTGAAAATTTTGAGCAAATGCAATTACAAGTGTAAGGCTGAACTTGGCATCCAAAGAAACTTTCAAGCAAATGTATTCAATGTACAAAACAGAGAAATAAAAGCTTGCTGCTGCCGACTGTATCTCTGTTATTATATAAATAATGAGCCATAAATATATTTGTTTGGTTCTCTACAGCCATGACATAAAGGATGAAGCTATTAAATCTGGGCTGAGGGCAGTTCGTAACTTCCAAAGCATCTAGGGCAGTTCGTAACTTCCAAAGTGTCTAGGAAGCACTCAGCATACATCAAATATTATCGACTTCCTGTGGGGAATGAAGTTGCATATAATATATGGATCGATGGACCTAAAATCCTTCAGGACAGCAATGCTCATATTTTTGCCACCTTGTAAACCCTGCGCCAGCGATTCCTGAAGGGACAAAAGCCTATAAATTGATCGCTGCACATAAGAAAGGCCATGAGGAGGGAGCAAGAGGTAACTGTGGGTCGGACATTTCCTAAGGAGGGGACAGCAGAAGTCAACTGAAGGTTTATATTCAACACCTCTATATTTATTTATTTTTCTGCCACCACTTTACCTGATATACATTGACTTGATCGGGGAAAGGCGTATGTCTTGGCTTTTGCTGCGCCCCAGGGAAAAGTGCGGAGACTACGTGGCTGTTGTGAAAGACAGAGCCCACCCCCAACAGATCTCAAAACCCGCTTAAGTGTATCTTATAGAGGTCGATGATACCATAAACGCATAACAGACTAGAGGCTACGCTGCATAAGAGTTGGATATTAGAGAGTAGTTGCAATCTGCATGAGGTGGCGTGAGGCGGCTGCAGACCCCATCGAGGGCATCAACCTAAATTATACACGAGTTGTACTCTGATATTCGAGTTTGGTATGGCCAACTTTTGAGGTGTCTCTGCTCGGATCTATCAACAGATTTTCAGACAACTCGCAACAAAACATTCAAGTCTTCTTGCCATAAACATTAATCTGACAGCCAGATTACCGTTGAAGTATGTCTTGACCAGCTCACTCAAGGACCCTATACATACGCATGGGTATAAACCGTGAAAGGACAGGCAATAAACACTGCCCTAGGCTTGACTCTTTTCAAAGGAAGACAGACTAATCAGACAAGGACCGAGTGCATTGGTGGGTAGTGCGATGGTTCACAGAGATGCAGTCGCATGAAACGATTGTAGTGTAGGCGTGATTCATGGATAGCCTTTATGAAATACTAGCTATATGATGAACTTGGGAATCAACCTATGGACCAGTTGAGACAGCCCTCCCTCTAGCGCCAATATGTGAAGACTAAAATCTGCTTTGAACAAAGACTGAAAGATATGGGTTAAATCTGCCAGTTTTTGAACAAGTGAGATGAAAGTCCTCCCTATGAAATTATTGAGTAAATATAAAGGAAATAATAATATCATCACAATAATCTAAAATCATAAGCAATATAATCATGACATGTATTCCTAAATTACTTCAAACATTCATCTCATAGGGGGATTGGTGTCACATGTGCTAGTGACCCTTTCCCAATCCCTTTAGATAAGCTAAATGTTGCCAATGATGAAGAGTGATGGTGGAGATGATAAATGGACAAGATAAGTTCTCAAAGAGAATGACCTTGCATCAAGTTGTGGAGGATTTGCTTGAGGATGAATGCACCTATTTAAAGATTTCAAATGCTAAGATTGTTGAAGAGGGACCAATGTGGGACTAAGATTCTGCCAATGATAGAAGGACACTTGTCATCATGTGATTAGTTGATGCATGTGCAAGATTTGGGAAGAGTGCCCAAGAGGGGGAAAATTTGAATTCAAATTTTGCCATAAATGCTGAGAGGGGGACAAGGAAAAACAGCAATAAATGCCATGTTTGACTTGTCATGTTGAAAGAAAATGAGATTTTAATAAATCAATAAAATTGATTTATTGTGCAAGTGGCTAGGTCTAGATCATGCAAGTGGGATGTGATTAATATTAGATTAGGATTAGATGATGATTATGCTGATTAATGTTGATTAGATGATTTGACTTTCAAGACTTTGGAAAATGATTTAAGATTTGATTTAAATGGCTTTTTGATTTTAAATAACCTTAGGCAATGAAATTATTTAAATGGATGAAGGTGATGAATGGATCTAATGCAAATGTCTAGTTTAATTGATAAATGATCCTGATCGAATGTATAATGTAAATTTTGCATGTCTACAATTATCTATTTGTTTTTTTAGTTTTATTAAACATAGATTTTTCGCTGAAAATGAAGCTCTCTATTCTGCACATGTGGAAAAATAGAAGATTATCAAAAAAAATTTGAAAAATATGAGTACACCAGATATTGAAGTCCTTGATCCAACAAAAAAAAATTGAATTTCAATACATACAAAAAAAGTTACACGTTATACGGTCTGCCTATGTATGAATTGTAATTGGTTTGACTTCGAAACTTGATTAAGGAAAAAATACTCAATAAAACATTATCTAACCAAGTGGAAGCACTGGATATCGGAGTTATAAATCTAAATTTGAAAGAATTAGAGTTTTATCCTTCATGGAAAAAAAGCTATATGCATTATACGGTGAGCGTCACTCCTTAAAAATGTTGTTTTCTGAAAAAAATAGTTTTCAAGGGAGATGGAAAAAGAGGTGCAATCTGATTCCAATTTTTTTGAAAAAAATATATTTAGAATCTATAGACAAAATTTCATGAAACTAGTTTGCATCGTCTTCAAATTCCTCACGGTTTAGCCGCTATAGGTGCCCGAAAGTAAAGATTTAGTTAGAAAAATTTATTTTAGTGTCCAGTTTGGCCAAAAATTGTAAACTAGTATTGTGGGATCACCCATAGAGCTGAGCAACTATTAAAAATCATTCATTCAAATATTTTTGAGTTGATGGATATTGGTTCTATAGGTAAATATCATTTTATTTTATATTCATTGATGTTGTATTCAAATATGTACTTGGATCTATTGTATACATTCTAAACTATAATTTTTCACTGATTTTAAGGAATTCAAATCCTTAGTTGAAAATTAAATAGATTATAAGATAACGGTGTTGAGGTATTACAATTGTGAGTTATATTGTTCTAGGGAATTTGATGAATTATGCATGAATTATTTGATAAAATACTATACCTTATACTTTCCAATAAAATTTCGTAGTAGAAAGGATGAAGCAAACTGAGTAGAGAGAGAGAGAGATAGAACTATGCTAAGTGGTATGCTACTAGATCAGTAGTTTTGGATAGAGGTTGTAATGCTTAATTTGTTGGTGTAGGTTTTTATTTCCCTAGTGGGTTAATTTATTTTCACTTAGTCCTACATTTTTCCTACACTTTTATTAAGCTTTCTTAGGATAGTAAAGTGAGTTTATTATTTAATAAATACAAGATAAGGTGATGAGTCATCTGCATCCTTACAGGGTGGAGCATTTACCACTTGTGGTGGTCGCTTCCACTTTTGGTGGTTAGTTCCTATTGGTTGGATATGCCACCTCCACTATCTCCTTAGTTTTATATAAACTCACTACCTAGATTTTATTTTAAAACAATTGCATATTCATTGTTGCATACTTTGACATGCATGTACCTTGATTCATCTAATCATTATTTTGCAGGTTTTTATTTGAGCTCCTAACGCAATCTTGTCATCTTGACATTTGCACACCTCTTGGAATTTTAGGTATGTAATTGTGTTATTTCATTTACAAATTTATAAATTATCTCTCATAAAAAGATCTTGGTTATTCAATCTATTTCATATTTCTAACATAATTGATCTCCTTATTCAACTCTTCTTGATTAAAATAATTATTAAGTGTGGACAAGTAAAAAAACCTTCAATTTTAGATTTAAGAATATTTAGTTTTGATGCTTATGTTGATGTGCCTCAAGAAAAGCAATCTAAATTGGATAAAAACTATTATAAATGTATCTTCATTATTTATAATGATAATGTTAAAGGTTATAATTTTTGGAAGCCTCTAAGACAAAAAATAATTTTCCAAGATATTTTATTTTGAAGAAGTTTAGAGCTTATTCAAGTTAATAACTACCCAAGGAAAAATTAAGAAATGTAAAATATGCACCTTGAAAAAAAAAATTGAAACATAAAAATATGCACTTAGATGAGATTTCATATGGAGAAATGTAGGATGAAAAAATAGAGGAATACCAAAAACCTACAACTCCTACCTTGAGGAGGTACATAAGATAATAAAACCTAGTTGACAAGTATAGCACAATATATTTCCATTGTGTATTTACTTTGTTGACTATTGGAAATGAACCTCTAGATCTTTCAAAGAGCATTGAGCTCTTTGAATGATAATGAGTCTTAGATTTAGGCAATGTGGGAGTGAGATGATGACCTTGGATGGTTGTGATATTGAGGATCTTATTAAGTTTTTTGAGGGAAGAAATCCCACTAATTGCAATTGGATGTACAAAAATAAATTTAGTTTAGATTGCCAATTAGAGTGGTACAAGGCTAAAATAGTTTCCAAATGATATCCTTAGAGAGATGGAATTGATTTGGATTGAATTTTTCCCCCTTTTACTAAGTTCTCTTCTATTGTGGGTAAGTGCAAAAGAATGTGGGGCCAAAAAGGGGTCTTACGTGGCCACTTTTTTATGAAATCAAGAAATACTAACCTTGGATGAGAAATTGAGGATAGTTACACTCAAAATTTTAAGATGTGTAGTTAGGGTAAAAATCTTAAATCAAGGTAAATGTATAAACATCAATAATAAAACTCTAACAAGCACAATGAAGCACGAGACAACATGAAAGTCAAAATAATAAACACAAATGCAAACCAATCTCCATATTATGCTCAATTTATCTCCATTTCGATCTTCTCAACCTCACATGAGAATGCAAGATTTCAAAGGTTTGATTGTTGGAGGAATGTCGGTTGCTCAATTCAGCAACATAACAATATGATGAAGGTGATAGATGGAGGATGATAGATAGAGATGGATGAAAGATTTAAGAATGATTTTGATAGCATAAGGATGCTTGAAGAATCCAATCCCCTAAATGGCTTCTGAGAGGCTATATTTATAGAACTTTGATGTGGATGGAGATAAGATTTGACAAGGATTTGATTTTTGACAAAAGAGAAAATAAAATGATATAAGATTTGAAAAGATAGAAAGATATTGATTTTTTGTTTTAAAGGAAATAAATCCTGAAAAATATGAGAAGGATAATTAATGAATTATCTAGTTAAATAAATTAATTAGATACACATAAGTTCCAATTTTGGAAAGAAAGTGAGAAGATTTTTTAAGATTTTATTAATTGAATAAATATTTGATTTATTTAATTAATGTTGGATAATTTATGATTTCATTAATTAAATAATATAAATTATTTAATTAACATTTAGAAGAATGGAGAGATTATGAATAGAAATGATTTAATTAATTAAATAATATAAATTATTTAATTAACACTAGAAGAATGGAGGGATTATGAAATTATTCAAATAAATAAGATTTATTTAAATAACTAGATGATGATATGGGTTCCTAGGGAAAAACATGATACATGATGTCTAAATGGTGTAATGTTGTGACAAATTGTTGTAAGAGGAAATTTTTGGGTGTCTACATTTTTCCCCTCTTTGAGATGATGTTCGAGATGATGAGATTTGTGTCGAGTAACATCATTTCAAAGAATCTAAGGTATGGATAGAGGAAAATGGATGATGATGAGATGGATAGGATGATGATGAGCTAGAGAAAAAGATGGGATGATGATGATATAAGAATAGGATGATGATGCCCTCTCGAGAGGATAGGCGGGTTGGAAGAACATGGGTATACTCTCGAAATGAAATGATAAGGAGGGACACGATGAATGATGCAAGATAGGAAGTGGATGAAGGAGACCAATGATACGTTATGCTGTAAGAAAGTGAGCAATAATGGTGTTTGATATAGCACTAGACATTATGCACCAAGGTAGAAGGACCAAGGTGATGATGTGTCTCGTGCCCTAGCATAATACAACCTTGTCTAAATGTATGAGGAATTAAACTTAGAGCATTAAAGTCCTAATACACAAAAGGTATGATGTGACCTTAGATGCAAAGGATAGTGAAAAAAGCTATTCCAACATACACAAGATATGAATATTAGTTGGAATGATCTGGATTTGATACAAATGCAAGATAAAAATGATAACACACACAAGCAAGCAAGAAAGCATGCACAAATGATTCAAAAACAAACAAGGCATTTCCCTTGTCAAGTTGTAAATCGTTGATTGATTGATTGATTGATTGATGATGATGATGACAGTGTTGTCATTTCGGGGAACGATGTATCCCTAGATCAACACAAGGATGATGATTATTGATTGATTGATCGGTCGATTTGGTTTACGACAAGATTAGGATCAAGACTATAGATGCAATTGGATAATTTGACAAGATTGATTTACTTGATTGATATGGATTGATGATGACTTGCATTTGGATTATTGCTTGGAATGATTAAAGATGATTTATTGGTTGAATGGTTGGATGATTGAATTGAGGTGATGAATTGATTAGATGAAATTAGAAGAAGTGATTGGATGGATTTATTTTATTGCTTGGATTTTTGTGGGCTATTTTATTTTTATTTTTTGTCTTTTTTTTGGGACCTTTTTCCATTTTTTTGTATTTTCAGAATATTCAAAAAAAAAATTAGGTTTTAGGACATTTTATGATTTTAAGGGATTTTTTCAAGAAATTTTTTTATTTTTATGGATTTTTTTCAGGACATTTTCTGATTTTTATGGATTTTTTCAAGACATTTTTTTATTTTTATGGGTTTTTTTCAAGACATTTTAATGTAAGAATGCAAGGATAAGGCTAATGAATAGAATGATCAAGACCAAATAGATAAGATACATACACAAATGCCTAAGTATTTTTCCCCTATTCCTTAGCAAGACCAAGGGAAGAAGGGATGTATTTAGATAGAATGATGGAATATGGATAAGGTAAAGGACATGTTATGGAAGATATGGATAAAGTGTATAGGATAAGATGTATGACATTCAAGAAGATCCTTAGCCTTATCAATATCAAAGGTGGAAAGGTAAAGGATGAACGTAAAGAGGATAATGGATATTAATGACAAGATGGATGAAACTTGCCCCCAAGTGTAAAGTGCAAGAGGAATATGCAAGATAGGATATGGATAGGGATAAATGAATATGGAAGATAATACATGCATGATAGGGGGTGGATGGAGGACTCAAGCATCAAGTTTCATGACTAATCTCCCTCGAATATGTGCTCTAATAAACTATGGCAATGGGAATTAGACTCATAAATGTTGGCATGATGGAAGAAGCTAAGGACTTAAGCAAAGGTTTGGATTAAAGGAGGATAATGGGGGATGGATGTTGGATAATGAATAGGATGTTGGAATGCTTGTTGATGGATAGATGGAAAGGATGGCAAGATCAACATCGACGCACACCTTGAAGGGCGGTGGAGCAAGATAGAAGAGAAGTGACTTTTGAATTTAGAGATTTCTAGATGGAGGAGTGGATGGGGATTTTGGGATATAAGGACCCAAAATGTATGGTAGTGATAAAGAATATTTAGAATTGGGTGGAGTTTTTGGATAAGCAAGTTTGGATGCCAATTTAGATTTTGTTTCTTCTATGAGACTTTTAGGAATCCACATAGCTTTTGAGTTTTATTTTTGATTCATGGGCCTTTGTGGCATTTTGGATTTTTCTTTTCAATTTGTGGGCCTTTGTGGCCTTTGAAATTTTTATTTCTGATTTATGGGCCTTTGTGGCCTTTGAAATTTTTATTTCTAATTTATGGGCCTTTATGGCCTTTGAATTTTTTTTCTTTTGGCTTTGGATAAGATTTTCTTTTATTTTTGTATGTCTCTTCGAGGAGACATGTTGATCCTTTGATATATGTGGATTTTGATATGGAATATGTTGACATTTGGCACCCAAATTGCTTCCAAGAGCAATGGGATAGGTGGATTGAGATGAATGATATGGAGGTATTATGGATGGGTTAATGTAGGTAGAATTTTGAGAGGGTATCAAGGATGTGTGCCTTTTTTGTTCTCGATGGAGAGGATATGAAGGGACGTAGGGTCCTAATATGGATGGAAGGGTTGATGGACTAAGGTTCGGATGATAAGGACCAAGGATAGATGGAAGGTTTGATGGATTGGGATATTTAGGTTTATTTTCATGGAATCTGGATTTACGATGGGTACCAATGTCTTGAGTGTGAGGTGTATAACCAAGGCCATGATAATATGTATTTTCTTGGATATAAAGGGGTTCTAGGATACTCTATTCATCAAGGCCTAATCCTTTTCCTTTGTAGTTCATACATTGACACATTTTTTTGCCAATGGGATATGTATTGTTTATGAAACAATATGTGAGTCCATTTTGGGAAGGATATGATATGGATGAAAGGATAGGTTTTGGAAGTAAACCAGAGTGGATAAAGGTAGAGGAACCCAATTTATAGGTGTGGGGTTCATGGATAGCTTGAATAGGGGTGATAGACTCTTGTGGAGGATTGTGATCATGGGAGGAATTAAGATGGGTAATAGGATCTTGACATGGGGATGATAGGGTACTTTGATCTTGACTTGCAAAAGGATCACAAGGTGTAGAAGATGGAGTAGCTTGATCTTTATTAATTATGGAACCATCATGAAGTGGTATGCAAGGCATATCTTGATCTTGACGAGGAAGTGAATCCTAAGTTTTTATGGAAAGCATATCTTGATTATCAGATGGTAAACATCATTGGATATGATGGAATCATGAGATGGTATGGATTCATTAGATGAGGTGGAAGGGGATGACTCTTGAGTAGGCTCAACCTGTTCTAGATGGTCAAAAACATGGAGACATGATGGAGGTTGACTTGGGCTCAATGGGGGAGACTCTTGAATAGGCTCAAGGGGGAGACCACATGATGAGGTTGTAAGAATGGGCATGGTGTTTGAAGACTCTTTGGTAGGTGGATGGGTGGATTCAAGTAATGCCATAGGTTTAATTTTGAAATGTTTGATTTTTTTAGGGCAGGGATATGATGGAGGATTAGATAATGATGGGAGTACTAAAAATTTTGATGGGTTAGAAGGTGGAGAGGCCAATATATTAGGACTAGGACATGGTGGCTTAGGGATAGGCATTTGATTGGATGGTGGTATGATAAAATCATAGGGTGCATGAACTAGATTGTTGTTCCCCTTGTCAAATGGAGCATGAGAATTGAAAGGCTCTTGATTTTTTTACCAAGGTGGACTTGGGCTCCTATGTTCTTGTTGTGATATGAGTGGATATGTTGATGTGGCATTGACATGATAGGTATATGGGTTAGGTTGGCATGATGATGAAGGTGACACATAGGATTGATGTTGGATGTGTTGAGGTTGGAATGGTGTTTGTAATTCCTTAAGTGTGATTATTGGTTTAGGTGGTGGAATATGATTAGGGGCTCCCTTAAGTACAACTTTTGGTTTTATTGGAGGAATTTCATTAGGAAATCCCTCAAGTGTGATTATTGGTTTAGGTTTAGATGAAGATTTAGTAGAAGATGATGTGGAAGATATGGATGAAGACATGTTTGTATTGTGGTTTGGGATGTTTTGAGGTATTTTAGGATGGTTAGAGATGATTAGAATGATATATTTATGTGTTGGTGTTTATAGCTTGATATGGCAATTTGCAAACAAATGATCACACATGCAAGACACATAAGCAAATTTGAGTTTGAAATTATGAATGTGATGGTTAAGCACACACTTGAAGAAGACACATCAACAAGTCCTAGAACTAGTTAAGTGGGTATGGCTAATTAGGTCTCAAGCTAGGATGAATGAGGTTGACTAGGGATGATTTGAAAGAAAAATCTTGTCACACAGCCAGGAGAAAGGGGTAACCCACCCTTCACCTTCACTTACCAAAGGTATAAAGTTCTTTGGGGCTTAGCTAAGAGTGACAAGATTTTAACTCCCAAAGGAGTGTGTCTTTCGATTCACACTTCGATTGAGGTCGCCCCTTGGAGGATTGTGTGCTCCAAGTAGGCCTCTTAAGCTCTCAAGATTTAAAATAACTAGAATTCACTAAGCTCTCAAGATTTTCCAAGATTTCTAAGATGAAGAAATGAAAACAATGTTAGTAGTGCTCCAATTCTACTTTCTAAACTACCAATTCTTTTTTAAAATGGTAGAGATTAAGGGGTTCAAAAAAAGGGATCCATAGAAATTGGTGTTTTTTTTGTCAAAAAAACATAACATAGCATCTTTTGTGGCTCCCTCAAAAGGTTAATTTTTTTGGTATTTTTAAAATCTCTTTGGTGAGAAATTGGCTAACAACATGTAGTTTATACCCAATTTTTTTGATATTTTTTAATGAATATTTGAAATTTTACTAATTTTCAAAGTGGAGACATCCTGAAAAATAGAATTTTGGTCGTACTACCCCTCTAAGTTTTGAAAACTAATCGAAAATATATTTTTTGAATATGTGTAGAATGGAGTCTAGTTTATAAAAGTGTAATTTATTTGAAATTTTAATTAACATTGATAAAAAAATGAAGTAAAAAATACCAAACACTGACTTTTGACAAAGAAAGAACACACAAAAAAATTTAAAGATGAAAGCCTTAACATTATCAAAATGTGAAAAAAATTACATTGTTAAATAGCTAAGAAAGAGCCTAACATTACCTAAGTGTTCAATTCACATGACCTTTAAACACGTGCAAACCTGATAGTTAACACAAACAAGATTATGTGAAATCTTGTAAAATATGCAAAAACACGTCTTTGGACATTGGGAAGGCACTCCAAGCCTTTGGGTTGGCAACCAAAACAAAATCCCAAGCCTAAGGCTTGGGGATTCCTAAATCAAGATATAACACAAGCATGTTATAACACACTTGTGTTATGTTTTGTTTTATATTTTGCTCCTTTTTTGCCAAATGTTGTTGCACGTTTCTCAAGCTTGGCATAATGTGAGTAAGTTATAACATTCCCATGTTATGTCTCACTTAGAGTTGTTTTTGTGCAAGTTTGTTAAGTATGTTTGATATATGTATGTTTGTATATATATTTGTATGTATGTATGTCTTTATGCATTTATGTATGCCCGTATGTATGTATGTATCCATGCATGATTGCATGTATGTATTCCTTTATGTATGTATGTACATGCATGCTTGTATATATGCCTATATGTATGTATGTATATATGCATGCTTGTATGCATGTATGTATTCTTGTATTCCTATATGTGTGTAGGTATGTATGTATGTATGTATGTATGTATGTATGTATGTATGTATGTATGTATGTATGTATGTATGCTTGTATGTATGTATGTATGCTTGTATGTATGTATGTAAGGTTTTTTGGTTTAGGGTATATAAGGGTGAGGGTATAGGTTATAGGGATGAGGGTTGAGGTTTACGAGTTTAGGGTTTAAGGTATAGGGTTGAGGGTTGAGGGATTAGGGCTGAAGTAATAGGTTGAGCATACAAGGTAGAGGGTTGAGGGTTACAATTGAGGGATAATATTTAGCTTGTTTAGTGTATAAGATTAGTATGTAAGGTATAGGGATTATGGTTTAGGATATTGTGTTTAGGGTTTATGATATCAATTGAGGGTATAAGACATAGGGTGACTTGGGTTGAGAGTATATATGGTTTAGGCTTTAAGTATAGAATTGAGGGACAATATTTAGCGTTTATGTTTTAAGGGTGAGGCTATAGGGTATAGGGATGAGGGTTTGTGGGTGTAGGGTTCATGGCTTAAGGTATAGGGTTGAGGATTGAGAGACTAGGACTTAAGTATATAGTTGAGGGTATAGGGTTGAGGTTTGAGAGTTTATAGTTGAGGGATAATGTTCAAGGTTGAGTGTCTAAGATATAGGGTTTAGGGTTTAAGGTTGAGGGTATAATTCATATGGACGATGCTTGAGGGTTTAGGGAATAAGTATAGGGTTGAGGGTATAGGGTATAGGATAGAGGTTTTAGGGTTGATGGATAATGTTCAGGATTGATTGTCCAAGGTTAAGTGTATAGGGTATAGGTCCATTAGGGTTTAAGATAATGGGTTGATGGATTAGGGCTTAAGTATAGGGTTGAGAGTTGTAGTTGTAGGTTGTAGGGTTTAGGGTCTAAGAGTTGAGGGTTTAGGCATTAGTGTTGAGATTTGATGGTCGAGGGTTTAGGGTTGATAGTTTAAGGGATAAGGCTTTAAGGGTTGAGGGTTGAGGGTTGAGGGTTAAGGGATTAGGGGTTGAGGGTTGAGGGATTAGGGTTTAAGTTATAGTGTCAAGGGTTGAGGGTTTAGGGATAGGTTTAGGGTTGAGGATTAAGGGTTGAGGGTTAAGGGTTGAGGGTTTAAGGGTTTAGGGTTTAAGGAATTAGGTTTTAGGGGTTAAGGGTTAAGAGATTAGGGTTTAACGTATAGGGTTGATGTGTTAGGGTTAAGGGTTTAATGTATAGGGTAGAGTGGTGAGGGTTGAGGTCTGAGGGTTTAAGGGTTGAGGGTTGATGGATTAGGATTGAGGGTTGAGAGTTTAATGTATAGGGTTGAGGGATTAGGGTTGAGTGTCTAATATATAGGGTTGAGCGTTTAAGGGTTGAGGGTCCAATATATAGGGTATAGGATAGAGGGTTTAATGTATAGGGTAGATGGTTGAGGGATTAAGGATTTAAGGGTTGATGGATTAATGGTTTAAGGTATATGGATGAGGGATTTGGGTTGAGGGTTTAATGTAGAGGGTTCAGGGTTCAGGGTTGAAGGTTTAAGGGATTAAGGGCTTAAGGTTCGAGGGTATAGGGTTGAGGGATTAGGGTTGAAGGTCCAATGTATAGGGTAGAGGATTGAGAATTAAGGGTTGAAATTTATAGGGTAGAGGGGTTAAGCTTTGAGGGTTTAAGCTTTGAGGGATGAGGGTTTAACTGTTTAGAGTTGAGGGATTATTGTTTAGGATATAGGGTTGAGTGTATAGTTTTTATGCTATAGGGTTGAGGGATTAGGATTGAGGATCCAATGTATAAGGTAGAGGGTTGAGAATTGAGGGTTGAGGGTAGACGGTTAAGGATTTAATGCTTTAAGGATTGAGGGATTAGGGTTTAAGGGTTAAGGATTGAGGGATTAGGGCTTAATGGTTGAGGGTTGAGGTATAATTTTTGAGGGATTAAGGGTTGAGGGTTGAGGTATTAAGTGTTGAGGGTTTAAGGTTTAGGGTTGAGGATTTAAGGGTAGTTTAAGGGTTTATACATGTTCTTTACATTTTCCTTCATTCTATTGTGTTTCTTTATCATCCCTTATCATAAATTCTTAATATGATGCTTTGGTTTTGATATCATATTGATTTTGGGATTATATTTTGCTAAGTATTCCAAATTATGAGTTCTCAACATACATAGCCTTAATAAAATGCATTAGATTTTGCTAAGGGATTAGATTAGATTTTGTTAAAATTCATATTCCATGTTCATCATTTTTTATTTTTACTTTTTGACATCTATGAGAATTCAATGGGGGTTCATTTGAAAATTCTCGTTATAACCTTAGCCCCTCTTGGCACATTTTAACCTAGATAATTCTTCAATCTTTGTAGTGGTTTGGCTACTCTTATAGTATCATGAATCTCTTGGGAAACCAAAAAAATCATGGTTTTCATTACTGCAATATCCACATATTTTCTTCCTTTCTTCCCTTCTCTAACCTTAATCTCTTCCTCTACAATGTCCTTTGCTAAACTCATTGCAGGAGGATATATTGTCATTATATTCTTATCTATAACTGGTAGAAGGTATGTCTTTAGGGGGTTTTAGTACTACATTTTGGATTGACTATATATCCACAAAGACCACAAAAAATACTTTTTAACCTCCTTGAAGGCTCCCTTTATCACAACATTTCCCTCATATTCCTCACACTCTCTAAATTAATCACTGTAAACTTGTTGTCAAACCCTCTATGGTTGGGAAACAACTTCAACTTCACCCCAAACTAGAAAAATTCACTTATATATGACAAAGATTCCAAATAAAAATGTTGGTTAAGGTCTAATATGGTGAATATCTAGCAATTTTGGTGGCTAGTGATGAAAGGAAATATGCCACAAATGTTGCACAATGTTCATAGTGTTCTTATGCATTAGGATTGATGACATTAACTATGTGTAATTGATTATAAGTATTTTATGTCAAACATCAAATACCATGCATGCTATTTAGTCTTATGGTGTGTCCTAGTATAGTTATGCATTAGGAATCATGGCATTACTTATATGGCTAATATACATGAAACTATTATATCATGCCTAGTATGCTTGCACATTCACCATGGTTGACTGACATCAACTCTAGTGTGTAATGGATTAAATTTGATGTCATATATGGTGTGTATTAAGGTTGAATGAATCAATATCCTTTGATTTTCATGCCTTTTGAGTGAAGATTCCATCATGAATATAGTGCATCCAACTCCTACATTATGTGTTTGGTTCATGCTTAATTGTGCATCATGGTTAGAAATATTTGTGTTAGCATGTTTTGATTGTATTAGTTTTATTTTAAGTTTTAATAATGTATATGTCATTTAGTTATATAGGTTTTATTTTAGTTTCTAATGATATTGTATGTCATATAGATTGTATGGATTTTGTTTGAAGGTTGCATCAAAATCCTACCATGTGTTTTTAGTGCACTTGTTTATTGATCATGGTTGAGAGACATTTACTCTTCTACATGATGATAGTATGGATTTTGTATGGAGGGTTTACATATATTTCATTTATTTGTATGGATTTGTTTGAATTTTATAATGACACATGTCATTGAGTTGAATGGATTTTGTAGCACTTTTTTGCTGCCCTCTTCATGCCCTTTGTTGCCCATCCTCATGCCTCTTTTGGACTATCATATATTGTGTGTATCATAATTTCATGAAAATTTTCAGATTTTTGTAAGTTATTTATTAACTCTATATTATTATGGTGGAACTAATATTGATATTTTTTTCATGCTATAGATAAAATTCTTCGTCATGTCGAGGAAACAATCGAGGATTAAACCAACACAGAAAGAGCACGAAGCTAAAAATGCAAAGAAAGCAACAAATATGAGGGAATTGTGAGAAGAGGAAATTGGAAATGATAGTTGAATACATTCCAATTGAAGACAAACCTCAACCATCAATGAGAGATATGGTATTAGTGGCACAAAGGGAACGAATGCAAAAAAATTGTGCTATGAGAGAGTTGAATACCCTAGTTGGAGACACATCCTCTACCACAAGTCAAGATGGAGGGACACCATCTACCACATCTCAAGTTGAAATTACATCATCACTCACATGTGAAGAAGGAGGTATTCCATCTTTCCCATCTCAAATTCAAGGTACATCATCTATTCCATTTTTTTATCAAAGGTATTCCATCTATCCAATATCATTTAAATATTGATAAATTCCTAATCTTGAGAAAAAATTACCTTTGAGAACACCACCTAGAATTTTATGTAGAAATCCCAAGTATTTGATGGATATCAAGATGAGAATATTTTATAGCCAGTAGAGGATAAGATTCCAAAGTGCACTTGTAGAAGATATGCTAATAAGATTTTGTAGAGTGTACCTTGAGAAATTAAATGAGACCAAAAGATGTCAAATATTTGTTGAAATGATGGACAGTATAAATTTTAGGTACATCATGAAGATTCTTGGGTTGAGAACATTGGAGGCTTCAAGTGAAAAATCTATTGTGAAGAATCTAATGAGTGCTTATGAGAGTGTGGGTAACACCTCACACACAAAAGATAGTAATGTCACATGATGTGTCATTACATCGACAATAGTAAGTAATCAAATGAAGAAAGCTCGTATCATTAGAAACACAAGTCAATCATTGAGAATTAATAGAAAAAACTTTATCAAGAGCCATTGGAAGGCACCAAAGAATCAAGAACACTGATAAAAATGAATTATGGGAATTCCCGAGGGGACTACCATGAAAAGATAAACCAATTTTATTAAAGCATTGAGATCACTAATTGAAGACTTTTGGAAGAATTACACAAGGGTATTTTTGAATCAAAGGGATGTGGTAAGAATGAAAATCAATAGTCGAAACCATGAGCCACATCCAAAGAATTTTTTGGATATGACTCAAACACAGTTTTTTGGTAAATTTCCAGAGATGTATCCTCAAGTTAAAAATTTTCAAATATATTTTGAAATATTAAAACCTTTCTATGTTAAAATAAATCACACATGCACTACTTGTTGTAGATTACATATTGAATTTTCTAACCATTTTTATGTTTATCAATCTATATGTTTAGCTTTGCATACTAAAAATGTTTTGTAGGATTATTGCATACATGCCCCACCTACATCTTCAAGAGACTTCATACCAACAATTTTATGTGAAAGAGAGGAAGGCCAAATATTCTACAAGAAATTATGTTTGGATGGCACATGTCAATATTGTGGTGGCTTGTAACATATGCCAATATGTAAAAATATGGAAAGTACACATGCAGTTGGAAATGAACTAGTAGAGTTCAGAAAGTATAAAATAGTGGCCTGCAATAAAAAAGATGTTTTGACATAATCTGTGTGTGATGTGGGGGTTGTGAAGGAATTGGGGTATGTTGTGGAGGTTTTGATGGGGGTTGTTGTGGTGGTTGCTGATAGGGCAGTTGCAATGGTGGTGCTTATTGTGGGTTACCCTAAGGCTGATGCAAAGATAGGATATTGCCTTGAGGTGATTATTGAGATGTGAATGCAGGTGGCAGTAAGTTTGATGTTGGTGTAGATCCAGGAGGTGGAGGTGATGTAGTGAAAGGATTGCCCTCGATATTCCCTAGTAGTTGACTTGGTTGGTTTGGTGGAAGAGGTGGTGCAGACGGTATCGGGGTTGAGCTTTGTGGGATGTTCGTGCTTTGAGGATTGAGAGGACCTTGTGGCATGCCAAGACCAAGAAGATTGTTAGGATCAGGGCCTTGAGGAATGTTTGGATCAAGTGTACCCATAATCAAAATTGGAACCCGAGGGGGTGGTATTTGATAAAGAACAACATTTACAAATCCTAGTTAGTACCAACCGTCTTGTGGTGGACATTGGGGGATGTATGAATTTCCTAGATCATTTTGAGAATTTTGAGGATCTTGTAGCATAGGGGGTGCAAGAGGTGTGATGTTGACATATTTTGATAATTCAAACCCTAACGGTGGCTTGATACCTTTCAGGAGCAATGTGGAAAGGATCTTATCCCCACACTCATCAAGGAGATGATCTATCATTTGTAGATTTGTGGGATTACTAACGTATTTGTCAATTGTGATCTCGAGTTGGTTTACCATGCTTTCATCAGGAGGAGATTGATTGTGACCCTTAGTGTTAGATTATGATGATCCACCACTAGTGGGTTGATCTTGAGGGATATGAGGTTGAGCATCTTGGGAATTTTGTTGTTCCATGAGCTTCTTTTCTTGAGATAGGGTGGTGACGAGCATGAAAATCCAAAAATACTAGATGGCTAAGATGACACTACTCCCTAAGATGCACTTAAATGATGACCTAAATAATTACTAAAGGATCGATTGGATTAAATGATTGATTGATTGATTAATTAGTTGATTGGGTTGGATGGGATGATTTGGATAGTTGATTAGATTAGGTTTGACTAAGTTGATTGACAAGATTGGATGATTGATAAGATCAAGCATGCCAAAAATGTGTGCAAGTGTTCTAACCTCCTTAAAATTCAAGTGAAAATCAAATGCAAATGAAATTAAAAAAAAAAAACACTTGGATTAGGCCTAGTTAAATCTAAACAAAATACAACAAACAAAGAACAATTTTACCTTGTTTAGATGATGGTTTTGGCTGGACCTTTAGATGATTTAAATGTATACTCCTTTGAAAAAAAACTCAAAATGATGCTCAAAATGATGCTAAAGTGATGAGGATTGTAATGGTGAAAATGGGTATTGTAATGGGTGCAATATGGAAGCTCAAAATGCTACAACAATGGTGGATACTAAGTGATTGTTTGAAGATTTCTTGAATGCTTGATTGCTAAGTGGATTACTTAGTGATTTCCAAATGAGAGAATTCCTCTACTTTTAGGGGAAGTGCCTCTAAAGTAATGGAGGGTGAAGATTGATCCATGGTGGAAGAGATCAAGGGCTAGGGTGAGTTGAGAACTCACAAGCCCTCACATCTTGATATGTGGAAAATGATGTGGGAAGACAAGGGCGATGTGGAGGTGACATGGAGGTACTAGGTTGTACCTTGGGAAGGGACTAAATCTCCTCATAAAGGAGGTCCTTGTCCACATGTGCTTGAGAGGACATGTGACGAATTAAAAATTCCTCACAAATCCTCATGGGGATGGGAGAAGGAATTTTAAATTCCTTAAAATGCATTGAATGAATAAATGTGAATTAAAAATTGATAGAGGGAAGGGGTTTCCTTCTCCAAATAGAGAATACATTTAATGTAGGTTGACTAAGGACACATGCCATAAATGGCATGATGATTAGGTTAGCTTAATTAGGTGATTAAGGTTGTGCAAATACAGGATTAGGTAGGCTAATGAAGGATTAAGGGAAAGTGGGAGATTATGTAGGATGTGACCCTAATGATGATTAGGGGTGTACACATCTTTTGGACACTGGAAATGGATGCTTCACTTCCTTGTCCACAAAATGGATACAAGGAGAGGGATCCACTTTCATGATATTCACACTCAAGGACACCTTAGAGACCTCAACCCAATGGAGGATGTGAGAGATATGACTGTAAGGAATTTTTGGAGATGATGGAGATAGGAAAGGGGTTCACCACCAAGTGTAAACTTGGAAAATACAAAATGTTTGAAAACATAGTGTGATGCAAAAATACCTAAAAATGCAAGTAGAATGTAGCATAAAATTATGAAACTGGAAATGTGCACCTGGAAACTTGTTGGAGATGGAATGGAGCTCTCTAATCCTAAATAACCTATTGTTTATGCTAGCTAGGACTCATACACCAAGTTGGGTGAATCAATCTAGTTTTGGGAGAAATGTGTCGGGATAGGTTTGAGCCAAAAGGGTACTTAGATCTACAAAAACCTTGTTTAGGCCTGAGTAGTGGGACTCATTCACCAATAGTGGAAAATTAGTCCACTTCTATTTTTCTAGAAATTCTGAAGTGGATTCTATAGCTCTTAATCTACTCTATTGTTCCTGATACAGATTTGGGTATGAAACTACAAAATTCAACCTGTAGTCCTTCTCCGAGGCTTTTTTTCAACTTTGACAACTTTGAATTGCTTTGAAAACTTGATGACAACTTTTTCAATCTTTCTCTTTTACAAATCTACAACCTAGACCTACAAATCACATGCAAGGAGAGGGAAAAATGTTGTGGGGTTAGTGAATAGGGGTTTGCCCTAGTCAAACACCTTGTTGGTAATTAAACCCTTGAAATGGAATGAAATAGAATAGAGAATGATGAATGGACAAATAATGATGTTGCAACTCACCAAACCCTTGTGATAGAAGGTTGCAAACATGTAAGTGATGGCTCCAAATGGATGTAGACTTGAAATCTTACTTGATGTTGATGCAATGCTTGCTTGAAACACAAATCCTACATCCATGAATGTTAGCTCCAAAACAACATGATGCAAACAATCTTTGACATGATGAATGACACTTGAAGAAGCTCTTGTTTGCTTGATAAAATTCCCTTGAAATGCCTTGAATTATCTTATGAATTCTCAAATTCTCTTGTGAACTATATGCATGAATGCTTGAATTCTTGATTAGGTAGGATGAAATGAGAGAAAGAACCTTGTATCTATACTCAATTATGCAATAATTTCTAAAATTACAACACTACAAGCTGACCTTTGATCTTGGAGAATAAAAGCCCACCATAGTTTTGAATTAAATTTGAATTTTGAGTTAAAGGGGACTCATTCGCTACCCTAGGCAAATGGGTCTCACCTAAGGGGACTCATTCGCCTATAATGGCGAATGAGTCCCACCTTAGGAATTTAAGGTGGATTTTAATATTTTGATGTTTAAATGATATTTTTTAGGATTATTCCCAAAAATACACATAAATAAGGCATGTGGATGTAAAGTAGGGCCAATTAAGGCATAATAAAGCCCAATTATTAATGAAAAACCTAGGAAAGTGTGAAAGTGTGTTACAAAACTTTATAAAAATTTGAAATAAGGCTTGGTAAATGATGAAAAGAGGTTATTTTATTAACAAGACCCTAGAAAAGTGTGAAAGTGTGTTACAACACTTTACAACACTTAAGTAAGGTACCATTTGAATCTTTTTAGTTCACAAGGTCCCAAGACCTAATGTGAATGTGTTATCCACATTACAACATTAAATCAAGGCAATATTAAGCCAAAATCACAAGGAAGGCCCAAACAAGTCAGAAAAAGTAGAAGGTTTACTTTTTTGGCAACCACATTTAGCCCTCACTTTAGTGAGAGGATGAACCTGCTTCAAACTCACACTAAATTAGACCAACACACATCAAGAGGGGTTAAAATGTACCAATACTAGCAAGATGGGATGACAACAATAAAGAGGGGTGATTAAGCCCCCAAGATCAAGATCCCATGACAAACTATCATAAGAACAAAAGAACAAACATAAAAATGATATCAAGAACAAAAATAAGGCACAAGAATACAATGCCAAAGATAAGAAAAGGAAAGAAAGAATCATATCAAGCTTCAACCATTTCTCCAGCACGATGTGGATTAGATCTAGGCTGTTTGTCCAGAAAATCCATACTCACTCTGAGGCGACGTAACTCTTGGTTGTCCACCAAGTGAGAAGGCCTAAAAGGTGAGAAACATACACTCATGGTTGGTATGCACTCACACACACGTAGGTGGCTATTGGGAAAATCATGCCTCAAAATGGGCTTCCCACTCAACCATACCAAAGTTATACCTCCTAACAACTTTAATAAGGTGCCACAAAAAGAAAATGATCTTTCAAGATTCATAAGACAAGCAAATCTTGGTATGCTTGGAGCCCATGAACAAAAAAGATGACTCTATAGGAATGCAAGCTATGTTATGCAAGGTGTCCATATAACAAATGCAAAATGCAATGTGCAAAGAATGTTCAAAGGAGTCTTGATTAGTTCATGCAAGGTCTTTAACTTAGGAAACATTGTGCCTAATATCTCCAAGAGAGGGCCAATCAAAGAATATAAGACTCACAACTTAGGGGATGCAGTGCATCACATCAATCCACTAAGAGGAATGTAATATGCTAAGATAGATCATGCTCATGAATGAAATTACACCCAATGTCATCCACAAATCAAAAAATACATTGTATGAAGTAAAAAGGATGCACTAAGAACCATGAAAAGGAAAATGAAAAAGAATAATGCCAATGTATTCCCCCATTTTAAAGGAATTGTTGAACACCATACTATGAGAAACTATTTTAAAGTAGCAATTGAAAAATGCAAACAAGAAAGAAGACATGAGAGACAACTTGGAAAGACCTATGCCAAGTCATATGTTTCTGAGTAAAGTTGTGTCATGTAAGAGAAAAAGAAAAGAAAAAGGGTTGCCCCCAAAATGGAAACACCAAACACAGAACTAGAAGAATGACACAAATAGAGCAAAAACAAAGAAAAAGAAAGAACCTTTTGGGTCAACATGGAAGATACATAGGGTGTCTCGATGCCTTTCATCATCCCCAAAAGGTAAAACACAAGACAAATGAAATAGAAAAGGCGAAAGAAAAAGGAAAGGATTTTGGGTCAATGTGAAGGAGACATGAATGTCTCAATGCCTTGCGTCATCTCCAAAAAGGTAAACAAAAGAAAAAGAGAAAGATAAAATGAAAATACAAAGAAAAAGAAAGCCTTTTGGGTCAACATGAAGGAGACATCAATGTCTCAATGCCTTGTGTCATCCCCAAAAAGGAAAACACAAGAAAAATAGAAAGATAAAAAGGTGAAAGCAATGCACGACATATAGAAGAATGAAGGTACAAATAGAGGAATGTCACAAAGAGAGAGAACATCAAACAAAACATCACCGGGGATCACATTACGCACATGCAATTGTAACTGAGGGTAAATTTTTGGGATTAGATTCAATAAAGCATATAAATCATAAATGACAATAAACCCAAAGTAATTACAAAACACAATGGAAGCAAATGAAAGAACGATTATACTTGTAAACCGCCGAGTCTTCCATGATTCACTTTTGTAACACCTTCTTGCTTGATGGTTGACATGTTGCCCTCAGATTTGTCATGCGAGCAATCTGAAATAAAAGTCTAAGTCCTACACCAAGTTTTGAAGGATTTGATCAATGTCTAAATGCCTAATGCCTATGACAATATAAGTGAAAATGCCTATGCCTAAATATGCCAAGAGTAAGTGAAATAAGATGACAAATGCTGCAATGTTTGTAGAATCTATGTGCGTCTAATGTCTAAAATATTGCCTAATGCAAAAATAAGAGGAAAATGACATTTTATAGAAAATGCCATTTTGAACGGATGGACGAGATTGACTTTTGACAAAGACCTAAAATCAGTGGACAAGATTTAATTTGACAATCCCTAATCAGGGTTAGGGAAAAATCCTTAAGTGAGTGGTCGAGATGTCATCTGAGAGAATCGAATCGGCGATGGAGAATAAATGAGATAAATTAATTAGAAAATAAAGATATTCAAAAATCAAGAAGATAAAGACTGCCTGATTTGTGAGATTCAAAAAATCAAGAAGATAAGAGCTGGATTGAAGATCAGATTTGGAAAATCAAGAATCTGTCCAATTACTTGATTTTTAGAAGATTAAATACCATTTTGAATTAAATTAATTCAAAATAATGATTTTGTGAGACAATAAATAATCTTTTTCAGATTATTTACCAAAATTGACTAACAATTAAGAAAGTGATGACATTTTAAATAATTTCATTTATTTAAAATGAGAGGAATATTAATTTTGACAATTAAATAATTAAAGATAATTATATAATTTAGCATATAAGATTAATTAATTAAATTAATTAATCAATTCATTTAATTATGACAGTTAGTGACATATTAAATAAATAAATGTAATTCATTTATTTAATAATCAGGAAGAATTAATGAATAAGGATAATTAAACAAATTTAGAAATTTATTTAATTATAGGGAGACTTAGAGAATTAGTGACGTATTTAATAAATAAATAGAATTTATTTATTTAATAATCATGAAGAATAAAAGGACATGAATTAATTAAATAATTATGAATTATTTAATCAATAGTCGAATGTGGACCAAGGACATAATTAAATGTTTTAATTATGCTAGGACGAAAGTGGTGAAAATAAAGCTTGCAGGCCTAGGTCATTTTTAGGTGTCTACATTTTGCCCCTCTTTGTCATAATGTAGCATGTCGCATTGTGACAAAGAAAATAAGTCAAAAATATGCCCCAGTGCAAAATAAGATGAGGAGGGTTATGGTATGCCCCCTCGAGAGGAAAGACAGGTTCCAAGAGCATGGGTGTGCTCTCAAAATTGATGAGAAGACTAGAATATGAAGAGACAAATAAATGTTAATGAAAAAGATATGGATGATGATATGGATGCAATGCCTATATGAGATGAGCGAGAGAAGATGACATGACTAAAGAAGATGCATGTTAGTTCCTAGACCAAATCCTTCAAAACATTGCCATAGGACTTTAATATTTATTGCTCTTAATCATCATTGGGTGGTAAAATGACACAAATAGACAACAAACACCATGATATGACGTAGACCAAGGTGTGCAAGGTCATCCACTTGAAAAAAAGACAGTCACAGACAAGGAATGTCCTAACTCATACTAAGGGTGAAATTGCCCCATTATTTTTGTCAAGACAATCCACAGACAGCAGTCAAAGAAAATAAAATAGGTCAGGAGACATCATCGCACCTCTAAATCCTTCATTGGACATCCTCGAGGTAGCTAATAACATGACCACAAAGAAAAGACAATAAAAGGATAAGACAAAATAGCCAAAATAGTCAAAATATAAGACAAGATAGACCAAAAAAATTAACAGCTATTTAATTTCGTTTGCCAATGTTTGTTTGCCAAAGATTGAATTCTTGCCAGTTTGACAGTTTTGACGTTTAAGAGTTTTTCCAATTTGACAATGTTGATGAGTTTGATGGGGCCTATTGTCAAAAGGACACATCCGAAAAGGCAAAGGACATTTTGACAGGTCTAGCTCCAAGAAGGACACATCTTGAAGAGGACCAAAGAGTGACGAAACCTACATTGTTTTGACTAATATGTTTTGGCAAGTTGACTGATGTTGACTATATGATTGATTGGACTGTGTTGTCTAATTTTAACCAATTTGATATTGACGTTTCAAATGATCTGTCTTGTGTCTCAGTTTGACTACGTCGACTTATTTGATGATGTGACGTGTGACAAATGCCATGATTTTATTTGGACCAACCTAAAAGGACTGACCTAATGTCTTGGGGACTCATCAACTGATGGCCTTGCCTACGTAGCAAATGCGCAGAGACAACGTAGTTCGACAATGACATGGACTGACTGACATGACTGACTTTGACTCCATTTTTAGGATTTTGACATTAATTTGGATGTTTTTTGTGTTTTTCTTCATGACTTTTATGATTTTTAGGTCTTTTTCAGGACTTTATATATTTTTAGGACTTTTCAAGGACTTTTTCAAAATTTTAGGACTTTTTGATGTTTTTGTTTTCTTAGGACATTTTATGATGTTTTGTCTTTTTTCAGGACATTTTATGATATTTTTGTCTTTTTTAAGGACTTTTGATGTTTTTGTCTTTTTTTTTTTTTATGATTTTTTTGGATTTTGATGTTTAAGAGGATTGTGACAAATGCATATGATTGATGCCTACACATGAGAATCCAAACATGATTGTGCCCCTAGTCAAGCTAAATACCAATTGATAGGTGATGACAACGTTGTTTGACGTGGGAAGGATGCATCTCGAAACAACGTGAGGACGATGACAATAATGTGACAAAAGTATGGAGGTCTATAGCCGGGCTAGGAACGCAGTCAAATAAAATTTTGGATAATGTGCTTGTATGGCTTAGACTCGTTGCCTTTGGAATGACTTGGTTAGGACTAGATGGGATGATGATTATCCTTAACCGTTTTGACAAGGGAAAGCCAAGACAGTGATAGACATGAAAGGATAGGGGGTGGTCTTGGTAAAGATGGGAAACATGAGACTAAGGGAATTGTCATATGACTTTCAAGGACATATAAGGACAATAAGACTATGATGGTCAATAACATGATGTTTCGTGAATCATGTATGACCGAAGGATAGACATGTCAAGAGTTTTCCCAAAGCATGATTTATGTGTGCCAGTTTTATGTCAAGACCGAGGTAAGTGGGAAAAATGCGTGGAAATGATAGGGCTTAGATGGACGTCAATGTCATGAGGAAGGCATGGGAAAATGAGACGACTTGCCCCCAAGTGTAAGAGAGTCCACATAGACGATTTATTTTACACATGATGCCCGCTTGCCGTAAGCCATCATGGTACTTATTCCGGCACCGGCTTGCCGTTTTCACCCATTGGATGGAATTTTCTTCACTATTTCTTTGATTTTTTGGTGTCACCAAGATGCCTGTTTGCCAGGTTTTCATCAGGGTGACAATTTTTATCATTTTTCAATTTTTTTTTTGTATTTATGATTTTGTGGATAGCGTGGATGCTTTAGATGACCACTGAATGTTTTGAATCCACTGATGGTGCCGATGTCGAGATTGGTGCCATAATATGCCAATAATATCATGTCTAAAGTAGTTGTCTTGTCAGGATCGTAGCGCTTGTATACAACTAATCGATGTCATTGTGATCCTTTCTAATACTAGAGTTGGCCTTATCAAAATACGCACATCGCAATAGAGTGTCATGAGAGTCTTTGTGGTAAAGAGTTGCTGCCATGATGTGACAGATTTGTGACGTGGAATTTTTGGACTTTAGGCAAGATGTAGGATTATGACAGATGATGGTCGATGTCGAAAGGTTGTTTAGACATTTGGATGAATGACTTTTTATTTTCCAAACTTGGGATGGTGGATGACGGATTTTGGAGGGAGAGTGTTTTGGAACCAACAGCTTCTAGATGCCTTGTTTGATGACCATTTTGGAAGGAGGTGGACATGTAGTTATATGTGGGAGTCCTCTTGTCTTGTGGCTCCACATTGTGAATGACTTTTGTATTTGACTTGGTGTTTTTGTTTGATCCATCTTTCTTTGGGATCCATTTTAATTTCATTTGTCCACTTGTCCTTTTGTTTGATTCAATGGCCTTTGACATTTGATTTTGATCTTTTGACTTGTAAGACTTTTCTTTTTGTTGGTCCCAAAGGGGAGGTTGATTCATGATGGAATGGTTCATGGTGTGGGTGGAGGGGGTGTTGGCAACAATCTTATGACAAGGATTTCTCATGGATTACATTTTGACATTTGTATTTGACAAAGTTGCCCCCAGTATCGAGGAGGTATCACTAACATCATTTGATTTGTTGACTGAAGTATATCCAAGACCTTGATATTTGCAATTTGCCTGAAGCTGTATTGGTTCTAGCATGCCTTGCTCCTGTATGCCTAGTCCTTTGCCTTGATATTGCATGCTTTGATAGATTCTATTGGCGATGGGGTAGTTGTTGTTTTGAAAGCAAGATGCTAACCCATCATGATGTCTATGGACACTATCACTTATAATATTTTCATCTGCAAGAAAGCCTGCTTTGACAAATATAGATGACCCTAGTTGATAAAGTGTCTTAGCTTCATTGTCATGTTGGACACATTCCTGACTAATATCTTTGGTCTGATCGTGTGACATGTCAGGTTCAGATGATTCTATTGGTGCTTCCAAGGCACTGTCAAAGCCATCATTATGTTTAGTGTCATAGAGTCCAATAATTTTAGCTATAACTTGATCATATGCAAGCATGTCCCTAGTGGAAGATTCTTTTTCTAGAGGAATATCGTCTGTGTCCCATGGAGGCAAGTGTCTTAGTTTTGAAAAGGTCAATAGTCGAGGCTTTTATAAGGTCAGCAAGTGTTTGATCATGAATGGCGTAAAGGTCAAGGAGTGGATCGTTTTGGACTTCTTGGTCAATGGTAGGGTCTTGGTCGAAGATGGGGTTGTCATGGATTTGAAATTCTTGGTCAATGGTAGGTGTACTTTGGATGTCATGATTGTTTTGAAAGAATCCTTGAATGGAGTTTAAGATAGGGTCATGGGATGGACTACCTTGTTCTTGACATGAGGGTGACATTATAAGGTCATGCTTTGGGCTTTCGTCTTGACATGTATTCTCAGGTTTACACAATAGGATTTGACTTTGGACTAGGATAGAATTTTCATGACTAGATTTGGCTTGTGAGGGGGTGACTTGAAAAGGATTAATGACCAAATGACTAGGATAGGGCGTGAGAACTTGAACTGGACTAGTATATGAAGGACTAGGATATGACATGGGTACTTGCATTGGACTAGTATATGAAGGACTAGGGTTTGACGTGGAGACTTGGACCGGATATGACATGGAGTCTTGGACTGGAGTATGATGTGACATGGGGACTTCAATCGGATATGCCATGGAGTCTTGAGCTAGATTAGTGTAAGGTTGACTAAAATAGGACTTGGAGACTTGGATGGGATCAATATGGTATGATTTGAGGACTTGACATGAGTTGGTAGATGGTTGATAAGGCATGTAGACTTGGACGGGATTGATAGGTGAAGGGTCAAAATATGACATGGAGGTTTGGAATGGACTAGTGGACAGTTGGCTTCCCTTGTCAAGCTTAGGATAAGGGTGATAAGTGGACGTTTGTTGCGAATTACTGGTAGGATTTATGTCAAGCAACTGTTGATGGTGAGGGTATACGGATGAAGGTGGCAAAGTATTTATGTCAAAGCCTTGTGGTAACTTAGCCCCTTCATCCAAAAGCATGGCTAGATACCTTTGAGGGTCACGTAAGATTGATTTTTCTACAAATGAGACTATATTAGGATTTTGCGTTGCAGCTTCTAAGTCTTTTGCATATACTCGTCCATTTTGGTCTCTTTGTATGAATGGTTGAGAAGGATTTTGTGATGAAGATGGCATGTTCATAGAAGATTGAATGTTCATGTTGTGAAATGGGTTGGAAAAATTCCACTGTTGGTTTGTGTCATGAGTGTTATTATCGATGTTGGGATTGAAATCTTGTCCAAATTTTTCCATTTGTCATTGTTGTCTTTGAAGCCCAGTCTCAACCATAAAAGGGATTTGCTCAGATAAGGATGACGCCAATGACAACTAAATGTGAGGATGATGACAACTTATGTTTTTTGGATTTTTTGGATAAAGGATGACAATGCAAGACTATGTTTTTGGATTTTTGACAATAAGGGATGCAATATGACAATGTTGTCTAAAGAAAATGACTAATGCCAAAGGACAATGAAGACTAAGATGAAAAGTTATGTCACTAATTTTTTTTGTATTTTTAGAATAAAGGATGACAATGCACGATGATGATGACGTTTTCCTAAGGAAATGATTAATGCAAGATGACAAGATTGTTAAGGCCAATATGAGGACTAAGATGATGATGTTTGACTAAGGACTTAATGTTATAAATGCCAAGTCTAGGTTCAAAATGATGACTAAGATGAACAATGCAAAGTCTAAGTTCAAAATAGGACCTAGATTGTTTTTGATGTTTTGTTGAAAAGTCCGAGTTGTTCAAGGCTGATTGTTTCCAGTCCGATTTTGTGAATGTTGTGTATATTTGTTTGAAAATCTAGGAAAACACTCTTGACAAGCATGATATTTTGGTGTACAAGCACACATGAGACAAGTACAACCTAAAAAGGGTCAATAGGCTGGCTTCCAGGACCGGGTATAGCCCACCCATATACCCCGCATTGGTGATAAACACCTTCCTCGAGCGGATAGCTTAGAATTTTGGTGGCATTTTCAATTCTCCACGCTCATTAATGTCATTCAAGCACACTAAATTTGAATTCTTGGGTAGTGACTTCCCAAGAACTGTTATCTCTACTCAAGGGGATCAGTAGTGAGTGTCTTCAGGCATGATACTGTACCCTGGACTATACCAAGCAACGACCAATAGAATGGTTGGACACTAAAACAAGAGGTGCTTCTTAATACTCGCATTCCGCTCATCTAGCATGATCCATGTGGCTAGAGTCCCCTTCTGATCCATCTTGCTCTGAATCCACACTCTGCGGATTCTGGGCTTCCCTAAGAACCCACTTTTATATACTTGGAAGCCCCTGTTCGGTGCTAATGGCCCGAGTCATCCTGGGTGAGTATTTTTTCCCACCAGAACAGGCCCAAGTTATAGAGTTAGTAACCGTTTCTCTTACACCCAGGATCGCACAAGTGCACAAGGGGAGAGGATACTTCGATATACCAAATCGTGAGGGTGTACAATAGATAAAATGGGTCTGGTTTTCTGATCACCGAGTTTTCACAAGGTGAGAGCATAATCACCTACCATTTGTTCAAACACAATCAGACACTTGCAAACAAAATTCATTTTAGAGCACCAAAAGAAATGTTCCTAAATTAAAAAAATGCAAATAAGTGGTTTGAGAGATAAATCTTTGACAAACGTAGTTGTAAAACTACATGTCAGTAGTTTGAATAAATATCTTTGACCCACAAAAAGCTCTAATGTCACATGCTACCAACAAAAATTAGTAAATAAAAAAAATAAAATTTAATGACAGCAGCAAATTAAAACAGTGATAACTTGCTCAAAACTTAACAAAAATTTAAAGCGTAGATATCTATGGAAAGCTAAATGACAGACCTTCAAAACCCAGAAAACCTTTTCCACGATTCTACACAAAAAAATGTTATAAATAAAAGAATAACGCGGGTTTTAAAAGCTAAATTGAAAAAAACAACGATCACTAAAATAACCATAACTTTCTCAAATATTAACAAAATTTAAAACTGTTTGATGTTCTAGAAAGCTGAGAGTGAGATTTGTAAAACCCAGAAACTATTTTAAAATATTTTATTCGCCCATTTTTCTGTGCTCAAAAGAAAAGTGACGGGATTTCGTGTGACTTCTTGGCTGTAACTTGCAAAATAGTGAAAACAAACAAGAAAACACACAATTTTTTCTACAAAATGTCGGGTTCACCAATGTAACTGAGGGTAAATTTTTGGGATTAGATTCAATAAAGCATATAAATCATAAATGGCAATAAACCCAAAGTAATTACAAAACACAATGGAAGCAAATAAAATAATGATTATACCTGTAAACCGCCAAGTCTTCCATGATTCATTTTTGTAACACCACCTTGCTTGATGGTTGACATGTTGCCCTCAGATTCATCATACGAGCAATCTGAAATAAAAGTCTAAGTCCTACACCAAGCTTTGAAGGATTTGATCAATGTCTAAATGCCTAATGCCTATGACAATATAAGTGAAAATGCCTATGCCTAAATATGCCAATAGTAAGTGAAATAAGATGACAAATGTTGCAATGTTTGTAGAATCTATGTGTGTCTAATGTCTAAAATATTGCCTAATGCAAAAACAAGAGGAAAATGACATTTTATAGAAAATGTCATTTTGAATGAACGAACGAGATTGACTTTTGACAAAGACCTAAAATCAGCAGACAAGATTTAATTTGACAATCCCTAATCAGGGTTAGGGAAAAATCCTTAAGTGAGTGGTCGAGATGTCATCTGAGAGAATTGAATCGGCGGTGGAGAATAAATGAGATAAATTAATTAGAAAATAAAGATATTCGAAAATCAAGAAGATAAAGACTGTCTGATTTGTGAGATTCGAAAAATCAAGAAGATAAGAGTTGGAATGAAGATCAGATTTGGAAAATCAAGAATCTGCCCGATTACTTGATTTTTAGAAGATTAGCTACCATTTTGAATTAAATTAATTCAAAATGATGATTTTGTGAGACAATAAATAATTTTTTTCAGATTATTTACCAAAATTGACTAATAGTTAAGAAAGTGATGACATTTTAAATAATTTCATTTATTTAAAATGAGAGGAATATTAATTTTGACAATTAAATAATTAAAGATAATTATTTAATTTAGCAGATAAGATTAATTGATTAAATTAATTAATCAATTCATTTAATTATGACAGTTAGTGACATATTAAATAAATAAATAAATTTATTTATTTATTTAATAATTAGGAAGAATTAATGAATAAGGATAATTAAACAAATTTAGAAATTTATTTAATTATAGGGAGACTTAGAGAATTAGTGGCGTATTTAATAAATAAATAAAATTTATTTATTTAATAATCATGAAGAATAAAAGGACATGAATTAATTAAATAATTATGAATTATTTAATCAATAGTCGAATGTGGACCAAGGACATAATTAAATGTTTTAATTATGCTAGGACGAAAGTGGTAAAAATAAAGCTTGTAGGCCTAAGTCATATTTAGGTGTCTACAGCAATCACACAAAAGAAAAAAGAAAAAAATTCAAAAGACTAGTAAGGAAAATTTGAGTCAACCGTTGAGCAAGTCATCCACCTCCCAATCATGTTCATTGTATACCAAAGGCGGACAACTAGCCAAAGGGACAAGGGAAAGTGTCGAACTAGGAGAAGTACTAGGTTCAACACTCTATATAGGAGATTTCTCATTTAAGCTCATGGAAGAGGAAAATAATGTGTTCAATTTATTATGCTCCTCTTCGTCGATTTTAGTTGTTTCCTCATTGTCATCCAAGTTAATCACAATAGGAAGATGAATGATAATGTCCATCAAAGAGTTCATCTCTTGTTGTTATTCTTGTATTGGTTCAATTTTTTTTTTTTGGGGAAGAGGGTCATCATGTGTTGCTACATCAAGTTCATATTTTTATTTTTGTTGTTTAGCTCTTCATGTAACCTGTGAGCAAGAGTAGGACATCTACACCTACACTCTCTAGCACCTCTATTTCTTTTTTTTTTTTTTAAGTTGCATTTTTGAAGGAGCAAGTTGATCAACTATAGGTTTCTTTTCTTCCCTAAAGGGAGGAACAGAAGGAACCATAGGAGGTTGTTCATCCACTTTCTCTTTTTCTTTGTAAACTTGTTTTATTCTAGGAGGTGTGAGAGGGTTGCTTTCATTGTCTCTTGGTCTTTTGAATGATAGGTGAAGTTTATGTCTTTGGTTGGTCTTGATTGTTTTGTTCTTGTTTAGGTTCAAGCATGGTTTCATCAAGGATGGGAGGTGTGGAAGTAGAGGTGGACATGTTTTAGAGGTATAGTTCAGCTATTTTCTTTTATTTGAATTTTTGGTAAGATACGAAAAATAAGTCTTCTCATTGATTAATAGGTTCCAAGGGCTCAAGCCAAAAGGCTTCCAAGAAAAAGTTTCCTTTGGAAGACAAGGAGTTAAAGCTACTATGATGAATGGTGAATATTTCATTTTCAAATGGAAACTTTAAGCATTTTTTCACAACCAAAGGGACAACTTTCATTGAGTGAAGCCATGGATGGCCTAGCCTCAAACGAAATTGGTCCAACTATGGGATGATAGAGAATGTGACATCTAATGTTTTTGGTCCTATTTGCAATGGAAGGGTGATCGATCTGATCATAGGGCAAGTGAAACCATTATGTGTCTTGATCCATGCTTTTGGTTTATCATAGTCATCTTGATAAATTTCATGCAAGAGTAAGAACTCCTCAGTGATCACATTCTCTCAACAGGTGGGATCTATTAGTATCCCATTAGTGCACTTGTCATAGATACGATCGACTATATAGAGAGGACCATTGGGTGCATGTTTAATTATATCCTTAGAGGAGAAAGCCTATTAAGAGGACTCTTAGGTTGTCCCTTATGAGGAATGACATCTATCACTCCTACCATTTCATCCAAAGGATTGACGTTCATATCAGTTGGAATAGGATCATTATTTTCATCATCTATAACAACATTCATCACATCATTCTTTGTAGTTTCACTGGCTTTGCAAATGAAATATTTGTTGGCATGAGACACTGCACAAGTAATCTAGTGTTGTCATTGATGGAAACCCTAGTTAGTGATTCGATCTACACATCAGCATTTGATCATATCGAAAGTTAGATTGAAGTTTTGTGATTAATTGTCAAACTAGAACAAAGCATCCGACATAATTGTGTCCATTAATTCATATGCAATATTTTGTTATCATTTTGAGTTGTGGATCTCAAGAAAGGTTTTTTGATGTATGATCTATGTTATCCTTGAATCTTAGAGCCTCGTATCGATTGGTGTGAAAGTTAGAAGATCTGGTTGATTTATTTTTTTCTTAACAGTGCAAAAAGGATGACTTGATGAATACAGCGTGTTGTGGATATTCGAGGAGTAATTGTTTAAGTGTTTTCATGTTCGAGCATGTTGATATGGGTCCTCACTATGTTGTGGCCGAAATTGGTTGGTGTGCATTGAAAATTATTCATGATTTGAGCCGATAGTTTGTAAATATTTTATGTTGTGTTGAAGCCGACATATGGTTGATTAAATCTTTAGTTGTGGATATATAAAATCAATTATTTATATCATTTTTATATATGTACGAAGTGTGTCGGTGTGTGTTGTGAAAGTTAGAAGGATTGTAGAGCGATTGTGCATAGTTTCACTTGTGCAAAAAATTATTTGTGATCTGAATTAAAGCAGACAGAGTAGAAGAGCATAATTAGACAAAAGGTCAAAAAAGTGATTGATGTGCTTAACTAGAACTGTAATCAGGCATTAGTAGATGTTATTTTCTCAATTCAAATCTTATGGATGTAATCCAAATATTTTTGTAAGACAGTGAGTCTTCCTTTTGTTTTTGACTAGTGAATTCTAGGCAATGTGCCTGAATGTATGTGCATTCCTTTTGTAAACACTTTTATTTGAGTCGACTCATATTGTGGATTGACCTCCACCATGGTTTTTCCCCTAACAGGGTTTCCACATAAAAATTCCTTGTGTTATGGTGTTGTGGCTGCTTGTTTTGTGTTCATGCATCCTTATTTTGGTTTAATGCTATAATTGGTTTAAAGATCACGTTAATAAAGTTAAATTTTGTAGAACACTTATTCATCCCCCTCTCAGTGTTCCTTGATTCCAACAATTGGTATTAGAGCCTAGTTCCTCGGAAGAATTTTAAAATATTGGGGAAGATCCGAGAAAGTAATTCAATGGATTCAAGCATTCTTCAACAACTTTTGGTGGCACTAGAAGATCTTGATCAGTCCAAATATTAAGTCTAGGAATTGTAGGAAAGCCTCATGAATGCTGAGAAACTCATTCAATCATTGAAAGATAAAATCAATAAGTCCAAGGAGAAGAGAAGGGAACTTTGTGATCAGATCAATTAGAAAGAGAGTAAAAGCATTGAAGATGAACAATTGAGTCAAGACCTAAAGGAAAATATAGAAGAATGTGAAAAGTTTACCAAAGATAATGTTGTCCTAAAGCATTATTCTGATGAGGATGACTAAGGAGATTGAAGATAGAAAGAAGAATGAAGAGAATCTTGCTCAGTCCTTGAAAGAAAAATTTTGAAGAATGCAGCAGAATTACTGATGGATTCAATCAGCTGGAGCTTGAATTGGAATAATCCAGAAATAATGAAGAAGAGCTTGAAAAGCAAATTGATGATCTCAGAGATGAAATTGCTACTGCAAATGAATTTAAGGAGAAGTTCAAGATTATATTAGCCAATCTTGATGAACTGATTAAAAGTCAAAGGACTGGAAGTGACAAGCGAGGTCTTGGATATGAAAAAGGAGAAATCTCTAGATCTAGACAAAGGAGATTTAGGCAAGGAAATCAAATGAACAAATTTGGAAGGTATCCGGTAAGACAACCTAATGCTCAAAGGTTAAATGGTTACTATTTTGTTTGCAATAAATTTGGTCATATGGCTGCTCAATGTAGAAGTAGAATGAATTCAAGTGTTCCATCATTCTCAGGTCAGTGTTTCAATTGCAATAAGTATGGTCATAAGTCAGTTGAATGCAGAAATATTTCAAGCAACTTTTTCAATAGAGATGTCAGATGTTATACATGCAATAGATTTGGCCATATTGCTAACCAATGCAAATCAAGAGAAAAACAATGGAATAACTAGTCTGGACAAAGAAATGTGGTGCGCTATAATTGCAACAAATCTAGTCACATTGCAAAATTTTGTAGAAGCAAGAAGGGTCCAGTAAATCAAAAGAACATGCAGAAGGATGAAAAAGGAAAAGGAAAAGTTACTATAGATGAGATCAGGAAGCAAATAAAGAAGACATGGGTGAAGAAGAGTCCCTCTAATGAAGAAAATGGTTCAGGACCAAAATTTGGTTCTGGTAATTCCTCCAGGAATTAGTCTATGGCCTATGGCCTAGGGGGAGTTCTCAAGAAAATATTTTAAACCCCTTGTCGATAGTTGGAACTGGAATGTGGCAGATTGTAATGATTGCATTAGTGACATGTGTAGATGTTTTGGATCTCTTGTAAGGGAGATCTATGCAAAATTAAAGGTCCGCAGAAGAATCTTCTTTCACAGTCTATGAGAACAGGGTATCTAGAAGACCTAGGGTAAAGGCATTTATTGTGATGAAAAGGTTAGGTGCGTGAATGATAAAAAGTCATTTCTATTCTTCATTTGTCACATTTCATTTCAAGAAGAAGTTTGGAGAGCTCTAAAGCAAAGTTTGGCAAAGTTTGGCGAAGATTCAAGTCTGAAGGCGATTCAACAATCAAACCCTAATCTGATGAAAGGTATTTATCTATAAACTCGTGAATTTGAAAATTCTGGAAATGGTTGCTCCATTGGTTGTAGATATTAAGGATAGACCTCATCTAAAATTCAAATGGCACCCATTCAAATCCATCAAAAAAGAACCTTTAGGTGTATTTTCCTCTGTTCTGTATGGCATTTTGCATATTGAAGATATTAGGGCATACATTCATTCAAATGTTGAAGAATTAGGAAGCTCCCAATTTCTAAATTTGTATACCAATCACATTGTGGGAGAAGATCTCCATGTAAAACCTGAATTTAAGTCCTTGGAGGAGGAGAAATTCACTCTGATTGTGAATTTCTCTTGTTATAAGAAAATGAATGGGTTCGGTATATATTGGGTCAAGTGCATGCCAAGTTCATGTGGTTAACTCAGCCTTTTAAGATCACAAAGGAAGCTATAAGGACTGTTACTAGTTTGAATTCATCTGGTGGGTTGCCCACATTGAAAGTTGTGAAGAATCAAATAGTTATAGATGCAACCGGTTCAGTATTCGAGAAGAAAGCTATGACAATTGATGATATTATTGAATTGGATGTGAGATTTGCTTCTACGGTCATTGGGTACAAGATTTATCACTCCAACCAGGACAATTTTGTATTTGGTACAAAAATCTATGCAGCATATCAGATGGTCAAAGAAAATGCAGATTATGATCTGTGTGAGTTACTCCAAAGCCAACTTATTGAGAATCTTGGCAAAATCAAGAAGGATAAGAAGAATTCTTTCAAATATGGTAATCTATTGTTGTGTTTATTCTTTTATTTCATGAATTAATTTCCAAGAGTTGGAAAAGTTCAATGGGAAGGTGATAAACCAGTAGTTGTTCAAATTAGAGATATCCTGTACGGAATTGGTGACAACAAAGCTAGAAAAACTGCTATATGGGGTTATTTCAAAAACTTTTAGAATGAGATGCAAGCCAAGGAAAGGATTCCTACATCTATTGTGGAAAAGTATAAGGATACAATTTTCTTCATGGTTGATATAGATTAGTGTTTGATGGAAGCTACTGATCCTAGAACAGTGTGGATAATTCCTATGGGTTATGAGGTTGAAGAACACATTTTGGAGCTGTATGCTCAACACTTGCTAAGTAAAACTTGAGATCCAATAGAAGAAAGGTTTGGTACCTTTGAGGAAAAGAATATGGAAGTTCATGATCCAGAAGGTAAGGAAGGAAGTTGAAGCTTTTGCAGAAAGCATGGGGATATCAATTGAAGTAGTGAGAGAAGCTAGGAGGAAAAGAGAACAAGCTGAAGTAGGAGAGCCAACTAGAATTGAGTATGCTAGTCTGGCAGCATCCTTTTCCAAATCTAGATCCACTAGGAGCTCTTCTCTCTCACCCAGTCCTACAAAGAAGTCAAGTCCTGTGAAAGCTAAAGTCAAGGCATTCGATAGAGAAGGAAAGAGGAAGAAGGACAAGAGCACAAGAGTCTATGCTACTATTTCAGAAGATGAAGAAACTGAATTTGATGAAGAGGTAAGATAAATTAAGCATATGGGCACCAAGGCATCAAATTCTCTAAGGAAAATCCCTCCAATGAAGAGAAAGCAAAGAAAAAGATGAAAATTGATAAATCAGGTATGTTTATAGAAGAAGTGGAAAAAGCCCTGATTAAGGACGGTAATTTTTGGCCACTTTGTGAATGGTATGAAACCTTTGATAGTGTTGGTCAAATAATTCTTGAAGAAGCTACAATAAAGTATCTGAATAATTTCAATATGACTCTCACTGAAATAATATCTGAGTTGCCTAAAGCTCTATATGAAGTTTTAGAAATGAGGAGAGTGAATGCAAGAACTGAAGAAGAGCAAATGAGAGAACGGATACTTGTTGATCTATGTCTGGTGATGTCTATAGAAGAAATGAAGAATATTCTCAATGAAGATAAAATGGATTTTAAGAGAAAGACAAGGGTGAATAAGCTAATGATTGGGAAGACTGAAGAGGTGGAGAGAGACACTGAGAAAATCCTTAAGGAAATTTTGTTAAAGAACAGATACAACGTTGTTTCTGAAGAAGCACATGTTGAAGATGTTCCATCTGATTATGGAATTGAAGAGGACACATTTGAGGATAGTCTAAATCCTCTAGATATACATGACACTGAAATTCCTATGGAGACTGAAGCTCCTAAAGTTGTGGCAGTTGATGAATTTGAGATTCCTAGAGCTAAGGAAGAATCGGTGATTGGAGAAAAGAAGGTTGAGATGAAGGAGATTCATGTGGAAGCAAGAGACACTGCCAAGGTAGTAAATGAGTTCTTAGAATAACAATAGGAGGAGTTTTATCCTGAACTGTTTAAAGTCCTATCAACTTGGCTACTTTATCTCCCATTAAGAAGCTAAAAGTTGTATCATTTGCTCAAGCCAAGGCAAGTGAGGAGATTCTAAAATCTCATATTGAAGATAGTGAGCTGTTAAGTCTTGCATCTGGTATTCTAGAGAAGATCATGCCTTCATGTGTCAAGGATTCATCTGATTCCCCATCCAATTAGCTGAAGAAACTTGTTAATTCTATAAGTACTCACTTTGAGTCACTTGAAAAGTCAGCTATGGATAGGTTCAAAAGGAATTTGATGCTAAAAGGTTCAGTAGGTTGAAGGGAATGATTGTTAATGATAAATATTTGTTAGCTACCTATGTGAAGAATATTCAAGGTTCTTTTTCTGAAGGTGGAAACATTTATAAGTCATTCTTATCATTGTCTAAATTCACTGAGGACATTGAAAAGAAAATGAAAGAATATGAGAAACAGTTAGCAAATATCTCTCAAGCATTTGATCCTCTAACCATTTATGTTGGAAAGCAAGAAGGTCAAGTAATATCCCTGCTTGACAAGATTAAAATTTTGAAGCATGAAGAAGGAAAAATTGTTGAAAGAGTTTGTGAGATGAGAGGACTAATTGGTCCTAAGATGGACACAATGCTTAGTGCATTGAAGGAAGCAAAAGATGCTATGGCGGTCAGTGATCTGAAAAACCTTGAGTCTGCAGAGATGCAATCTTACTTATTATGTGGTCACATGACTATTTTGGATAGTCTCAAAAAGAGTTGAGACACTAGTTTGAGCCTATTGAAGAGTAATTTTGTAGATATATTCAAGTTTATGTAAGTTTTAGAAGCATGTTTGTACATGTGCAGTTTGTTCATAGAAGTTTTTGTTTGATTTTTGTGTTGGAAGATGAATTACTCTGAGAGGGGGGGGGGGGTGAATCAGAGTAATGTAAAATTTTAAAATTTAAACCTTGACATGCAAAATAAAAGAAGACCTTGAGACATATATCACTTTTTTTCAATGTGATATTTTAACAAAACAACTTTGATACTGAACTTGAACAATGAATCTATATGATTGCAACTTTATCAAGAACAATTCATTGAACACATTAAGTATGTGTTTGAATTGTTTGATTAAACTGTAATGATTGAACTAACTGATCATATAAAATTGAGTATCAACAAGACAATGATCTGAAATATGAGCATCTACATTTCTGAGATCTTCTAGACATATTGAAACAATGAAAAAATGTATCAGAGCATTGCATGGACCACTTTGACAAATGACAGAATGAAAACTTAAGCAATATAAGCACAAATCGTACAAAAGAGAAACACAGAACTTTAATGAGTGGAAAACCCTCTTGGTGTAGAAAAACCACTCCAAAATGCCTTACACACTTAAATCCAAACTAATTACAATATTTTTTAGAGCACCAACTCTGTAACAATTCAGGAGCACCAACTCCACCAACATTGTTAAGCACCAACTTTAGTAGGAGCACCAACTCCTTTACAAAGTTTCTCAATAATCATGCAAACTGTCAAGTGTGCCCTACACAATAATCCAGCATTCTATATGTCATAACATGTCACTGTTTATCGGCCGTTCCACCGAGTTCATTGGATAATAGACGGAAGATGGAGTTGAGACGAATAAAGATCCGTCTAAGTTCATTGGCCATCTATTCATGGCAGAGGCACCCCCCACTTCTTCTTGTTGCCGTCTCCCGCAGGTAAAGTTTTGAATGTTTCCAATTCCGCAAGGTCTATACTATACTACCCACCCATAGATATTCTTCTCGGTCGAAGCATCATTATGAAGTAGGCCCTACTATTCTATGGGCAATGAATGGGCATTGGTTAGTCAGGTAAAGTCGAGGGCTAGGGTAAGACCAGGTTAGAAAGGAGGAAATATTAGCGTAGCCCAGTAGCCACCCAGAATCTACTTCTTTTTCTGCAGGCACAACTGTGTTTGCTGATCCTTTCCCACCTTTTCCACGCATGTTGGTTGTGCTCCCATCTCCATCCCATCCATTTCCACCCATTCATTCCATTCATTATCACCGGCCGAGTGCACGTGGTGCTTTGCCGCACCGCATATTCATAATGTGAATCTGCAGCTTCGGCGGAGTCCTAGAGTGGACCTATGTACGGAACACGCTGACTGACCCCGGCAGATGGCATTCAGGAACCACTATGAGTAGCACATAAAATCTCAACAGAGTACATATAAAAGATATACAATAATGCCCATTATAATTTGTACTGAATATGGCAGTACCAAGATAATCACACTAAAATTTTGAATGCTATCTTTGTTTTTGAACCAGAGAAAACAAATAATTTAAGCTCTCATCTATCTCTTTTGAATACAAGAATATTTTTGTCAGAAACCCTTATTCTTTTTCACAAGAACTCATTTATTTCATTCCAACCTTTGTCACCTCTCAATGGCTGAAAATACCATGCTTTTTTATAGACTGGAAACCATATTTACATTTTGCAAACCCTTTTTTCCAAAATTTTGAAACCCTTGAGTTAACTAGGGTTTATAAAAAATGAAAAATGCATTTGAACAAAAAAATTATCCATTCTCATTTTGAAGTAACTGAATCATAAACAAATGCAACTTAAATAATTTTACCTTTTACCTTTCGATGAAGGAAAAACTTATCAACATTTAGTTTGAAGAACCAAAAGATTGTGCAGATATTACCTTACTACAGTGGCCAAAAACTAAATACAAATCTCACAAAATCTACCTTCCTTACTTCCGCTTTCAGCTGCAATTCAACCATTCTTCTTTCTACATTGTCCATCATACTACTAGCTCGAGCAAAAAAAACATCACTAAAGATTCAATAACTATCACTATAAACATGCATGGTGGCTAGGGTTCAAAACAATGTGTGTTAAGTTTTTCCCTAGTTTTTTTTACTTCGTGCCTTTTAAAGACTTTACTCAAAACAATAATGCTTTGAATTCTGGTAATCAAACCCAACAATATGCAAAATTTAAATAGTCATTATAATGTCTTTGAATCCAATATCATTTGCCACAAATGTCGACAACATTATTGCCACATCATAACCAACCATATGTTGTCGGTGCCAAATCATCAAGTCAACCACCGATAAAATATCAAATACAATACCTTGAACTGCCTTTCACATGTTTTATGTGACTATCCCATAAAGAGCCTGAAACATTAACCAAGTGTGCCATATGACTTTTGTTTAAGTCATCTTCTTTTAAGGATATAGAATGTAATTTAAACTGAACCACATACTATATAAACCATAATGAAGTTGATCCATATACCAAATAAACTATGGATACAAATTTATTTCCAAAACCATATCAAATATAAAGATCTTGATAATTACCAAAGGCAAACACAATATATCCCCTTGTGTATGATTTAACACTAAAGCGAAACCAAGGGAATGCCATGTAAACCAACATAATGCAAGTGTTCACTTCTAAATGTATGTGAACAAATCATAAAGTATTACTTTGAAGAAGGATTGAAACCATATCACCAAGTGTCATTCACTTTTCATAAACCTATAAATTCCATTAATACATAAACCTATTACTAGCACCTATGAATGCTAAAGTGAAACTTGTATGCCATTGACATAAATTGTCAAACCTCAAAAGAGCTTTGCAGATATACATATGCCAAAAAAAATTTCAATACTATATGTGTATACATCAATGGGAGAAGCTTTAAAAATACCAAAATGATATCACTTGAAACAACCTTCAACCCTTCAAACATAACCAAGATTCTTGCACATGGAACCAAATAATCAGTACATCCAAACAAAAAAGAAACAATTGAATGTATATCAACATTGTCCAGGAGAATCTATAAACAAGTCATTTAAGCCCACTGAAATACCAAGTACTAAATACAACAATAACCAAATGCACCAAGTACGATAATACCAATCAATATGTTCCAAAAACAGAGATCATGAATATCAATTGTTTATGAAGAAATCACAACAAAGCCTATTTTGACATCAAGGACAAACAACCACAATAAGAGACTAACTGAAAGCCAATATTTTGGTATGTGGATTATTGCCTTTTCCATTGATTTTAGAGGGGGAGTATGGGATAGTGAAAAAATACTTAATCATCTTAGGGGGAGTTGTGTTTTGAAGTTTTGAAGGTTTGCAGTGTAATTCATGTTGATCCGACGCTTAGTCATTTTTCACTAAGTGTTTCCATCAATGCCAAAGGGGAAAATTGTTATCAAGAGACACTGTACAAGTAATCTGGTGTTGTCATTTATGGCAATCCTAGTCAGTGATTCGATCCACCTGTCAACATTTGATCATACTAGAATTCAGATTGAAGTTTTGTGATTAACTATCAAACTAGAACAAAGCATCCGACATAATTGTGTTCATCAATTCATATGCAATATTTTGTTATCATTTTGAGTTGTGGATCTCAAGAAAGGTTTTTTGATGTATAATCTATGTTATTCTTGAATCTTAGAGCCTCGTATCGATCAGTGTGAAAGTTAGAAGATCCAGTTGATTGATTTTCTACTTAACAGTGCAAAAAGGCCGACTTGATGAATATAGCATATTGTGGATATTCGAGGAGTAATTGTTTAAGTTTTTTCATGTTTGAGCATGTTGATTTGGGTCCTCACTATGTTGTGGCCAAATTTGGTTGGTGTGCATTGAAAATTATTCATGATTTGAGCCGACAGTTTGTAAATATTTTATGTTTTGTTGATGCCAACATGTGGTTGATTAAATCTTTAGTTGCAAATATATATAAGTGATTGTTTATATAATTTTGATATATGTACAAAGTGTGTTGGTGTGTGTTGTGAAAGTAAGAAGTATTGTAGAGTGATTGTGCACAGTTTCACTTGTGCAAAAAAGGATTTGTGATTTGAATTAAAGCAGATAGAGTAGAAGAGCAGAATCAGATAGAAGGTCAAGAAAGTGATTGATGTGCTTAACTGGAACTGTAATCAGGCATTAGTAGATGCTATTTTCTCAGTTCAAATCTTCTATATGTAATCCAAATCTTTTTGTAAGACAATGAGTCTTCCTTTTGTATTTGACAAGTGAGCTCTAGGTAGTGTGCCTGAATGCATGTGAATTCCTTTTGTAAACAATTTTATTTGAGTCGAATCATATTGTGGATTTCCCTCCACCATGTTTTTTCCCCTAATAGGGTTTCCACGTAAAAAATCCTTGTGTTATGGTGTTTTGGTTGCTTATTTTGTGTTCATGCATCCTTCTTTTGGTTCAATGCTATAAGTGGTTTAAAGATCAGGTTAATAAAGTTAAATTTTATAGAACATTGATTTACCCCACCCCTCTCAGTGTTCCTTGATTCCAACAGTATTGTGTTTGGGCATTGGGTTTGTGAAAATTTGCATGTTTTGGTTTGGAGGGGAAATGGAATTGTTTCCTTGATCGCTAACACCTCCAATGGATAAATAGTCAGAACCAATGAGGTCTTGCACAAGATGTTTAAGACGCTTGCAATGTTCTATTTCATGTCCATTTTGTCAATGATAGTGGCAATAAGCATTTGATTTAAAGCTTTGGGGTAAAGTCTTATTAGGGTTAGGTGTTTATACGGGAGGCAAGGTAATCATTTTCTGTTGTAAAAGTTGGGACATTGTGTTATGAAGGGTGTCAGGTAAAGGTTTGAATTGTCTTTTTTGATATCCATAACTAAAGGGTGCCGAGGTTTTGATAGAAGCTACTTCCAGTTGTTGATGTTTTGAGGTAGTTTTTGATGGGGGTTGAATTGCAAGAACCCTTTGTTTTTTTTCTAAAAGGCTAGGAATTGTTTTGGTTGGCGGGCTCAAATCTCTCAATTTGGCTAGAAGTGGACCTTGTATCTCAACTACTAACCAATTTTGATAATCACAAAGGGCAGTGCACAAGTGCATGGAGGATGGGAATTTTATCATAGTGAGCTTGTCCTGAATTTTAGTGTGCAAATTTTCTATAAACATATTTTGAAGGTGTGGGTCGAGGATCTTGACATTGATTTGGGAATAAAGTGATTGATAGTGTGAGATAAAATCAGTTACCTTTTCTTCCTCATTTTGCTTGCATCTCATCAAATCATCTGAGGTATTCTTGGGAGTCATATGCACTTGGAAATAGTTTACAAATGCATCAACAAGTTCATTGAATGAATGAATTGAATTGTTCAGTAAAGAAGAAAACCATTCCAAGGAAGTATCTTTTAACGACCTAGGAAAGAGTTTTGTCGATAGTTTATCATCAAGGACAAAGTCACTGCATAAGGTGGTGTAGGCATTAACATGGTTAGAAGGATCTCCCTTCCCTCCATATTTCTCAAATCTAGGCACCTCTACACCTTGTGACATCGGTGTTCACAATATATCCAAGGACAATGGGCTGATTTTGACATAATATGTGGGTGGGCCATTCTGATTTTGGTTTATGGTGGAGATTTGATTTTACATGGATGAAACGGTTTGGAAAAGTTGTGTTATGAGAGGATCATTACAAGTGGTATGAGATGGAATTGAAAGTGGCAATGGAGTGTATGTATTAGTAGGACAAGTGAATGGAATGCTTATAGGTGGTAATGTGGTAGAAGATAGAACATGCGATGCCACATAGGAACTAGGGATGCTAGCAGGAATACCCAAGGAAGGAATCACATTACTAACTTGTTGCATTGTTGTTGTGACTTGAGGAGTGGTATAGGCAGGTATTGAGGCTATTGTTGAGGGAGGAGGAATTTGAGTTCCTCCTTGGTTTGAAACATTTTATGTTGGTAAATGAGCACTAGAGGTTGATGGAAGATATTTTCCAAAGATCTGAACTATGTTTTTCACAAGATCATGGCCATCTTCACTTTCAAGCATGTGGTGAATGTTTTCTATGGTAGGAATTGCAATAGTTGAAATTTTGTCAAGGCTTATTTGATGTTGCAGGTTAACTAAGTCCTCATGAATTTGAATTATTTTCTCTTGCAAGATATCATCATTCCTTGGTTCGACTTACATGCTACCTAAAGGCAAAGAGTTGCTAAGGGTATTATCCATGCCTAGTGTACTAGTGTCAATACTAGGAGTGGAAGCTCTACAAAACCCAAGATCCACAACAAGTGTGTTATCATGGGATGTCATGAGTCTCAAACTTCTTCTCACTAAGGTATTAGAAATAGGACACCAAACACTCATGCAAAGGCTACTAAATGCGGGGTGAATGCAAATGCAATGTGAGCTAACAAGAATAAATTGCTTGAAACAAAATTCTGGAAAGTAAAATAGAAATGCAAGAACAACAAATAGAAACTAAAAACATGTAGATTAAATGTCGGAAAATGATGTGCAAAATGAACAAATAGATTGATTCACCCAAGGTGGAAAATGAGTCCTGGTACTAATGTTTTTAAAAAAAATTAGAATTTTTGAAATGAATTTTATGCTTTTTAAATTTTTTGATGCAAGTCTGAAATGCAAATACAAAATTTTACTGATTTTTAATGAAATTAAGTGCAATAATGCAAGCTAAATAAACTTTTCACTAATGCAAATTTGGAAACCTTAGAATGCAAATTAACTAATGCAAAAATGCAATGCAATGTTAATGCAAGCTAAATCTTGGATGTAAATGCACTCCAAATCAGAATTATGATGTTCAAAATTCAAATTCACCAAAATGTGGACACCAGAAATGGATGCTTCACTTCCTTTTCCACAAAATGGATACAATGAGAGGGATCCAATTTCACGATATTCACACTCAAGGACAACTTAGAGACCTCAACCCAATGAAGGATGTGAGAGATTTAACTATAAGGAATCCTTGGAGATGATGGAAACAAGAAAGGGGTTCACCACCAAGTGTAAACTTGGAAAATACAAAATGTTTGAAAACCTAGTGTGATATACAAAAGTACCTAAAAATGCAAATAGAATGTAATAGAAAATTATGAAATAGGAAATGTGCACCTAGAAACTTGTTGGAGATGGAATGGAGCTCTAAAATCCTGAAAAACCTACTATTGATGTTGACTGGGACTCATACGCCAAGTTGGGCGAATTAGTCTAGTTTCGAGAGAAATGTGTTGGGACATGTTTTAGCCAAAAGGGTACTCAGATCTGCAAAAATCCTATTTAGGCCTAGACAGTGGGACTCATTCACCAATAGTCGTGAATCAAACCACTTCTTTTTTTCTAGAAATTATGAAGTGGATTCTATAGTTCTCAGTCTCCTCCACTATTTTTGAAGACACTAAAAAATGCCCTAAGCCTGCAAGCATCATTTTTCTTGGTCTTCATCATTCGATAATTGAATAATTTTAATTATTCAATTATGTTCTTATTCCTCTATTAATTAGATAGTTTTTAATTATTTGATTAATTCACTTTCTAATCTTTATTCTATCTTGATCGATTAAATAATTTAATTGCTTTGCTAATGTACCCCCTTTTCTTCTATAATTAAATAAATAATCATTTATTTAATTATTTCTCTATAGTTAGATAATAATTATTATTTGACCCTTTATTCTTCCATGATTAAATAATTGTTGAAATTATTTAATCCCTCTCCAATTTCCATCCTCATATTTAATTAAATTGAATAAATTTAAATGAATGCTCCATCTTTTATTTCCTCCAAATAAATAATTTCAATAAATAATTTATTTGCCACTTGTCCCCTTTCTCCATTTTCCTCCATTTTCGAATAAATAATTTAAAATAAATTATTTATCCCTCCATTTTGGTCAAAGATACCCTGTCATTATTTCATGTCATAGCCTACATGTCTATCATAACTTTCATACATCTGTCTGTCATGATTCCTCCAAGAATAAAATATTCTTGGTGCATCAATTATGGACCATCAATGTTGGCATCTTTCTAGAAGTTTAATCTTGACCATCCATTTTGTAACCTCCCTCTCATCCATTCTCATCCATTGATCTTGGAATCTTTCTAGAAGATTAATCTCAGTCGTCCATTCGAAAGGTTGTCTATAAAAGAAACCTTCCTCCTTTATTTTCACCTTAACAACTAATTTTGTCCAACTTTCTTGCTTACTATTTGTAGGTACTTGCACTACTTCAACAAAAAATATGAGGGAAATATTGGCATAAGAAGAAGGAGAGACAAGAGAAATGAAGCAACTACAATGGGGGAGTGCTTTGTTTCATGCTTTTCATTTCTAGTTTTCTCCATTATTTTGTATTCTCTTTTTGATGTGGTTTAATAGTCTAGAGGTGTTAGCTATCACTATTCTAGGCTAGGAACTAGAAACCCCATCTCACATTGGTGAACCTGATGCAAATCTTACAATTTTGTAGAGAAATTTGTTTGTTTTTTCTATTTTGCAGGTTATAGCCAAGAATTCGAATAAAATCCCATCATCTTCTTTTGAGTATAGAAAAATGAGTGAATAAAATATTAAAAATTTATTATTTTGGTTTTGTAGGCCTCGCTTTTAGCTTTCCGTAACTTCAAAAAAAATTGTTAAGATTTGAGAAAGTTATGGCTGTTTTAGTATTCGCTGCTTTTTAAATTTATCTATGAAAACCCGTGTTTTCTTTTGCCTATAACATTTTTGTGTAGAATCTTGGAAAAATACTCTCTAGGTTTTGAAGGTATGAACTTCACCTTTCCATGGATTCAAACGATTTAAAATTTTGTTAAGTTTTGAGAAAGTTATCACTGTTTTAATTTTTTTATCATTAATTTTTTTTTTGTTGCTAATCTCATGTTTTAAGTGCATGGCTTTGAAGTGAGCTCCCAAATTTTTTTATTTTGAAGCAACAAAAAAATTGAGCTCTTAGTTTAGTTTCCTTTAAGTTCACTAGTTTAGTTTCATTTCCTTATTTTCTAGTTGTTAGCTTTTGGATTTCTAGTCTAGCTTTAATCTTTTGTGCTAATAGGGTTTTGCAGCTTTCTCGTTGGTCCAATATCATTTTGTGAGACTACTAACAAGTGGTTTTGTAGGTTTGAGTGTCCAAGAAATTTATTTTGAAACCAATTTTCTTGTTTTAGCTTAGAAAACATTTCATTTTGGTGCTTAAAAATGAATGATTGTCTTTCTCACATAGCTTTAACTAGGGGGTAAAAGAACACCATGTCTTAGTGTTTGAGGGTGGTAGGTATTATGCTCTCACCTTGTGCAAACTTGATGATCAGAAAGCTAGACCCATCTGATTTTTTGTTTACCCATTAGAGGGCCTACCTTAGTGAGAAAAAGTACTCACCCTAAGGGAATGACCCAAGCGGTAATGGGCTAAAGCCAAGTCCTTCTGAACCACTATATAAATTTGTGGCTACGAGGAAAGTTCGCAGTCAACAAGACAATATGTGATAACTCTCCTCCAGTATCTTTATGATACAAGAAACCCTTGTTCAAAGGGCTGGGAGACCTCTCGAGGGAGTTTATCATCATATCCCATGAACCAGATGCCCTTACTAGACACCTTTTGTTTTTAGAAGCCTAGCCATTTTTAGTCGTTGCTTGGTATAGTGCAAGGTATAGTATCATGCCCAAAGACACTCACTACTGACTCCCTTGAGTAGAGATAACAATTCCCAGGAAGTGACTACCCGAGAATCTGAAGCTGGTGTGCCCATAGAAGTGAGTGTTATGGAGGGGATCTAGTGCCACCAAACTTCTAAGACATCCATTCTCAAGAAGGAGAGGTGTTCAACACCAATTCGGGGTATTTTAGTGGGCCTATACCAAGTATACAAACCCTTTTCCTATTACGATTGTGCTTATTTTCTTGTTAAAATTTCACATCAAACTAGTCCTAAACAAAGTGCTTCCTATTCTTTGATGTGTTTTCCAATCATATTTCATCATAAATAGTCAAATACTTGTGTTAGCTCTCAAAAACGTAGGCTGAATGCCTCAAGAGGCTGCCAATCTCTTGATACATTTTAGGGTAACAAAAAAGGTCAAGAGAACTAAACCTTCTACTCTTCAGGTGCTGCTAACCTGGGCGGGTGTACCTTTCTAAATGAAGCAGTCTTAACTTATGATTTATCCTTCTGAAATGCTTTGTCCACAAGGGCAGATGACAGTGAACAAATGAAATCAAACTTGATAACAATAATAAAAGCAATCTTCTGATCTAAATCCTAAAATGCTCAATTAACAGATGTAAAGAAAATGAATGAATTCGAATGATGAAATTGCAAAGACCAGTGCCTTGTTGGGTATGCAGAGTCAACGAAACAGAAGTGGACAACTTATTCTAGCAGAAAATCAAATTGCAGGCATTTGATCTATTCATAACTTGTATAAACAATGTAGGATTATGACTACTAAGCTCTACTTTAATAATCCAGATGAATCTTCCTAATTACTATGATCAACAAAAAGGATTTAATCTCTAATTGAGAGAACTAGTCAATTAATCACACAGATACAACAAATGTGTATTATCAAACTGAACATAAACTTGTTATGTCAATTTAAACAACCAGAAAGAATCAAATTGGAGACAGCTTCAACAATTATTTTCAATAAGTTCAACATACAATTGACACCAGAAATAACCTGCCACACCATCTGGTTTCCATTGAATTCACCATTTTAACAATTGCACAGTCTCTAATAAGAGAAAATTATTCTACTGTAGCCATTCCTAATCTACTGTATGTGATTTAAAATCTGATTTAAAAATTGATGATCTTCAATTACAATCGGGGTGCATATTTATACACCAGCATTAGGAAAATAAAACATATTGAAATATCATGTCGGCCCTCCACAAGATTCGGGCTCCAATCGAGCTGGCCAGCAACAGTCATTAAATGTATACATGTTGACCACAACATTTGAATTTCTATTTTTATTCACTAGTGAACCAGTCGTCAGGACAACACAGAAGGTATGCTGAAGGCAACTGTATCATCAATCGCTCTTTCCCGTGTTCCTCTGTTCTTTGTATTATTCGCTGTCGCTGTGACCACTTTTTTGCTACTCCAAAGTCAAGAAGTATCATTGTAGCCTTATGATATCAGGGAGATGTCATGCAGATTGTTATGTCTCATCGAAATTCCTTTATGCATTATGAGTCACTGTGACTTATTCGCTTTCTCACTAATGCACCATCTTCATTTCATCCGCTTCACCGTAACATTCTGACATCGGCAAGACCTCTTGTAGATTACTATGTTTCACTGAAAGCCATCCTGCCATCCTGCATCGCCGAAACAAGAGAAAACTCTTGTTGAGAAGCACCTTCCACATGCATGTCACCGAGACAAATGATCCTTCCTGCCGACAAGTCCATCTGCCACTATAACTTGCAACCCTTGGCGAGACATCATGTAGAGTATATTGTTATACCGAAAGCTCCGAGCATATACCTGTTCGCCAAGACAACACAAAACTCCTGCCGAGATCCGCTCATTATATCTGTTGGCAAGACCCAATGGGCTCACCAAGACCACACACCGAAACATAAGTCTCACCGAAGCACCCTAAGCCCACACTTGTTCGCCAAGACAAAGCCAACCCTTCGCCGAAAGCAAAACATTTTGACACTATCGGCAAGACCCAACAGGTTCACCAAGACCATATATCGAATCATAAGTCTCACCGAAGGGTATATCTATTGTCAGCAGTCGGCAAGACAAAGGAAGATCGCTATGACCTTCCACCGAAGCCCCAAACCTTTTCCAATATATGTATCCTTCTGTCGCTGAAACAGTGTGAAAGTCATGCTAAAAGATGAATACAAAAAACCTGTGATTGTCGTGACATCAGATGAGTCTTGCCGATAGGCAACTCAGACTCATGCAAGCAGAAAACACAACATGGGTCAGGGAACCCCAGACGATCACAAGCCAAAACAGACCAAAATGTGAAAAAATTAAGACTCGATGAAACATATGGAGCAACATGGGAAAATATGAAGAAAATATGCACGAAGAGAGGGAAATGCACTCAAGGTGAAACCCACTTGGAAAATTATAAAAGTAGACAATATTTAAAATCACCAAATTTTTACAGCTCCAACAACTTGGATCAAAACCATTTCAAAAACATCAAAACTGTCAAAACAACATCCTGGAAAACAATAATGAAATACCTGGTCCAAAACTGCCAGATACAGAGCCACAAGTGCCTAATTACCACAATTTCACAAAATCCTTGTCCAAAATTGAACTAATTCATCATAATAGTGATCTTGACTTCCAAACCATAGAATTGCAAGATTTACCAATTCATTTTAGGCATTCCCATTAGAAATACATTGCATTATAGGTTGCATTCCTCAATCCTTTGCATTACACAAATTCGACCTTGAATTTTAGGCTACATTTAAACCTTCAGATTTTGAAAATAGGGAGACCTTTGAGCTCTTGAAAATTCTTGGTTACTTATTCTACTTGTCATTGACCATTGTCATTTTTCTTGTCATTGTCACTTTGTCAAGTTGAGTCTTGGTCTGGTCTCTTGGTCTTGGTTGTCCTCTTATGGTCAATGGAATTTAGAATTTGGTACCTTGGATTCACATTAGCTTGAATGCCACCCTTTGTTTAAAAATTTAGTGCTCCTTTGCATTAGATCACCTTCATTTAGACTACCCTTCCTTATATTTCACTCTACCCCTATTCCAAAATACAAAAAAAATATAGCTCATATCAATCCTTCATTATCCTTGCATTTTCATACCACCAAAATACAAAAAATACAAAAACATAGATCAATCTCATTTAACCTTAGCTACATTATCATCCTAATCTTGCACTAACATCATCTAGTCAACTCATCACTCACTTTGACCACCACCCAATCTTTTAGTGATATTTAGCAATATTTATCCCTCATATTTTATACATCGCCATCCTTGCATCATCATCCTTGCATTTTTATCCTTGCATTTTCATATCCTAAAGTCCAAAAAATCCAAAAAAAAACATAGCATAGGTGCATACCTTCCACTGCATTGGCATCTCTTAGGCTTCATACCATCCAAAACCATGTCTTCTATTCACCTTGATATGCTTTCTATTCAACTTGAATGCCAATTACTCTGCAATGGTCAATCCCAACAAGCCATAGAATTCAAAAGAAAATACCTTGAATCCAAATACCAAGCACCCACAACCCATAGTCAGCCATCCATCTATCCCTCTTACCAATAACCCATAAAATCTAATCCTCCATCCATTTTCCCTCACTATCAAGAGTCCCTTAGCACAATCCATGACATTAATCCACAAAAAGCATCCATTAATCACCCCTGTCCTAACCTTGACAAGGGAAACTAACCTTCCACTAGTCCATTCCAAGCCTCTACTTCCTATCCTAGTCCATCATCACTCAACCCATTCCAAGCTCCACATCCTATCCTAGTCCATCATCCACTAATCCATTCCTATTTAGTCATGAAAATACATTTGGTCATGGTCTCCAAAGTCACATCACATTGCCTAAACCTTGGGATACATGTCAAAACAAAAGTCCAAAGCATGATATCATAGCTTTACCTTCATGTCAAGATCAAAGTAGTCCATTCCATGACACCATCCTTAAGTCCATCCAACAATTCCTTCTAGATAAATATGGCATCCAAAATGCACTTATACTTGATCAAGATCCCATTCCAAATCATGTCATCCAAGACAAACCTATTTTTGACCATGATCGTACCCTTGAACATGAAATCCAAAATGATCCTCTCATAGACCTTTATACCATCCATGATCAAACAGTTGAAGTTGATCCTATCTAAACTCCAAACACCTCCATTTCCCAAGATGGTACACTTGTCTCCTTTGGCCACATGGATAATCAAATAAATGACATGGATCAAGTCAAAGAACACACAAAGGCTACTATGGATCAAGAAGAACATAAACAGGCTACTATGAATCAAGTCAGAGAAGAAGATACAAAAGATACCATGGCTCAAATTGACATCTCAAATGATCAAGAAGAAACAAGCATGAGGAATGATAAATCCAAAATATCCTATCAACTAGGATCATCCACTTTTATCAAATCAGGCTTTCTCATAGAGGATAAGATTCCAAGCAACAATTTTCACATACATAATGATGGGTTTGCATCTTGTTTTCAAAGTAAAAAATACCCCATTGCAAATAGAATATTTCAAAGCATGTGGTATCAAGGAAAAGGACTAGGTCTACATGAGCAAGGAATTCAAGAACCAATATAGTTTTATGAAAATCCTAGACATCAAGGTCTTGGCTATTCTCCAGTAAAATAATCAAATGTTGTTAGTGGTGCCTCCTCAATATTGGGGTAAACTTTATCTGATACAAACATCAAAATGGAGGCCATGAGTAGTCTTTGTCATAAGGTTGTTTCCAACACTCCTTCCATCCACACCATAAACCTTCATTCCAACATGAATAAACCTTCCATTTGGAACCAACAAAAAAAAAAATTACAAATCCAAATCCCAAAATCAAATATCAAAGGCCATTGGATCAAACAAAAATTGAAGTGGAAAAGTGAAGTTAAAATCAATCCCAAAGAAAAATGGATCAAGCAAAGAAAATATTCCAAAATGAAAAGTCAATGAAAATGTGGAACCACAAGAAAAGAGGACTCCCACATATAATAAATTTCCACCTCCATCAAAATGGTCATCAAGCAAGGCATATAAAAGTGTTGGTTCCAAACACTATACCAATCAAAATTCCAAACTCCATCATCCACCATCCAAAGTTTGGAGAATAAAAAATGCTACATCCAAAACACCAAATAGTCCATCCACACCTACCATCATCCATCATAATCCTTCATCTCGCCTAAAGTCTAAAAATCTCATATAAAAAATTTATCGCATCTTGGCAGCAATTCTTTATCATAAGGACTCCCATGGTAATCTATCATGATGTGTGTATTATGATAAATCCAAATCTAGTATCAACAAGGATCACAATGACATCAATCAGTTGTATGCAAGTGCTATGATCCTAACAAGACAACTACTCCATAAAAGTCACTATTGGCATATCATGACACTAGTATCTACATCAACACAAGCAAAGGATTCAAAACAATCAGCAATCATCCATAACATCAAGTCGATATAAAAAATCAAAAAAATAAAAAATAAAATAAAGAGAAAAATTTCGTCGAATAGTGAAAATCATTTTAATGGTGCTTTGGATAAGTACCATGATGAAAGCCTAGAAAACAGGCATCATGTGTAAGATCAATTATCTATGTGGACCATTACACTTGGGGGTAAGTTGTCTCATCTCCCATGCCTTTCTCATAACATTTCCATATATCCATCCAATCCAATCATTTCCATCGATTTTCCCACCTACCTTGATCTTGATAAGAAATGGGGCACAAACATAAATCATGCTTTAGGAAAAATTTTGGAATGTCTATCCTTTGGTCATACACTATCCATGAAATATCATGTCATTTCCTTCATAGAATTTATCCAAACCCATATCTTGGAGAAAATAAGTTATTCCTATGCGACATAGTCCTTGGAGATCATATGCTAATTCTTTCAACAAATAATCCTTATGTCTCCTATCCTTTTCCAAAATCAATCCATTTTCTTTCCATACCTATTGTTGGACTTGGTATCCCTTGTCATTGTTTAAGGATTCTAATATGCTTATCCAAGTTCCCTCCATAATCCCATTTATTCCTAAGGTTAGTCATTTCAAATGCAACAAGCCTAATCCATACAATCTTGCTATGGAAACCTAGCACATCATCCAAAAAATTCCTTGGCTTTGTTCCTATCCTTGTTATAGACCTTGATCCTTTAGTTACATTATCATCACTAGGATATGTCTTTCTCAATCCTCACATTATTTTGGGATGTGTCCTTCCCATATCAAACAACATTGTCGTCATCGTCATCACCTATCAATTGGTATTTAGCTTGACTAGGGGAAAGAACATGTTTTTCTTTCGATTCCTGTGCATGCTTGCTCACTTGCTTGTAGGAATAATTCACATGCATTTTTCATCATCCTCATAAAACATCAAAATCCAAAAAAAATCAGAAAACATCAAAATCCCAAAAAAACCAGAAAACATCAAAATCCCAAAAAAAATAGAAAACATCAAAATCCCAAAAAAATAGAAAACATCAAAATCCAAAAAAATCAAAAAACATCAAAATCCCAAAAATAGAGTTTGAGTTTGAGTCTGAGTCTTATTCAATTTGTGTTAGAGTGTTCAAACTATGTTTCCTTTGCACATTTTCTATGTAGGAAAAACTCATCTTAAATGGGCCCCCGAGGCATTAGGTCAGTCATTTTAGGTTGTCCAAATAAAATCATGACTTCATCTTTTGTCAAATAAGGAAAAGTCAAGTCGTGTTGAACTATGAGGTCTTTTCACATTTTTACGTAGGAAATACCATCTGTTGATGAGCCCCTAAGCCCCCCTAGGTCAAGTCCCTTAGGTTTTGTCAACTCTGGTCAGGTCCTTGGTTTGAGAAAAATCATCATTCAAACCAAATCATGAAACAACAAATAAACATAACCAAAAAAATATTTCATCAATCAATCAAATTGGTCATTCAATCGGAATAGGCATTAGGTATTTTGATTCATTTGGTTTTATATAAGGATGTGTCTTTCCTGAGGTTAGACTTTGTCAATTTTCTCATTCACCTTAAGTAGGATATGTCTTTCCTGCAATTAGGTTCCTTGTCAACACTTATCACTTGATCAACCTTATCAGATGTGTCCCTTGCCCCAAAACATGATGTGTCCTTCCTGCAGCTAGGTATCATCACATCTCTTGGTCATGTTCATCAATCTTTGTCAAACAAATGATCAATCTTTGTCACAATCAATCTTGTCAACATGATCAATCAATCTTGCCTTAATCAAGATTTGTCCTTCCTGAAACTAGGTACAATCAATCAAATCAATTTGTCAACTTTGTCAACTTGTCCATCAATCTTCATCAACTTATCGATCAAATCAATTTGTCATCTTTATCAATCATCTTTGTCAAATCAATCAATCTTATCGACTTCATCAACCAATCCAACCTTCATCAGGATGTGTCCTTCTTGAAGCTAGGTGCAATCAATTAAATCAATTTGTCAACCTTTGTCAACTTATCAATCAATTCTTGTCAACCTATCAATCAACTCAGTCATCTTGGTTAACCTAATCAATCAATCAAACAATCTCATCATTATCACTGGAAAACACTATATTGGTTTGGAATTGTCTTATCTTTTCGATTGATTCTGGGTCATGTTACTAGTCTCCTCGAGGATGTCCTATCAACAAATTTAGAGGGACGATGATGGATCATGGCCTCTTTTCTTTATTTTTTGTCTGTGGTTTGTCTTGGCAAAAATACTAGGACAATTGGGTCCTTAGTATGAGTTGGGGAATTCCTTGTCTTTTTGACTACTTGTCTCTCCCAAATGGTCACCTTTCACACCTTGGTCTATGTCATACCATGGTGTTTGTGGTCCATTTGTGACATTTTTTAATTCCCAATGATGATAAATATAGAACTGTAAGCATGAAATTTGGTTCTCTTATAATTTCTTGTATAATCTTTCATCTCCATCTTCCTTTCCTTTTTCGTGCTAACATCCATCTTCTCCATGCTAACATTTCTTCTATCATTCATCCTCTATTCTTATAATCCATTTTCAGAGAATATTCGTATTCTTTAAACCCGTATGTCCACTCAAGGGAGCATACTGATACCCTGATGTCACTGGGGAAACCTAGAATATCTTTTGATTGAGTTTCTTTGACACAACGTGATAAACTACATTATGTCAAAGAGGGGAAAAATGTAGACACTCAAAAATGTCCTAATCCTGTGACCATCATTTTTCTTGGTCTTTGTCATTTGATAATTGAATAATTTTAATTATTCAATTATGTTCTTATTCCTCTATTAATTAGATAATTTTTAATTATTTGACTAATTCACTTTCCAATCTTTATTCTATCCCAATCGATTAAATAATTTAATTGCATCGCTAATGTACCCCCTTTTCTTCTATAATTAAATAAATCATCATTTATTTAATTATTTCTCTATAGTCAAATAATTATTATTATTTGACCCTTTATTCTTCCATGATTAAATAATTGTTGAAATTATTTAATCCCTCTCCAATTTCCATCCTCACATTTAATTAAATTGAATAAATTTAATTAAATGCCCCATCTTTTATTTCCTCCAAATAACTAATTTGAATAAATTATTTATTTGCCACTTGTCCCCTTTCTCCATTTCCCTCCATTTTGGTCAAAGATACCCTGTCATTATTTCATGTCATAGCCTGCATGTCTGTCACAGCCTGCATATCTATTATAACCTGTATGTTTGTCATAGCCTACATGTTTGTCATAGCCTGCATGTCTGTCATAGCTTGCATGTCTATCATAACCTACATGCCTGTCATAGCCTACATGTCTGTCTATCATGATTCCTCCAAGAATAGCATATTCTTGGTGCATCAATTCTAGACCATTGATCTTGGCATCTTTCTAGAAGTTTAATCTTGACCATCCATTATGTAACCTCCCTCTCATGCATTCTCATCCATTGATCTTGGAATATTTCTAAAAGATTAATCTCAGCCGTCCATTCAAAAGGCTGTCTATAAAAGCAACCTTCCTCCATTTTCACCTTAACAACTAATTTTCTCCAACTTTCTTGCTTACTATTTGTAGGTATTTGCACTACTTCAACAACAAATCTAAGGGCAATATTGGCATAAGAAGAAGGAGATACAAGAGAAGTGAAGCAACTACAATGGGGGAGTGCTTTGTTTCATACTTTTCATTTCTAGTTTTCTCCATTATTTTGTATTCTCTTGTTGATGTGCTTTAATAATCTATAGGTGTTAGCTGTCACTATTCTAGGCTAGGAACTAAGAACCCCATCTCACAGTTCCTGATACATATTTGGGCCTAAAACTACAAAATTCAGCCTGTAGTCCTTCTCCAAGGCCTATTTTCAACTTTGACAACTTTGAATTGCTTTGACAACTTGATAACAACTTTTTCAATCTTGCTCTTTGAAAAATATGTAGCCTAGACCTGCAACTCATATACAAAGAGAGGGAAAAATGTTGTGGGGTTAGTGAATAGGGGTTTTCCTTGGTCAATCCCCTTGTTGGTAATTATACACTTGAAATGGAATGAAATAGAATAGAGAATGATGAATGAACAAATAATGATGTTGCAACTCTCTAGACCCTTGTGATAGAATGCTTCAAACATCTAAGTGATGGCTCCAAATGGATGTAGACTTGAAATCTTACTTGATGTTGATGCAATGCTTGCTTGAAACAAAAATCCTACATCACAAATGTTAGCTCTAGAACAACATGATGCAAACAATCTTTGACATGATGAATGACACTTGGAGAAGCTCTTGTTTGCTTGATAATATGCCCTTGAAATGCCTTGAATCCTTTCATCAATGCTCAAATGCTCTTGTCAACTATATGCATGAAAGCTTGAATGCTTGATTAGGTAGGATGACATGAGAGAAAGAACCTTGTATTTATAAACAATTATGTAATAATTCCCAAAATTACAACACTACAGGCTAACCTTAGATCTTGGAGAATAAAAACCTGCCAGAATTTTTAATTAAATTTGAATTTTGAGTTAAAGGGGACTCATTCGCCCATAATGGTGAATGAGTCCCACCTTAGGAATTTTAGGTGGGTTTTAGGATTTTGATGCTTTAAATGATATTTGTTGGGATTGTTCTAAAAAATGCACATAAATAAGGCCTGTGGATGCAAAGTGGGGCCAATTAAAGCATAAGAAAGCCCAATTATTATTGGCAAACCTAGGAAAGTGTGAAAGTGTGTTACAACACTTTACAACACTTTGAAATAAGGCTTGGTAAATGATGAAAAGAGGTTATTTTATTAACAAGACCCTAGAAATGTGTGAAAGTGTGTTACAACACTTTACAACAATTAAGGTACCATTTGAATATTTTTAGTTCACAAGGGCCCAAGACCTAATGTGAATGTGTTATCCACATTACAACATTAAATCAAGGCAATATTAAACCAAAATCACAAGGAGGGCCCAAACGAGTTAGAAAAAGAAGGGTTACTTTTTTGGTGACCACACATCCTAATCACAGATTGATTAAATTAATCTAGATTAAGGAGGATGTCACATGAGGAGAGAGAGAGAGAAAAAGATGAATTAATAATTGATTTAATTTATTTGGGCTAAAGTGACTAAATTAAATAAATTGGGATATTTATTTAATTTAGAGATGAAAGGGGTAAGGTATTTAATTTATTGATTAAATACCTTAGGAGACATTAGGATAACATGAAATATTAATGAAATAATAAATTATTTAATTAACATGGATTAGGGATGCAAGATAGAGGAATGTGAAGGGTGAATTTGACCATATGGGAATGGTCAAATTCAGGTGTCTACATTTTTCCCCTCTTCAAAATAATGTTAGAATAATAGCGTTTCAAAGAAAATTAAAACATAGATGACTTGGTAGAAGAAAAGAATGCTAGATGATGCCCCAGTGTCATAGGGAAATGTATAAGAAGAAAGAATGCAAAAATATGGTAGGGTATTCCCCCTCGAGAGGGTGGATGGGGAAGAAAAGGGGCCCCATGTGACTTCTCAATATGGAGAAATGGAGGGTACCACATGATAAAGTGTCAAAAACCATGAAGAACATCTTTTGAACAGAGGAAAACGAGCAAACGGGGTGTGAATGGCAGCCCTCGAAAGAAAAGGGATGAATGAATTGATAAAAGGTTAATTAAAGGGTAAAAATTACCCAAAAATTAAAAGGTTAATTAGGGGAAAAAATGAAAATTATAAATAGTAAATTTGAAAAATTACTATTCACCTAATTTTCATTTGCACACTTGGTAGCTAACTAGATGAAAGAGAGACAGAGAGAGTGACGAGGATGGTTGATTGGTCGAGTGATGACGAGCTGATCCACTGAGGCGAGTAGGTATAATCATACAAATACAAGTGCATGGTACCCCACCAAGTAGGATTTTGATCCCAATTTGTGATTTTAATTTGAATTTTACACACATTTTTAATTTTGAGATGGGTAGCTAGGTACACGAACTTGCCACGGAAGAGCAGATTCACCCTTCTAGTAAGGAATATTCACCTATTGGGAAGATCAGTGAGGAAAGGAGAAAACTCATGCACCACAGGGGTAGGCATGTTGGGGGAGGGTCAATAGCATAATTGCCTCTCCCAGAAAAGGGTGAAATTGCACAACGTAGGGGCAAGAATGAACTGGGATAAGCAATTGCATATTTTCCAAAACTAGAAAAGGGTGAATTTGAATTCACCAAAAGGGGGAACAAGCAGATGTGAATCCATCCTTTAGGAAAAAGGGTGAATGTCAATTCGCCACTCGGGGAGAAAAAGAAATAGGGATAATTGCGAAATTTCCCCTTGGGGAAAAGGGCGAATGCATCTTCACCTCTGAGGAAAAGAGGGGCGGATCTACACCCAAATAAGAAAGGGGTGCCTATGCTTGTCAAATAGGTGCACTCACAAAAGGAAGATAGAGGGGAAAACATGCTAGCTAGATAGGCAAATGCACTAGGTAGGGAAAGGGGTGAGCTTGCCTCATATAGGGGTGAACTCGCCAATCTAGAGTAGGGATAAAAATGAAAGAAAAAGGAATGAAATTTGAGGAAACCTAACAAAATGGTATGCATGGATGTAGAACTTTGAGATGTTGAGGACGTGTGAGAGACACTCGGAAGTGTTATATGTGACACGTAGGGTGATGAATTCCCATGATCATGGATCATTAGTGTAGGTGGGACTACTACATATGTTTGGGTATCCCAACATCCGAGTGCATAGGGGGTTGCTAACAACATTGATGGAGCGATGGAGCTCCAAGACTTTGACCTTCCATCTCTTGACAGGGGAGATGAATATGATGTTGGATGATGTATGGAGGATCCTCAGATTACCAATCTAAGGGCACTTGATCAGTGAGACACGTAGTCAATCGGTGGACAGGAGCCTACGAGCAGTATTTGAACTTGTTGAGCTTCCCATCCAAGGGAGAGAGTTAGATATTGATGCTTGCTTGGGACTTGAGATACTAGCTCTATAGTTATACCTTTGTGGTCTTATTAGTGGGATTCTACTTCCAGATAGGAGTTGACACTTTTGCAGCCTCAAGATGATTGAGGTTGTTAGGCATATAGTGGAGAGATGAGATGGGGAGTTTGCATGGGGAGCATATGTACTAGCACAGTTGTACCGTGACATGCATGTCATCTACTATAGATGAGCACTCAACATTACACATGTGACTTTGCTCCAGGTATGGGCCTAGGAGCACATCAGTGTTGCTAGACCAGATATTCTATTTGCTAGTGTTAGAGATGATATGTTGCCCATAACATACTGGTGGGAGATAGAGTATGGATGGAGGCTGCACTATCAAGAGCTGGGGAGTTTGGAGGAGTGGCAGTGGAGGTTTGATGGATTGAGGGAGGAGCACATCACCTGTAGGCCATACATGGGGCAATGTTTCTAAGGATGGAGAAATGATGATAGAAGATAGAGGGGGTACATGTTCTCACAGTGCTACCTGATTGGTTGGGACCCGTTTATTGTTGAGTTGCATAGACCAGACAAGGTTACCCGACAGTGTGAGATAGAGAAGGATATCCCTACAGGACCCCAGAGATTTTGATGGATCAGTCACGAGACAACAATGATATGGGGGGAGAAAATTATGACGGAGTATGCTTGGAAGATGTGGGATGCAGTCTAGATGACACAGTATCCAAGGAGAGGAGGATCGGCTAATGCTAGTACAATAGTATGGTATGTTACATGGTGGGAAGAGTGAAGGCTAGGTAAGATTACCATAGTGCACCTGATTGTAGGTGCCTTGGAATTCAGGTCATATGATGAGAGAGAGTTGGCAAGGACACAGAGGAGGAGGAGAAGAGTCGATAGGTAGAGGAGAGGAGGAGATGGTGATGTTGGTGCAAGAGCACCTACACCACAATGTTCATTTTTGGTCAATTGAGTGCCTAGTAGGTTTATGTTAAGTATTTTGTGTTTATTTTGTCTAATAAGGTCTAAAAAGACCAGCCATAATGTAATAAATGTGTTTGTTGAGTCATTTAGGGAAGAAGGTTAATCTTGCACCTACAAGTGTGTGTAGCCTTTGAAGGAAAATCTTGGAGTTTGTATTAAGCGGGTGCAAGGTTTGGGTCTTGTGAAGGTGATGAGGCTATTTTAAATACTTTAGTATGATTCTAAGTGTCATAGGTTGCAAATGATGCATAGGTATTTCAATATGCTTGTAAAAGTAATCCAAATAGGTAATTAGGCCTCCAATGGTTCTAATCTTTCAAACATTGTTAGAAGGTAGTTATGGGAATTGAGGAGATTGTCCTTGGTTTGAGAATATATTTAAAGGCCTCTTCAAGGCTCGAAGGAAGTGGGAAGAAGCATTGTATTGAAATTGCAAGAAGTAATACCATGTTTTCCTACTATTTTCTTGAACTTTGCAGGCTGTGTACAGAATAGTACGAAACTGTAATGATCTAAACTCTTCAGTTTCATGTAGATATAAGTCCTACCTTTCCTTTGAATTCATTCTAAAGATTTAATATTCATTTTGGAGGGAGCATTCTAAGATTTTCTAAAACTGCCTGTGTAAGGCAAAAAAAAACATTGTTCGAGAGTTAATTTAATGGCATAATCCTTACACCTACTATTAATATGGTTTCTCGGTGGTAAGGAAATCTAATATGGTATGCTAACATTTTTTATATTTTAGATGCATAAAGGAAGCAATTTAGGAGGTTGGGAATGCTGCCCTTATGTAGACTGAGTGTATTTTCATATGGAACAGGGGTGTCCATGAGAGTTTGTAAAGAAACAATAAAGGAAATGATATTGTGATGTATTTTTTATGTATTTGTGAGTTTATGCAGGGTGTATCCATGATGTTTGATGCATTGGCTATGCTTCTGGAAGCCGGGAGATAGGTGATTCATTAAAACCCTAGGTTAATGCATGATAAAGGAGGGTTTCATAGACTAGTGATAAAGAGGCCTTGAAACTATAAATAAATTGTGGAATCTGATGTTTTGACATATAATAAATGATTTTCCAAGAGTTCATGGTGATTGGAGAAGTCTAAAGAGTAGTTTGTTTGTAAATTAGGGCTAATTTTATAGCCTTTTGAGCAGGGTCACTCAATGAAACTCTATAATGTTGCAAAAGAACCTTGTATGAATGATTGGGGGATTGTATCTAATGTTGAGTGGATGCTATGTTGATGTTGTGTTGGTCTTTTTGTAGCATTCTTGAAAAAATATGCTCTTTTGTTGATTTTGGTGACTTTGAAGCTATAGTGTTGGCTTGTATAAAGGATTGTTTTGAAAAGTTGAATCTTGTTGAAGTCTGATTCATTTGGGGTCTGATTGTGAGTTCTCCACCCTATCTACATCATAGTGGTATCAGAGTAGGGAGTAGATTTTGGTTTGCATTTTGCAGGTTAAAGAAGAGGCAAAATTGACAAGATGCCTCCAACAAAGAATTATATGGCTAAAGAGATGAAGGAGATGAAGGAAAGGAATGCAAGAGAACTCAAAGAGTTGGAAGAGAGAATCATAGCCCTGGAGACAAATCCAAGAAGAGATGCTAAAGAGAGTGAGATAGATGAAGAGGAAGAAGATGAATTTGAAGACATGGAAGAAGAACTTAATCTAGAAGACCAAAGGATTGCAAAGTTGTTGAAGGAAGTGAAGAATGACAAGCCTAAGGTAAAACTTGATGTTCCAAAATATGGTGGTAGTTTAAATGATGAAGAACTACTTGACTGGATTGCTGCATTAGATAATCATTTTGAATGTGAAGAAGTTCCTGAGGAGCAAAGAGTAAGGATTGCAAAGACTAAGTTGCAGGGTCATGCTTTGGTATGGTGGGATTACTTTCAGTCTGAGAGGAGGAAACAACGAAAGTTTAAGATCACATCATGGGATAAGATGATATCTAAACTCAAAGGTAAATTCTTACCCAAAGATCACCAAGTTCAAATGTTTATGAGATTAAAATACTTAAGACAAAGGGAAATGGATATTAAGTCTTATACTGAGGTGTTTTACAAATTGATTTTAAGGTTTGGTCATCATGAGAATGAAGATGAAAAAATTGCTAGGTATATTGGTGGTTTAAGGCTTAATATACATGATGAATTGGTTTTGGCTAACCCTAGCAGTGTAGAGGATTGTTATGAAATGGCTATCAGGGTGGAGGAGAAATTGAAGAGAAGGCAAGACAAAGGAGTTAGAGGAAAAGGAGGTGCATCAAGAGGAAGAGGATTCATGTCTAGTTCAAAGCCAACCAATGATAATAAAGAGGATGCCATGAAAGGCCAAGAGCAATCTGATTCTAGAGGTGGATGGAGAGACACAAGAGGCAGATTTGGAGGAGGTAGGAATTCCAACAATGCATTTTTAGGAAGATGCTACACTTGCAACCAGCCTGAACATCCATCCTTCAAGTGTCCTGAAAGGCAAGGCTCAAGCTCTCATGGTGGAGAAAGGAGGAATCAATTAGTGCATGAAGATGAAGAGAGTGTGATTTCACCTATTATTAATCTCACATTAGAAGTTGGAGAGAGTTTGATGATTAGAAGAACATTGCTCAAGGTGTCAATTCTAGAAGAACCCCTACAAAGGAAAGCACTCTTTAGAATCAATTGCAAGGTACAAGGTAAGGTATGTAGGATGGTAGTGGATTCAGGTTCAACTGAAAACATGGTTTCTTTTGAAATGGTGAATAAACTCAATTTGAAAAGAATCCCTCATGATTTTCCTTATAAGGTCTCTTGGTTAAGAAATGGTCAATCATTGATAGTGAATGAGCAAGCTATGGTAGATTTTCAAATAGGTGAGTATAAGGACATTGTTCTTTATGATATTTTTCCAATGGACTGATGTTAGATACTCCTTGGAAGGCCATGGCAGTATGATAGGAGTGTCATCTATGATGGGAAAGCAAATAAGTACTCAATCTTGAAAGATAGACAATGGTTTGTTTTGACTCCTTGGATAGGGGATGAAAAAGGTAAGGAAAAATTCATTATGTGTGGGACCAAGGAACCCCTAAATATTGTGAAAGAGATCAAAAATTCTAATGATATCCACAAATGTAAGTCTGAAAGTGTAAGTACAATAGATCTAAAGGTAAATTCAAGGTTAAAGAAGACAAGGACAGTGAATGCGCATGACAGTGTGATGATAGGGAGCATAGAATGCCCTGTGGCTAAGAGCAGGGGTGAGAAGCCATCAAAATTTGTAGGTACAGTCAATGAAAAGTCTGATTTGACAGTAGTGAAGCAAGGTAGTGGAACAGTGCATGACAATCAAGAAGGACAAGGCAGTAAGGACAGTCCTAGGCCTGAATATGAAAAGAGAATGAAGTCAAGGATTACTAACACAAGTTTTTTTGTAGGTATTAGACTTGGAAAACACCCAAGGGATGAATAAAGGAGGCTGATTGTAGGTACAATGCAAGGTAAACAATCAAATGTTGAGTATTTTGTGTTTATTTTGTCCAATAAGGTCTAAAAAAACCAACCATAATGTAATAAATGCGTTTGTTGAGTCATTTAGGGAAGAAGGTTAATCTTGCACCTACAAGTGTTTGTAGCCTTTGAAGGAAAATCTTGGAGTTTGTATTAGGGGGGTGCAAGGTTTGGGTCTTATGAAGGTGATGAGGCTATTTTCAATCCTTTAGTATGATTCTAAGTGTCATAGGTTGCAAATGATGTATAGGTATTTCAATATGCTTGTAAAAGTAATCCA
>VDFB02000003.1:445150562-445258000 GCA_007258455.2 Sequoia sempervirens | reverse complement strand
AAGAATTAGAAAAGTGTGAACTATATAAATAAATTTAGAATTTATTTATAAGTAGATGAAATAAGAGATTTATTAATTAAATACCTTGTATTTAATTAATTAAGTATCCTGGCCGATTTTAGGTGTATACAATAACTATGTAAGAAAATGTCACTAGATAAATAAAAGGATAACAAGCTTGCATCTGATTCTTATGGACATTAAAAGGTTTTGCAGAGGATTGATAATGCGGCATACAAATTGGAGTTACTTAGGTCAACAAAAATCCATCTAGTCTCTAGTATTCCTTGCTTGAAGAAGGGTATCAAACAAAGAGCCTCAACTTAAATGGAGCTACTAGAGCCTAATGCCGAGGGAAAGATGAATTTAAAACCTGTGTGAATCATTTGAACATGTACTTAAAGGTTATGGATGAGGAAAATCATATAATATTTGATGAAGGAGAAGAATTCTCCAATTGAAGATGCTACATGGGAAAACAAATTATGTAAAAACACCCACAATTGATTTATGTTGAGGACAACACTTCTCAAAAGGAAGTGGGCATGGTACCCCTTTAAACCATTAATTATGATAGGATATGTGTACTTGACATGTTGCTAGCATAACCCTTAATTATGTTATATAATGATAACCCTCATGAGATATGATTAGTCTAGGTGGCATCCAAGACATAAACAGAGTGTATATAAGAGACACTGTGTAATAGTTCAAATGTGTATATATAATAGGAGATTATATTCTTTTCCCTTCACCATATCATAACCCTTATATTTAATATACATATTTATAAAATAATGCATATATATATATATATCAATTGAATATGTTTATCTATATAGACAAACAACTTAATAAAACTGTCCTTATTGAATTTATTATCATATAATGACGCCAGTATTAGCATTTCAACCACTACCGACGCGGACAATAATGAGTCGACAAGAAAGAACGGCGTGGTGTAGAAGAAAGCTGAATGCCAAATGATTGCGCTGCATTTCTCTCTCTTCCGCCATTCATACACTCTGTGTTGACTATTTGTGAGCTTACACTACGTATCACAAAGTTTTGGATAACCGCAGAAACTTCTAATCTCACACAACTCTGGGTAACTGCAGAAGCTTCTAATATCACACAGTTTTGGATAACCGCAGAAGCTTCCAATATCACATATCTTGTAGCTCAATACTCCCTTCAATCAGTCGTCACAACAACGACAATACACATTTTGATGAAGAATAAGAAGAATATGTTACAAGATCTTAGTTGGTCTGGTAAGCCAACAAAATAACTACTTATATACGAGTTGGTACAACACTTGCAACGAGGAAAAAAGGCAAGCAAAGTGCGAGTGTATACGCCTGTGACTTCAAACATTTAACATACTCTCAACTACTTCTCAACTGGTCGAAACATTCAATTTGTTCACGAAATCCTCTCAAAAAAGCCTTCAAAACATTATAATTATTTATTTCTTAACTTACCCAACTATACTTAACCAATAAAGAAGATTCTATACAGACATCATCGTACTTTTATTATTAATTAAGGACAGTATGGCCCAAATTGACCAAGCTTTCTGCCATGAAATTAGGGTTTTGATCTTTTTTGTTATGCATTTGTACAAGCAACTGTAATATGCTAAAGCTGTGTTTTTTATCAGTAAACAATTCCACCATGGCCTACGTATGCTGAGATAAACAAGATTAGGTAGCCTGTCTTTTGCATGCAATCTTATGCAGGAACGTAAGATGGTAAAGAGGAGAAGAACTGAGAAAGTGAAGTTGAAATTCTGGAAGAAATTTGCAAAATTCGTTGATGGGGATGGTGAAAAGAGCCTGAGTTTTTCGTGTTGAATTTTAGGACAAAAGCTAATCTTGCAAGAAAAAGCAGTAAAAGAAATACGGAACTAAGAATTTTTTAAGATTTTTTCTTTTTCAAATGTTCAACTTAAGCTGAATTTAATTATTCTTTTTTTGTTGGTATTTCTAATGAGAGATAAATAGTTCGGCGCAATTGCATAGAGGAGTATTTGGTTACGTCGATTTCGTGTGAGGAAGAAGAAGAGTTAAGAGAATGGTAAAGACTGGACAAAGATACCTTTGCAGATTTGGACATGAGACCAATATTATATGAATTGATGTTTAGGTTTGTAATTATTACAAGATTGAAAGTTTGTGAATAATATTTGTATAATATGTTCAAGGAGCTTTGATTTCCAAACTGTTTAAGATAATGTAAGATCTGGAAGTGCCGTGGAGTGTTTGTGTGGAATGATTTATGAAAGAATCATCATTGCGTTGATTGAATTAGCTTGGAAAAATCCATCCACATAGGTAGTGAAACAGACGACTGTATTTATTAAATACATGTTAGAAATTATTTGTTTATTCTCAAAGTCATGCTATTCCTTAGTGCTTTATTAATTATAATAGATGTGATTATTTTATGTTATAAATGGTTTATATTGTATCTCTTTACTTTCTTATTATCATAAATGTAAATAAAGGTTATGATCAATAAAAAAATATTGAATATATTATTGGTGTCATTAGTTTATCATATAAATTTAGTGAAGTGCAATGTTTATGATATAAATTAAATAAAATTATGAAAAAGAAAGGAAACTTATGATGAAAATAGAGACAAGTAGAGGTAAATAATAATTGAAGTGTTTTTCTTTTATCCATGTAGCCATAGGATCATGAACAAATCCGTACCCATCATGAAGATCTTAAATCTAAGTGTACAATATAGAGAAAGAGAATATGTGAATCCTTGCCATCATTAATGTGATTCACAAACAAGTAGACCAAATAGATAATATATAGGGAGTAGAAAAATATCATATTTTTGCTTCAAATCTGATGTTAGATAAGGAAAAACATACATGTTACAATACTTCTTATGCTCTATGTGAGTATCAAAGACACATGTTAGAATTCATAAAATTCCCCCCATAACAATGTAGTAAATTTCTAAAGATATGAGAGATAAATGATTAATACTCTTATAAGAATAAATATATACTATTCTAATTATGTTTTCTTCCACTTTCAAGGAAAATTGGTATTTTCACTCTAAAGTATGCACCCTCAACATAGTTAGCTCCTTTTGAATGCTCAAGCCTAAAATAGTAAATTAATGTCTCTATCCATCTTCTCTTACTCAATTATAGTTTAAGCATATCATATGGTTAATTTGTGAAATTATTAAAGATACTCATTAATTGATGTCTTGCATTGCTTAAATTTTGTAATCTATTAAAAGCAAGAACTAATAATCTATGAGAACAAATTTGTTCTTTATCATACTAACCCTATTACTCCAACTAATGGTCCATCCCTTTTCCTTCTAAACTCATCCCTATTATAGATTACAACTTCAAGCTTTATCCCTCATACATAGATTTTTTTATGATCTCTAATTCTTGATTGAATGTTTTATATATTTCTCATCAACATTGTGACAATGGAATTGTGATCCATCAATATTATTATATCTTTTTCCACTATGTGTATCACAAATCCATTGTCATACTACATTTAACATAATAATATACTAAATATAATGAGTAATGGGAACTTACTATGATATACATGATAATAATATATAAAATCAAGGCACAATATCAAGAAACTCAAACACAATATGGACAACTACTTTTTGTTCACATTTTCCTATATAAAATTTATAAAAAATAAAGTTGATTATTATTCAATCCTACTTTTCATTTATACTTTTTTATATTAAGTATAGAAGGAATAGAGAATACAGTTTTCATTTATACTTTGCTAGAGAGTCAAATCAAATATATGAATTGTTAAAAAAAAAGTCTAGCGTTCAATTCTATATCAAATTTCTTAAGGATGTCCTTTAAATCAAATAATTAATATAAGATTTTTACATGAGGTAACTATAATTTAATGAAATTATTATTATAAAATGAATAATTCTACAAAGTTGTATATTATTAGTTGTATTTTCTTATGATATTTCTATATCACATAACATCTAAAAAAAATCATGAAGTTCCCTTTTATACAACTTAAATCTTGTTAATGTTTAATATTTCTTCAATTATGAAATATAAGAAATAACTTATTTATTTTATACAACTTAAATTTTGTTAATGTTTAATATTTCTTCAATTATGAAATATAAGAAATAACTTATTTATAGTAATATACATTTAAAAAAAAAAAATCATCCAAAAATTTTAAAATTATAGAATATCATTAAAGAATGCTAAACAAAAAATAAAAAATCTTAAAAAATAATTAATAAAACAAGAAACTAAATAACATAAATTTGATAATATTGAAGAAATTTGTACTTGTTAGGGTTATTTGGAGGTCTTACAGAAAAATACAACTCATATTCTTAAAAATTATCTTCTTTTTGGAGAAACAACTATATTCTTGCAATTTTTATCACATTTTATTCAATTTATTAAAGTAATAATTACTTATGTAGCAAGATTTAGTAAAAAACAATGTATTATTAAAAACATTTATCTTGTATTTGAAATTTAATAAAAAAAATTATACAGAAATTTGAAAACTACCATCCAATTTACTATTAAAGAATGTTACATGTGCATAATCGCATTTATATTTTAGTCTTTTTCTTTCTTAATTTTTTGAAATAATAATTTATAAATTAAAATTATATATATTCGATCATGGAGTATGATCCGACACGTTGATATAAAAATTGCACACAGTTTTTTCCAAAAATCTGCTTACTAACATCATGGATTGTGGAAACAAAATGTTATTAATTTAAAATTGATGATAAACAAACTAATAATTAACAATTTCATTCTACATTTAATTAATAAATTAAGAAGAAAATATTCTAATTAACTATACTAATGGAAGTTAATATAAATGAACTATGTGTTGGAAGTGTGAAGTCCAATGGACTTCATCCTTTCCACTTTCTCCTAATTTATCTCACCATCATGACTCTTCGGTGCTTTCCTTGTGGATAATGTTACAAAAAGATATTGTATATGTTGTTGCTAATGTACCAAAAATAGTATTAATAAAATTGAGATTTTCCCTCCTTCCATGGATGTAGCCATATTGGTGAACCATGCAAAATTTTTGTTATGCATCCTTTTTACTTCTGAGTATTTAATTCTTCTTTCTTGTTTATTTTTATCTTCTCTTAATTGTTCAAAAATTGGTATTAGAGCTCGATGAAGAATCCAATAGAGAATTTGCAAAATGATTTCCAAAAAATGGAAGATATAGATAAATAGAGAATTGAAAATTTCTCAGGGAAAAATTTTGGACTTTGGAATATGTAGATGGAATCATTGCTGATTCAAAGAGACCTTTCAATCACGTTAGAAGGAAAAGTGAAGAATCCAACTACGATGGTTGAAGAGGAGTGGGAGAAGTTGGATAAGAAGGTGAGAGCAACCATCATTCTCTCATTATCCAGTAATGTTTTTATTGAATTTTTCATAGGAAAAGGCATTGAAAGGATTATGGGACAAATCAGATGGCATGTATGAGGTGGTTTTTGCTTCAATCAAGGTTTTCCTCATGAAAATTTTATACAATTTAAAGATGAAAAGGAGGAAACATGTCAAATTGTCTAAAAATATTCAATACATTGATCAACCAATTGGTTTTTGTAATCATCAATTGGATGATGAAATCAAATCCATTATATTGTTGTGTTATCTACTAGACAGCTGGGAAGTAGTGATGGCAATAAATAATTCGGTATTCAGAAAAAAAAAACCCTAAAATTTGATGATGTTCTTGCCACTCTTCTAAGAAAAGATATGAGGAAAATTCAAGGAAACTCATTGGGTGATGCATTAATTTTTGGAAATAGAGGAAGGCCTCAGGATAGGGGCAAAAATTACAATAGGAGGAGATCAAAATCTATAAGAAGATCCAAGTCAAGGGGAAGAAATGACTTGGTTATTGGTTTTGTGGTAAAGAAGGTCACATCAAGAAGAATTATTGGTCATAAAAAAAGGTGCAAAATCAGCCAAAAGATAGTGAAGTTAACACAACATATGAACAAGATGAAGGTGCACTAGTATTGTCAACAAGCGACACTACAACTGATTCGTGGGTATTGAACTTCGATGCCTCTTTTCATGCAACATCGTGCTGAAAAGTTTTTAAAAACTATCACGAAGGAAAAATTGGTAGAGTCTACCTTGGTGACAATGAACCTTGTGACATAGTCAACAAAGGTGATGTGATGTTGACAGTGAAAAATAGAAATAAATGGTTGTTGTGAGATGTGATATACATGTTCCCAAGTTCAAAATAAATCTGATCTCCATAGGACAACTTGATGCTCAAGGATGCAACATCACCTTTTCTTCAAACTCTTGGAAGGTGACCAAATGAGCCTTGGTAATTGCAAGAGGCCACAAATTGGGTACCTTATATGTGTTATAAATTCACACTGAAGTTGGAGCTATGATGACAGTTGTGGATAACAGTACAAAGCTTTGGCACAAGAGGCTTAGACATATGATCAAGAAGGGACTTGAAGTTATTCTCAAAAGGAATCAACTTCTAGGTTTGAAATAAGTTGACTTGGAGTTGTGTGAGAATTGTATATACAAAAAACAAAGGAAGATCAATTTTTCGAAGTCTAAACATGACAAGAAGTCAAGGCCTTTGGAGCTCATGCACTTAGATGTATTTGGTCGTACCGAGGTAACCTCTATTGGATGAACAAATTATTTATCTTTTATTGATGATTGCACTCACAAATTTTGGGTGTATATGCTAAATGGGAAATCAAAAGTATTTAGAAAATTTAAAGTTTTCAAAGCTATTGTTGAAAATTAGACCAATAATAAAATCAAATGTTTAAAAATAGATAATGTTGGGGAGTATTGCTCTTTGTAATTTGACAAATTTTGTGTAGATAATGGTGTCCAACATACTGAGATTTTTCCATTCACTCCTCAAGAAAAAGGTGCGCTCGAGAGGATGAATCAAACAATTTTGGAGAGAGCTCGATGTATTCTTTCTAATGCATGTTTGCGCAAGGAGTTTTGGGCAAAAGAATTGAATACATTAGTATACTTTATTAATCAATCTCCTTCATCTCGATTGGATTTTGACACTATAGAGGAGACATGGTTGGGTAAAAGGATTTCCTACAATCACCTACGATTTTTTGGCTATGAAGCATTTGTTCATGTTCCCAAGGAGAAGAGAACATAATTGGATCCCAAATTTGGACGGTGTATCTTTATTGGCTATGGAGAAGAACAATATGGCTTTTGATTGTGGAATCTGATTATAAACAAATTAACTAGCAGTCAAGATGTGGTTTTTAATGAGAAGGAATTTCTAGGTCCATAAGCATAGGGAACACAAGCAAAGGAGTGTGTGCCATTATCATACATTAGTAATTCATAGTTTTCACATCCAAATGTGGCACCAAAAATTGAAAGAAATTTATAAACAACTACACATGACATAATTAGAAAAAAAATCAAGGTATTCCAATGGTGGTAAGAGTTGGAGATAATGTGCAGTCAACAACAATAAAATTTGTGTGATTTGTTGAAGACCCCACACAGCTCCAAGCAGAGCCACCCCCAAACCTACCGTCTACTTTTGTTGAATCCCATGTTGGAAGTAATCCTATTGTCACATGATCCCTTGAAGAATACTCTTCACTGCCACAACATATGGAAATACCAAACCTACTACTCACACCAAGTCTGAGACACATTGCCATTGGAAATGCTCATTCCACACAACTTGCACTATATCCACAAGTAACAAACTTAACACCCATGCAAGGTTATGATTTTGGTGTTTTTCCTCATAATTCTAGTTTGCGCAATTAAAATTATATGTAGTGGCTTCCTCACAGGTGTTCGTAGCCTATTTTGGGAGGAGATGATCCCACACGACCCTTAAAAAAATGTTTTCTATCATCAAATTTTGTATATGCTCCTTCCATGGGTAATATTAATCAAAAAAATGTGTCTAAGTTGCAGGGTAATACAAAAAATAATGGTCATACATAGGCTTCTAATACATAGAGTAGTGCTAGCAATTTTGGTGATAATATACAAAGGTATAATAGTGGTGATACTAATGTTGGGGGCAATTTATAACATGTAATAAATGCATAGAACCAAGCTCCTCAATTGAGGAGGTCCACCAGGGAACGTTGACCTCCAACAAAGTTAGAAGACTACCAATTATTGATCTATGATTAGGAAGAGCCAACTACTTTCTAAGAAGCTTGTAAAGATATTGATCATGACAAGTGAATGGATGCCATGAAGGAGGAATGGACTCATTAATTGCCAATCACACTTGGGATTTGGTGAAGCTTCCACCCAGTCGAAGAGCCTTGAAGGATTGATGGGTGTATTGATTGAAAGAGGAAGAGGTAGGTATAAAACATTATTGGGATAGATTGATAGTCAAGGCTTATGATCAAAAAAAGGGGATTGACTTCAATGAGATCTCCTCATCGGTTGTGAAGATGACTACTATTGAAGTGGTTTTAGGCCTCACAGTGATTTATGATCTTGAAATTGAGCAACTTGATGTCAAAACTATATTTCTCCATGGCAACATAGATGAAGAGTTATATATGCTATAGGATGAAGGTTTTTAGAAACAAGGGCAAGACGATTTGTATTACAAATTGAGGAGAAGTTTGTATGGGCTCAAAAAATCCCCACAACAGTAGTATCTCAAGTTTGACTCCTTCATGACTGAGCAACATTCACCTATTATGAATATGATATGTGTGTCTACTATAATGTATTAGATAATGGTAATTTTTTCTTATGTTGCTCTATGTTGATGATATGCTAGTAACTAGGGCTAGTATGAGTGTTGCTCATGATTTGAAATAATAATTGGGTCACAAGTTTCTAATGGAAAATTTAGGGGAAACAAAGAGGATTCTTGGTATGAGCATAATCTAGGATAGATGGAAGAGAGAATCAAATTGTCACAAGATAAACACATTAACAAAGTTTTGGGTTTAATATGCAAAGTGCTAAGGCTATAAGCGCTCCTCTGGTTTATCACCTTCGTTTATCAAGTCCACAATGTGTCCCAAGACACAAGAACAAGAAGAAATGAAAGGTATCACATATTCATCAACTGTTGGGAGCCTTATGTATGCTATGGTATGCACTCATCTAGACATTACTCATGTAGTGGGAGTGGCGAGCAAATTTATGAGTAACCCAAGTAAGATATTTTGAAAGGAACCTCAAATTATGCTTTATGTTTTAGTGGGAAAGATGCACGGTTTTGCAAGGTTTCATTGATTCTGATATGGCTAGTGATTTGGACAAACAAAGATCATCTATAAGTTATGTTTTTATATTTGTTGGGGTAGGGACTAGTTGGGTTTCTAGACTGCAACAAGTGGTTGCACTTTCAAGTACCAAGGTCGAATACATTGCTCATATTGAAGGTGCAAAGGAAATGATTTGGTTGCAGTGATTGTTGGGCGAATCGAGATGTAAACATGTTTTCATGCTATCTTGTGATAGCAACAACACTATTCACTTGACAAAGAATGTAGCATTCCATAATAAAACCAAGCATGTTGAGCTACGATATCACTTCATTTGAACTATTATTGAGGAGGGTAAACTTAACGTTGAGAAGATCCATATCAAGGTGAATTTGGTTGATGCATTGACAAAGGTAGTTTTGAGGGAGAAGCTTGAGTTTTGCAGGGATTCTCTTGGCATTACAAGATGTGACAATAACACTAGAGTAGGGGAATATCTCTAGAATTTACAACAATGGTTGGACTTCGAGTGGTAGATTGTTGGAATTGTGAAGTCGAATGGACTTCGTCCTTTCCACTTCCTCCTAATTTCTCCCACCATCATGACTCTTCGGTGTTTTCCTTGTGGATAATGTTACAAAAATATATTGTATATGTTGTTAATAATGTACAAAAAGTCAGTGTTGATAAAATTGAGATTTCCGTTGATTCCATGGATGTAGCCATATTGGTTTAAACCATGTCAAAATTTTGTTATGTGTCTTGTTTACTTCTAAGTATTTAGTTTTTCTTTCTTGTTTATTTTTATTTGCTCTTAATTTTTCAACACTATGATAGTAATATACATTCCATTTTGACCTTATTTATCTATAAAATAAATATCATTATTTGAAAGAATATTTTTAACTTAATATACTTTTTACATTTACACATTATTGAAATTTTGAATTATAACTAAAAAGTTGTATTAGTTTATACCATTTAAATATGAAAAAAATAGTTTAACATATATATACACATTATATATAAAAAAAATACACATTTTGTAGAACATGTAATAAATAATGACCAATGACATATACAATGATGAAATTTTACTAATAATGTATAAATAATACTGTTATACTAAATTTTATTTGCAAGTTTGACTCATATGATCAAAACTTTTAAAAGACTTCACTTTTTAAACTAGTAAATTGAATGACTTATATACCATGATTACATATTTAAATTCATTTAAATGTTCAAATACATTATTAAAGACTTCAACGTTATGTACATCATTCAATAACAAATCTTTCTAAATCTCATAGCTTATGGAGCTTGACTTCTTTCTAAATCTAACTCACAACAATATCAGTGAAAAGAAAGTGAACCTATAATCGTTACATAATAAACTTTATAAAAGACTTCATCATCAATAATTATCTATATTATTCAATAAAAAATCTTTCTAAATCTCATATCTTATGAAACTTGACTTCTTTCTAAATCCAATATAACCCACAACAATAATGAATAGAAAATGATTTTATAGTTTGTAAATAACATAACAAATACTTTTATGTGCATTACTCAATAACAAATCTTTCTTGACTTCTTTCTAAATCCAATATAACCCACAACAATAATGAATAAAAAATGATTTTGTAGTTCGTAAATAACATAACAAATAACAAATACTTTTATGTACATTATTCAATAACAAATCTTTTTTGACTTCTTTCTAAATCTAATATCTCACAACAATATCAGAAAATGACCCTGTAGTTCATAGATAGCGTTACATAATCAATTTTCAGTAGCACAGAAACATTTTGTTACAGAACAAGTAGGATGGTATACCTAACATAACGGTTGAAAACCCTAATAATAATATATACCAGTCATATAGTGAATACCCATTAGTATACGCTATGATAATAATCTATACCAGTCATATAGTGAACACCCATTAATCTAATAATGCCAGATTGCTTGTTCAGGACTTCTGCACCGTTGTGATAGTTAGCAGACATTTAGTGGTTGAGAGTTAGGAGAAAAACGTTAAGGAATATGTCTGGAAAGTGATAAATTAGATTTCTGTGTATCCCAGTTGAATAATTTCGTATTAAACTGTGTTTTTTTGATTCAACACGTCACGCAATTAAGGAAAAGAGATCTCATTTGGACCATACTACGTATGCTATGACGACCTGAAATTCATGTGAAATTCTTAATAAAAGAATGGATTCTTCCATTTTCTCCACCTCTAAAATTCATGTGTAATTGCAGAAGATGCGTTGTCTCCCGTGACTGGATTTAATGTGTGAACTTAAAATATCAAATTTCTTAGCATTTTGTATCTTCAAGCCGTCAATTTTGGTCACATGGGACTGCTGTCTCTCACGGATCCACCGCCATTCTTTGACGGTTACACTAAGAAAGTTACTTAGACAAAATGTCAACGATTTCGACTCAAAAAAGTTAAAAGGAATGCCCTTTCTATAAGGTCAATAAAGTCACATCTTTAGAGTTCATATGGGGCAATGGTCTAGAGCATAAAAACATAAACAAAGTCAGTAGGTGGCAAGAGTAGTAGCACTGGGGAGAGGAGGAGGATCTCTATCATGTGGTTTACCCTATATATTAGTATGATTAGGAATGTCCATAGAAGGGTTTTACCCTATACGCTCTAGGAATTTTGCATGTTTGTTTATTGTCTTTAACAATTGTTCCATATGATTGACTCACTACTATGGGTTTGACCAAAGGAGAACACTCCTAGATTAGTGCAATCCTAAACAATATCTATAGTCACCGCCCCTTTTTTAAATCTACATGGGAGACACTACAGCAAACAATATTAATAAAGTTCAGATCCATGGACTAGATCTAGGTCTATCCATATAGTTTATTTCTATACTTCTAGAGGTCAACTCCATAGTTGTCAAGGTGAACTAGAATGCGAAATTGTCTCTTTGTAAATCTCAAATGTGTTTCTCTAATATGTCCTAATATGTTGACATAATTATAAATCATCCAAAAGTATCTAGCTTAAAAGGATCAAAGTTGAACCTAGAGCTAGGTACCTTTGTTTTATTTATTAAAATCTTACATATTATGTCATTTTCAATCCCAAATATTTATCCAAGGTTAATTTATTACATTTTAAATTGATTATTTTACCTAGGATATTTTATGTGAGGAATTAATTTCTTTCACATAAAATGGTTAACCCAGCATTCCATCACTTGTAGGGTTTTATCCTTAGGGTTTATTATTCTACAATATGAATTTCAATCTAAATTTTTTGACTGCTTAAAGTTATTATTTTAGAACTACTATTTGGATCCACTCTCATTTAAGTTATTTTTGTAGTAGTTTCACCTTGTTTCTCAATATTTGGTACAAAAAGTAATTGTTTTATATAGAGAGGAACACCTTTCTATTAAGTGTTGAAGGCTTTTTTTCTATAGTTGGAGTTTTTACATTGTGATTTTATAGGCGTGAGCTAAGGATTTTAAACCATGACTTCTACTTCTCATATGAATATTGAGAAATTCAATGGTACCAAATACGAGATGTAGAATTTGAAGATGGAAGGTCTCATGAAGAAATAGATAAATGGTTTCCTATTTCATAAGAAAAGAACCCATCTAATACATCTAATGAAGTTTTTTTAAATTAGACAAGGCATGATGAACCATGCATTTGTGTCTTGCAAACTATATCCTCTTAATTTTTTATGAGGAGACTACCACACACAAGTTTGGAAGTGTATTGGTGATATCTATCAAATCAAAAGTCTTACAAATAATTTATACCTAAAAAGATGGTTATTTGTAATAAAAATGAAAGATAGTGATTTTATTGTAAACTATTTTAGTATTGTGATATTGCTATCAGGATTCAACCATGTAGTTTTATGAGTCACACTCATTGACCCATGTGTCATGTGTAGTGGTTCACAAGAAAAAATCTCTCATGATAGTGAATAGTCAACTTAACACTCATTACATCTAGGTGATGCTCACAAAGGTGAAGCACTGGGTCTTTCCGACAGGTCACCCATCTCAGTACTACTCTAGCTCAAGCACACTAAACCATGGATTTTTTCTCCAAGGCTAAACCCACTTAGCTTGCAACCCCATTTGTAAAGCTCCATGGGGTTACAAGCTAAGTGGGTCTAACCTTGGAGAAAAACTCCATGGTTAATCTTAGGGAAAACTTTAGTGGCGAATCTTTTCCAATTGGCGAATTCTAGAAATCAGGCAAGTCAAAATTGGCGAATTCATGCAAACCAACAGGGTGTCCAAATCACCCGAATTTTATGAATTATCGGTCCAATGCATGTCCATTCACCAACGATTTATTTTGTGAGGCATATTTAAGCAATAAATTTTCCATAAAAAACTACACGTTTTGATGAGGGCTACACCACCCAAAACCCATAGAAATCACAACATATACCAACATGGAAGATGTGAGACAAAAAAATGACTCACTTTCAATTATTTTTAGAAAATGAAATTAAAAATTCAAAGCTTACATGCTACAGCCTCATGGGCTTGATTCATTACAACAAAATCAACTCAGAAAAGAAAAATCTACTATTTGGAGCCACAATTTGCACCATCAGGGTCACCTTCTACAACCCCCACTTAACCCTTTTTATTTTCCCCAACGACTTCCCTAGAATGATCTAGAAAGTACAAATTTCCCCTTTTTGTTTTGGTGCCAAAAGTTCCGCCATTTGATTTCTAGCCTAGGAAGAATTTTTTTATGAAATTCACTTTTTAGAGGACCAACTTTGCAAGGCCATAACCTTTGATCTGGGTGTCTAATTTACTATTATTGCATATTTTTGGAAATCTCTCAACAAGCTCTACAATGCATAAATCCACCGTAGTTCAATTCGGCCACCTTTTGAGTTGTTTTGGGAACTCTAAAGTTTTATATTTGAATTTGAAGCTGCATTGGAAAAATTTCCTGGGACATAAACTTTAATTTCTCCCAAACCATGCAAGGTATTGAGGTGATTCTTTCATGATCGGAAATGTTTGAAATGTTTTTCAACTCTACTCCTTGGGGTAAATTTTCACATCCATACGAGCCTGTTTAGGCCAATTTACTAAAAATTGTAAGTGCTCTTTTTTTGCTATTTTTGATGCCTAATAGTCTTATATCCCCTAAGTGCCATCATGGGACTCAAACAAACTAAATAAAATAAAGAAAACATTTTTTTTGGGTGATGCAAGATTTATCTACACCGTTGGATGCTCCTACATCAAACACCCAAGGTAATTTGAAAAGTGACCCTATCACTTCTTAGGAGTTAGAGGAAAACCAAGACATTTAACCTCAACCTCAGATAACCATGATGAATCTTCAGCAAGCTTTCCTCTCCATTTCACCAAGTACTCTACATATTGTCTATTTCTTGTGCTTCTACCCACATGGCTATCCAGGATTTCTTCAATCTCTTCCTTCTTTGAAGTAGGTACTAGAATCTTCAATTGTTCATTTATCAGACTCTCCTCTATATCACCTTCATGATACTATGTCAAGTCAACAATGTTTAACATAGGAGAAATGTTTATTCCACTAGGAAACTATACCTCATAAGCATTTCCTGAATCATGCTTCTTTAGGATCTTGCATGGTCCAAACTTTTTTATCTTTAACTTGTTGTATGTACCAACTGGAAACCTTTCCTTTCACAAATGAACCATGACTTCATCTCCTACCTAGATCTCTATATACCTCCTTTTCTGATCTATTTGATCCTTATATTGTGAGTTCATCAAGTATTGATATGTTTCTTCACCTCTTCATTCAAATTATTCAAGTGCTCAGCAAAATCTTTAGCCTCAACACTACTCTTCTCCCCCTTATCTATTTTTCTCAATTTAGAAGCAGTTCTTGGACTACTCCCATATACAATTTGGAATGGTGATTTACCAGTGCTCATATTGACAAAATTGTTGCAAGAAAATTTCGCTTGTGGTATAATCAAATCTCATCCCTTGAGCTTATCTCCAACTAAGCATCTTAGTAGGTTGCCCAAACTCCTATTCACCACCTATGCTTGTCCATCAGTCTGTGGATGGTGTGTAGAACTGAACTTCAAATATGTCTTCAACTTCTTCCATAATGTCCTCTAGAAATAACCAACAAATTTGGTATCTATGTATAAAACTATACTCTTCGGTAGACCATGTAGTCTCACCACCTCTCTGAAAAACAACTCTGCAACATGAACAACATTGTTGGTCTTACGACATAGAATGAAATGTGCCATCTTTGAAAATCTATCCACCACCACAAATATGGAATCATGCCCTCTCTGTGTCCTTGGAAATCCAAGAACAAAATCCATGCTAATATCCTCCCATGGCCTCTCAAGTACAAGTAATGGTTAATACAATCAAGTATTCTGACTTGTTCCTTTCCCCATCTAACATACTCTACAACTTTGTACAAACTTCACATCTTCTTGTAACTGTGGCCAATAACAATTCTCACTGACAAGAGAAATGGTCTTATCTCGACCAAAATGTCTATCCAATCATCCACTGTGTTTCTCCTTGATTAGATTCTCTCTCATAGAACTCCTTGGAATGCATAATTGGCTTTCTCTAAACAACATCCCATCTTGGATTAAGAAATTCAACCATCTCTTCCTATCCAATGTAACAGGTTCCAAACAAGCCTTCCAAGCTTCTACAAAGTCTGGATCTTCTAGATACAAAATCTTGAGTTCATTGAACCCAACAACCTCTATATTCATCTATATCAACACATTTTCCCTTCTACATAAGTCATCTACAACTCTGTTTGACCTTCCACTCCTATGCTTCAAAACAAAATTATAACTCTGCAAAAACTCAACCCATTTTAAGTGTCTTTGATTCAACTTTCCTCGACTATTGAGATACTGCAAAGCCTAGTGATCAGTATATAAAACAAATTATTTTGGCAACAAATAGTGTCTCCATTTCTTCAAAGCCTGAACTATAGCATAAACCTCTTGATCATAGATAGAATATTTCTTCTTAGCATCATTTAACTTCTCACTAAAATAGGCAACAGGCTTACTTTCTTGACTCAAAACAACTCCTATGGCAATGCCACTAGCATCACAATCTACTTGAAAGACCTTATTGAAATCTGGAAGTGCCAAAATAGGTTGCTTTGTAACTTTCTTCTTCAACATATCAAAAATTTTGGCTGCTACTATGGTCCACTTAAAATATTTTCTATCCCCTCTCATCACTTCAGTTAGAGGTGCACAATTTATACTACTGAAATTCTTAATAAACTTTATGTAAAAAATTGCTAGACCATGAAATGATCTTACCTAGATGTAACACTCCTTAGGGTAGGCCATTCAATGATAGCTCTCACCTTCTATGGATCCATTTTAAGACCCTTTGCTGAGACAACAAATACTAGATACACCAACTCTCTTTTCACAAAACTACATTTCTTCAAATTAATCAACAACTTCTCCTCCCTTAGCTTCTCAAAAAACTCTTCTAATATGAATCAAGTGCTCCTCCAATGTCTTACTGAAAATTAAAATATCATCCAAATAAACAATAAAAAAATTTCCTAAAAATTCTTTCAATACCTCATTCATAAGTTGCATAAATGTGCTTGGTGCATTAGTTAGCCCAAAAGGCATGACTAACCATTCATACAAGCCCTCCTTGGTTTTGAAGGTTGTCTTCCATTCATCTCCTTCTCTAATATGGATCTGGTGATATCCACTCTTCAGATCTATCTTTGTGAAATACTCAACTCCACTCAAACAATCCATAATGTCATCCATTCTTGGCAAGGGAAATATATACTTGATGGTGATCTTGTTGATGGCTCTAGAGTCTATATACATTCGCCTTTTCCCATCTTTCTTTGGAGCTAGTACTGTAGGTACTTCACATGGATTCAAACTCTCCCTAATCAATCCTTTTTGCAGGAACTCTTGCACTTTTCTGTTCAACTCTTCACTCTTTGTTGGAGTCATACAATGAGCAGCCTTATTTGGAAAACTAGCTCCAGGAATCAAGTCCATCTGATGACTAATATTTCTTACTAAAGGAATCAACAAATCTGAAACCTCTATAGGTAACTCAATAGTATCTTCTTTATCAACTCTAGGGATCAATAAAAAACACATATGCTCATGCTTCATACCTTCTAGGAACTTTCTTCCATCAACCAAACAAATTCTTGCATTCTTGTATACCTTTTCTTCTACCTCTTTCAAGGGCTTCAACTTATGATGAACCGCATCCTTTTTCAAAGAATAGGTGTTGACATGTCCATCATGTACTGCTCATCCATCAAATTGTCACAATCTTCCTAACAACATATGACAAACATCCATAGGCATAATATCACATAATACCTCATCATGGTAATTTTCAATCTTGAACTTTACCAGACATTGTTCATTTACCAAGGCTTTATGGTCCCTCTGCAACCAAGCAATCTAGTAGTTCAAATGCCTTCTTCTCTCCAACTACAACTTACAAAACTTTTCTTCTAAAACAAGGTTATCTGTACTACATCCATCAATAATAACATTGCAAACTTTACCTTCACACTTACATCTGGTGCAAAAACAACTCTTCCTTTGAGTTGGTCCCTTCTCTTCATTCAACAAGGCTCTTTTGGTAGCAAGAACCTCTCCTCTTTCTACATCCTCAAAATGTGAAGACTCATCATCTTCATCTACATGTGCAACTCGTGCATTACCCTCAGGTCTTCTATTTTTCCTTCCTTGATGTTGAGAACTCTCATAGGCTATATGTCCTTCTCCACACTAGAAACAGATTCCACGGAAGACTCCTCTTCCTGATTCTCATCTAGATCTTCCCCTTCCTCTTTGGTCTCCATTATTCTAATCATGAGGATAGTAGGTGTTATCTCCTTTTTGGTTTTGGCTGCTACTGGAGCCTTCACCCTTCTTTTGATCTTCATTTCGACCTCCATGTGACCATCCACCAATCTTTCCTCCACAGCCTCCACTTCGTTGCTTGTTCTCAAACCTATTGTTTAGTCGCTCTTCAACCTTTAGAGAAAACTAATGATGTAGGAGCATCCAGGGTGTAAGAGCAATCTTGCATCACCCAAAAAAAAAATCTTTCTTTTCAATAAGGGCTAAATTTGGCAGGGTTACTATTTTAGTAAGTTTGCATTTATGCATAGTTGGACATAACATCTAACATAGACCTCCAAAATGGTAAATTGAAGCCACTGGTGAAGAAATCACTTCAATGTCATTTGTCATTTGAGAGATATTAAAATTTTAGTTTTTAAAAAATTCTAGTAAAATCTTCAAAGTCAATTTTGAGGCTCTTAGAGGCTCCGGATGGGCCTGAAAATTGGTGGAAAACTAATATTGTTAGCTCAGAAGATTTCTTGAGATCTTTTCAAAAAGGTATTATAATAGAAAATCCAACGGTCGGATCAAAAGTTATGACCCCACCAAGTTGTACTACCAAAAATAATAAAATTTCAAAATATCTTCTTGAGGAAGTTACACCTTCTAGAAGATTCTAGGGTGGTTACACTTTCTAGAATATTCTAGGGTGGTTACACATTCCAAATAAAGGATGTAAAGGGGGACTATAGAAAGGATGCCAGAGTAGTGTAGATGGTGGCTCTGATTTGCATACTTGCAAATTTATGTAATCAGAAAGCCCAAGTGATGGCAAATATAATGATGTAATTTCATTTTCATTTTAGTGATAATAGAAAATATTTGCTATCCTTCTTGCATTTTTTTTGTGCCATTATCTTTTTTTTTTGTGAGTTTTAGATCGTAAGGGGTGTATCCTTCATCAACTATAAGTTTCTTCAATGGTGGTCATTCTTACCAATGCCAATTCTTCCTATATGCTTGGCTTCAACCTGTTAATATAACGTGCAACTTTCTCCTTATTCGCCTTAGAATGTCCTATCTGAATCAGAACCTTGTGAAATTCCTCTATGTATTCTTTTACCATCCTTGTCCCTTGCCTCAAGCTCTACATATTCTTGAGTAGCTCCAATTCATAATCGATTGGAATAAATTGTTTCTTCAATTTTGACAAAATTATGCCCCATCTAGAAATTTTATCTTTCCCTTTTCTTCCTCTTTCTAACTGGACCTCTTTCCACCATATACTGGTGTGACCTTTCAATTTTTTCTTCGCAAACCTCACTCTATGAGGATCTTCTATCTCAAACTCGAAAAAAATTTCTCCATGTCATTGATCCAATCAAACAAATTCTTTAGGATTCAGTTTTCCACTAAAAGTTGAAACCTCCATTTTAGGTCTCTTCCCAATGCTTGAGATCGCTTGTAGAAATCTTGTTTCTCCAGGATCCATTGGATCTAGCTCTTCCTCTTCCATTTCATCTTCATTTTCATCTCTTTCATGTTGTACATCTCTTCTTCAAACCTCTTGTTGCAAGGTTTCTAATTGCCTTCTAAGGGCTCTAATTTCATCTCTTGGTGGATCTCTTCCTCCATGAGCTTAACCTCTACCTCTACCATACTAGAAAATTCTTGGAGGAATCTTGAACTCAACCCACACTCACAGGTCCAGATGCAACCATCTCATTTTCGACGCTTTGTTACAGGCTCAGGAACTCCTACTTTGATACCACTTGATGAGGGCTACACTGCCCAAAACCCACATAAATCACAACAATAGATACCAACACAGAAGATGCAAAACAAAATAATGAATCACTTTCAATTATTTTTAGAAAATGAAATTACAAAATCAAAGCTTACATGCTATAGCCTCATGGGCTTGATTCATTACAATAAAATCAACTCAAAAAAGAAAAATTTATTATTCAGAGTCGCAATTTGCACCATTAGGGTCACCTTCTACAACCCCCACTTAACCCTTTTTATTTTCCCCAATAACTGCCCTAGAACATTCTAGAAAGTACAAATTTCCCCTTTTTTTTGGTGTCAAAAGTCCTACCATTTGATTTCTGGCCTAGGAAGAAATTTTTAATGAAATTCACTTTTTAGATAACCAACTTCACGGGGCCATAAATTTTGAGTTGGGTGTCTAATTTTCTATTATTGCATATCGTTGGAAAGCTCTCAATGAGCTCTACAACGCATGAATCCACCATAGGTCAGTTCGGCCACCTTTTGAGTTGTTTTGGGGCCTCTAAACTTTTATATCTGAATTTGAAGCTGCATTGGAGAAATTTCTTGGGATGGAAACTTTAATTTCTCCCAAACTGTGTAGGGTATTGAGGTGATTCTTTCGTCGACCAGAAATGTTTTTCAACTCTACTCCTTGGGATAAATTTTCACGTCCATATGAGCCCATTTGGGCTGACTTACTAAAAATATTAAGTTATTTTTTTTGCTATTTTTGATGCATGATGGTCTTATATCCCCTAAGTACCATCATGGGACTCAAAACAACTAAAGAAAATAAAGAAAACATTTTTTTTTGGGTGATGCAAGATTTCCCTACACTATTGGATGCTCTTGCATCATGTTTCAGATGGACCGATTAATATTTTCACTTGGAATCCTGAAAGTAATGTAATAAAACACCTACATATTTTCCAATACTATTAAAAAATTATATTAGGATCCATTTCACCAATTAAATTTTACTAATAGTTGCTTGTGAAGACCCATTTCACTAATCAAAATTTATAAATAGTTGCTTATGAGGACCTATTTTGCCAATAACATTAAAAAATAATTACATTTGAGGACCCATTTCACCTAGAGAATTACAATGTAACATTGTATAAGCACACAGGATTCACCAAATTTTTAATATACCATTTTAAAATCCCGTAGAATTCACCAAATATGGATTGATATAAATAAAATTGAAATTTTCATTTATTCTTACACATTTTGTTCAGTTCTGAGGTTCTCAATTCAGAAGTCAACAAAAGTCGAAAACATACACTTAAAGGTGAGTGATCATTTCTTCATAGTGTTATTAGTTATAATAATAAGATTTCATTATCTCTTTTCCATTCTTGCTTCAATCTTAAAGATGATATTGAGTAGGGAATGGGATCTATATTCATTATTCTTTGCCCTTCTTAGACAAGAAGACATTTTTTCCAGCTTTTATTCAAAGTGAGAGATCAATATGTCGAGCAGCAAGGGTAAGACTCCTTAGGGTAGTGAAGGGATCAGGAGACCATAAAAACACCCAAAACATAGAGGTACCATACAGTCTTACTTTGGAATTGTCAATGCTTCTAATCCATGAAATCTATATGGAGCTACATCATCAACTCTTCCACCAAATATTAATGAAGAAGGCATTCACAATACCTCACCACCACTTGAAGGTCAAGGTGAGATTGTCATTGAGTTAAATCAAAATGTATCAAATGAGAATGGAAATACCAGAGAAGATTTTCCAATGGATACCTTGGTTAGCCATAATGAGATAACCACGTTTCAAATAAAGAAAATAAAGAAAACATTTTTTTGGGTGATGCAAGATTTCCCTACACTGTCAGATGCTCTTGCATCACGTTTCAAATAGAATGATTAATATTTTCACCTAGAATCCTGGAAGAAATGTAATAAAACACCTACATATTTTTCAATACTATTAAAACAACATTATATCAGGACCCATTTCACCAATTAAATTTTACTAATAGTTGCTTGTGAAGACCCATTTCACCAATCAAAATTTATAAATAGTTTCTTATGAGGACCTATTTTTCCAATAACATTAAAACATAATTACATTTGAGGACCCATTTCACCTAGAAAATTACAATTTAATGTTGTATAAGCATGCAAGATTTTCCAAATTTTTAATATACCATTTAAAAATCCCACAAAATTTTCCAATTATGGATTGATATAAATACAAGTGAAACTTTCATTTATTCTTACACATTTTGTTCAATTATAAGGTTCTCAATTTGAAAGTCAACGAAAGTTGAAAACATACACTTAAAGGTGAGTGACCATTTCTTCATAGTGTTATTAGTTATAATAATAAGATTTATTCATCTCTTTTCCATTCTTGTTGCAATCTTAAAGATGATATTGAGTAGGGAACAGGATCTATATTCATTATTCTCTGTCCTTCTTAGAAAAGACATTTTTTTCCAGCTTTTATTTGAAGTGAGAGATCAATATGTCAAGCAGCAAGGGTAAGACTCCTCAAGATACTGAAGGGACTGGGAGGCCATCAAAATTCCCAAAGCATAGAGGTACCATAAAGTCTTACTTTGGAATTACAAATGCTTCTAATCCATCAAATCTAGATGGAGAGCTACATCATCAACTCTTCCACCAAATATTAATGAAGAAGGCATCCACTTGATAGCTCACCGCCAACTAAAGGTCAAGGTGATATTTTCATTGAGTTAAATCAAAATGTATCAAATGAGAATGAAAATACCAGAGAAGATGTTCCAATGGATACCTTGGTTAGCCAAAATGAGATAATTGACTTGGATGAGGATGATGTTGGTAGAAAGAAAAGAAAAATGAAATAAAAAATGGGGTGCAAATTGGAAATGAAAAGGAATTTTCAATTTGGTTGGTTCTCAAAGTACCCATTCATTATACCAGTGGGGAAAGAAAACAGTATTAAAAGTGCAATAAAATACAAGTGTATGATTTGTAGTTGGAAATGTGGAAGAGACAAAAAGCTGCAGCTAAAGCTTGACACTATGGAAAAGAATATTAGTAAAGTTTATGAAAAAAAATCATAGAGGAAAGGAACAATCAGTTGTACAATGGAAAACAAAGGAAGAATGTCTTCATGTTAAGTATTTCAAGGAATATGAAGAGCATATGCAAAGAATGTCGAAGCTTGTTGCATGTCAAGGTACACTTGATGCTTAATTTGGAAAAGCAATGGAAGGAGCAAATATGTCAAAAAGTATTCAGTTGAGTGTTGTTTTTCTTCTTTTTTCTAGAGGGCATCCTATGATAGACTACCCAGAATATTGTAGTTTATTATCCTTTTTTGGTGTTCCTCACTTTCCTTTCTCACATTGGTCAGTAAATGTTGGATGGGAATTGGAAAACTATCTTGCTACATTTGAAAAGGAAGATTTAAAGGAGAAAGTAAAAGAGTCAAACTTCATTGCATTATCTTTAGATGAAGTTACTATAGTAGACAATACTTCTTGGGTTTGTATGCATTTGTATATTGTAGAACAACATGTTCACCAAGCTCATCTTCTCTATGTTCATAAAATGAAGGAAAGTTCAACATTGCAAAATCTATTTGAACTAGTCATGAAACCATTGAATGAAATTATAGGTATGGATGAGTCAAAGATTACCAAAAGTTTGGTGTGTGTAGGAGCTGATGGAGTTGTAGTGATGCAAGGTAAAAGGAGTGATGTTTGCAAAAAGTTACAAACTACTTGTGCACCATACATGCTTGGCATTCACTACATGGCCCACATAATGAAGTTAGCATTCAAAAGTGTAAGCAAGTTTCCTACAGTATCAAAAGTTGAAAATATAGTCTGTGAGATCCACGCATACTTCTGTTGAAGTCCCAAATGTTTCACATAATTTCAAAATTTTGTTAAGGGAATAACACTAGGAAACAAGCTTCTCAAGGATATCGATACCAGATGGATCTCCCTGCATGGACCAACGCAATGAGTTCTTTCAGAATATCAATCCTTGATTGGAGTGATGTACGAGCATCACAATACACTAGACAAAGCTCCTGACCTCTTACATATGTTAAGTGATATAGAGATACTCTTGAATTTAGCTAGTCTTCTCACCATGTTGGATGAATAATCTTGTGAATAAATCCCAAGATAGGACTATGTATATTTATGAATATTTCAATCGACATAAACATACATGCTTGACCCTTGATCATCTATATCTAGATCTAACACAAGAAGGCCCAAATTATTTCATATGGTAGAAAATTACTAATTTGAATAATCCTGATAATTATTTGCAGTTTAATGCAAGTGAGCACTTATGTTTCTATGTACATGGATATGAGATACCAATGTACCATTGTAAGACAGCTAGACGCTCTAGTAGAGAAGTAGTTGTTAATGGGGAAGATTTTAACATCACTAAATTTTTTAGTGATAATTTGAAGGAAATTGAAAAATCTCTTTCTCTAGAGATTTGTGAAAGATTCCCTTAACATGAAATACTTGAAGCCATGGGTATTGTGTATCCTCAATTTTGGATAAACCAAGATAACCCAAAATATTTTCATGATAAAATAAAACTCTTGATTGAACAATTTTTGAAAAGTGTAACATACGATGATAGAAAATAGAAGGAATTTTAAATGAAGCTAAGCTTAGAAAATAATGTAGGAATTTTGCAATAGCTATGAAGGACCAATATAAATCCATGGGCATGGAGAATTCCTTTGAATTGGGATCAATAAAAAGGGTTTGGACAAGATTAGGTTAGAGTGAAATATTGTGTGATTTCATATCAAAATATTTCAAACTTGTTGATTTATGTCAAACAATGATATTGGGGTTGATGGAGGATGAGAGAAATTTTTTAGTACATTGGCTTTTTTGAAATCAAAGTTAAGAAACAAACTAGAAAATAATTTGAAAAATTGCTTGAGGATGAAAGGAAATGTGTATAATGTCAAAATATTTCCTTTTGAAAGGGCACTCACAATCTAGAGGTCCACATGTGAAAGAAGAGGGACTGGGTTGTGCAACAGTCCAATTCCAAATGCTAATACTGGCACTAGTAGTGGCAATGGGATTGGGACATATGACATTGACACAAATCACACAATGAATGTTGAATTTGAGACACAAGCCGAAGAAAATGAAGAGTAGAATCAGAATCAAGATGACTCTTTACTTTATCTCAAGTTGAATAGTTTGAGGACCCTAACTCCATTTGGGAAATGGAAGAGTATTAGTAGCTTTAAGGTATTTATATTGCACTTCATGAATCAATTTCCATTGTTCCAAACTGTAGTTTATGATATTTTATATTGTATTCAATGAAATTGTGAATCATTTCACTTCATGATATTTTATTTTATATAGCACTTCATGAATCATATTCCAAACTATAGTTGATGATATTTTATATTGTATTCCATGAAATTGTGATATTTTATATCTTATATTGTATTCCATGGTATTTAAAATTTGATATGTGATTTTGCATCATTTTTAAAGAACAACACTTATCACACTACTTATAAATTCCTATTGCATTGTCATTTGCACAATATTTGATAAATAACTTAAAGGAATATTAATCCATTCCTTGAAAAAAAGCTAACAATTAAACATCCATAACTTATAAATAACTATTAATTATTTTGAGTCAGATGATAGTGAATACAATAATGCAGAGCACAATAGGTCATTATTATATTTAAAATTAAAGATGTTATAGTTTCTTTTACTTTTACCTACATTGTAATACTAATAATCTAATTTGAAGTTGACCAGTTTTTACCCGTTCTCGGTCTCATAAGTCATATCGTATTCCTTTACATTCATTTACTCACCAACCCCTTAAGTCTAGTGTTCCCAGTTGCTACCCATAGAATCCTTTTCTTATGCAGGTCATAAAATTATTTAATGAACTTGTTCTTTCCCTAAGTTTGGGTTTTAATATTTAATCTATATCATTCATGTTATAAACCTAGGTAGGTGGCCTATTTTATGTCATGTATTTTTAATAATGGCACATGCTTATTAAAATCCTTTGTTATGCTTGGCAGGTCCCATTGACTACTTTCTATTGGTTCCCCTCCATCCCGTAGGATTAAACTAATCAAATTAAGGAGTTGACGAGATAGGGGCAGGCGACACCTAGACACCCTTTTGGTGGGTCTTACCACTACTCAAAGGAACTGATGACTAAAGGTGTTCATTGTTCAAATCAATGGTTAAGATTTGTCAATAGTTCGATCTAAGGATTTGATCCTAGCTATTAGATCACAAGATTCGATCTTGGCTGTTCCTCGCTAGCCCTGCGGGAATAAAATAATACTTTCTAAAATGTTGCAAGGTCAGCTGGTTGAAGACACATGTTCCACTGCAAGTGTGGGGCCTGGTCTCCAATCACATCCTTGATGTCTTAAGGTTGTAAATTGATGATCCAAATGCAACGTTGAGATTTAATCTCAACTATTCCCCACTCACCCCGCAAGAATAAAATAATTTTTGTGCATAATTTTTGTTATCTTGAGGATGTAATCAGGAATGTTTTTGACTTTTGGTAGAGCTCCTAAATTGTTTGAAAAATATGAGCTTGTTTTGTTCCCTATAATGGTCTATTGCATCTGTGCCCAAGGGTAGGGTTTAGGGTTTTAGCTCTAATACCTTTGTCTCAAATTTCTTAAGTCTTAAACCCTTGGCGTTTTAACCCTTGTCTCACATATTAATACTCAGACTCTATGACTAATTATCAGATCCACTAGACATGTATATGAATTCATGATTTAATCAAAGCATTTTAACTGATACATTGAACCAGAGCCTGAATTAAAACATACATCAAAGCACAATGACAATGAAGATTAATGAAATGATTCTTGATCGAATTTTCATTAATAATTCAAATACAGAGTAAAGTTGGAGAGACGATAGACTCAAAAGACTTTCATTATTGTTCAGATATTCTTATAAACCATACAATTAACAAAATTCACTTGCTAGACTCAAAACTTAAGATACAGACTTCATATGTGTTGTCTCTATGTTCACAATTTACATAATTTAGATCCAGAATTCAAGAAGAGACCTATACTAATGGCCTGAAATTCCCTTTTATAAGAACAAGGGAGAAAAAAAAGCTTGAGGCCAAATAGTAAACATGTCACATTTTTATTCGACCACTACAACACACATTCCCTTTTACAGTTATATTTACACTTTTCAATTGGAGGGAACATACTTGAGACAAAGATTATCCATTTGCTAAAGAAAATAAAACTGCCTTCCAAAAGGAACTTTTTTGGAAAGGAATAACCTTCTAACCATTGTAGCATATTCATCCCATCGAGCAAAATGATAAAAATGTGCAAAGATGGAAAAGGTGAACAAACATCCCAATCAACATCCACATCATCAGTTATCAGCATTTTCCATTTACCTGTGGTATTCTCAGTCAGGAGACACATATCTTATATGCATTATAACCTCAAAGGCCAAACCTGTACTATACTTGACCATGTATATGTGTTCTCTATTCCTATGCTCATAGATCTAATTCATCAATAAATATTCTCTTCCATTGCTCATACTTTGCATTTGATGGAAAATTGAAATCAATTATTTCATCCATATTATTTCTATATGGAGAGTATTTTGTCATTACTGAATTAGAATCCTTATCAAAATATTCTATAAAGTTGATGATGAAAGAAAATTTCTCTAAAGCATGTTTTAATATATCAATGTCAACCTTTTCACAAATAAAAACTACTTGAGATCCAATTGTAGTGTCCACTCGAATCTTCCACATTTGCAAGGGTTTCAACTCATCATATGTATGCTAAATATCAAGCAACAATTGCAAATCTGCCTCATCAAACTTGTCCTTCAATTCTCTTATTTTCTATTCTAATGGGGCAGCATACCCTTGAAAATTTTATTCCTTAACATCACTAACAAATTTATAAGTTGGGACCAGCCTTGGATATCTATCCTCTTGCTGCTTAGCCCCAATTGACATGAATCTCAATTTATCAAATCTAGGAATCCATTTATCTAGGATTGGGGTAGTCAATTCCTTAACCCTCTGAGATAACTTTATCGCTCACAATATTGAAGAATAATTTGAATGAACACTATTTAATTTACCTTCAAGAATATTTTTATTTAGATGCTTCAAAATAGTATTAAATATCTTTGAATTGTTCTCATGCATGGTGTTCTAAACTTGTTCAAGCAATTCTTTGTATACTCCAATTTGCTGCAATAATTCTTTCTTAGTCGGCTCAATTGGTGGAGCTACACCTGATGTGCTTGACTCTTCAACTGTGAGTGGCTCTCGACCCATATTATAAGGAACTATTGCTAGAGATTTCTCTGCTGGAGGATGAGGGGTAGGTGTGGTATGAATTGAACTAGCTGAACCCTGATTTCTCAATGTTTCCACTTGTTTCTTCCACAATACTACAATTTCTAGTTCAACAACCCTTTGCTGACTCTTATTATATTTGTCCACAAGTTAATTATATTTGCTTCTATACATGTCTATGTCAGTGGAAAATTTCTCCACTATTTCTTTTGTGAATTTACTAGCATTTATTGTCATGTCAATTGCCTCCAATGCTGGGGTGTCTACCACTCTCTTTATAGCTAGTTGCCCACTAAAATCACTTGGTTCTGCAACCACTGGCTTCTTGGATCCCAAGGAAAATGACCAAACAGCTAGGCCATCCCATTCTTCACTATTTTTTTATACTTGAAGATCCATTTTGCCTCCTCCTTAGTTTGAAATAATGGTCTCTCAATCCTCCTTATGGTATCCAATACCACTGCATTAGCAATGTCCCATTTGGGCAGTAATAGAACACCACTTTTTTGTACAAGAACTCTACCCTCTTTAGCTGTCATATTTTAAAATTCTTTCTTCATGGCCTTTCTTACATCTACCTAAATAACACTCTCAGGTAGCTCCAGATGTAATCTCCTCTCTCTAGCAACATTCTCTGCATATTCAAAGGCCTTTTCCCTCCACAAAAAATCTCTAAATGCCTTTGTTTCAATGAAAGAATCATCTTCCATGAATTCTTTACATGCTTTTTGCCTCAAATCATCTACACTATTCAAGCCCTTGAGATCAACCTTCCCAAGTCTAAGGCCATATCCTCCTGAACTTGAGGCAATATCCCTGATGGGAGAAGGCATTCCTTGTTGCATTTCTTTGGGAGTAATGACAATATCATCCTCCTCTGTGTTTGGGTATTCAGCTACCTTTTCTACCTCAACCTTTTGCTTTTTCATAGGTGTTTGGTCTAATGGAGGGGGACCTCTTGGAGGTTAGTCTATATCAATAATAGTGGGAGGGACACCTCTTGGGGGTGATGGTACTGACCTCGCAGGAGAACTTACCCTTGACCCCTCTAATGTAGCAGGGGTTGGAAAAGTTTGTTGCTTCTTTACTGTCTCCTTCTTTCTAGAGTAAATCCTTATCTTCTTTGGTAATGGTGGTTGGTAAGTAGGTCTCTCCTCCAACACTACATTGGGATCCTCCTCAACTGCCACTGATTTCCCTTTATTTGTAACCACATGCTCTTCCCTCAAGACTCCCACAATGCTCTCAAAATTATTCATAACATGCATAATCTTGTTGAAATCACTTGGGCATAGGGTCATAGTTAGGATTAGATTTCTTAACATTATCCACCATTTTATTGAAATTCAAATATTTTTCTTTTCTTTCCTCTTGTTCCTAGAAATTAAAAATATTCCCAATTACATCCTCGGGATAGTAAAAATTATGCATGAAAGTGCCACTCCTATTCTTTTCCTTTAGTGCTACAACAAATCCCTCAGGATCATGGTTCCTTAGGTGTATGGTGTTCAAGTTGTAAGGTGCAAGAGTTTCAATAAGTGTTTCCATCCTCCCTTTAGTATCACAAAATCTGCAAACACTGTGTACTATGGGAAGAATGAACCCTTCCTCAATGTATCAGGAAAATGTGCCATTTGATATATCTTGCCAATTGTCTCATGATTTCCAGGAATCCAATCCTCAATGGAACATCCCTTGGTAATACAAATGGAATGACATTTATTCCATATACTCTGAAGATTGTTACGTGGGGATATGGGGTTATGTCTCCCCAATTGTGACTTGGATTCAAATATATTCTCCTTTCCATGGGCCTCAGGAAGTCATGGATTTCCTTGGGGATCTGAGGTGGATCATACACTAGGAACCTTCTCAATTTTGAGGCAAAGGCATTATGGAAAACCACGTAATCAAATTTATAATCATCCTTGTCTAGAATTTCGGTCCAACATTGGACAAGTAGATCAATGTCATCTTCCCTTTTCTTCAATGTCATGTCCTCAAAATTCTTCTCACCCTTATATGCAAGAACATATGCATCAACAAAGAATACCACTATAAATTTACCCAATTCTTTCAACTTTTCAAATTAACCAAATCCTTGTGAATACGTTCTGACAAATATGTGGCATAGTCATAGACTACATTGAAGGTTAGGTGTTGCAGATGGCATACCATGTAACTATATTCCCTTGGAAAGGTATTAGGTGGAGTGAAACCAATGATTTGGCACAAAGAAAACACAATCTTCTTGAAGTAATTAGCAAAATATTTCATGGGGAAGGGTTCAAGTTCATCCCTACCAATCTTCATTTGTTTCTTATTCTTCCTTGTTCTAGTGATAGCACTATGCACAGGTAACATTAATGTTCTAAGTACCACCCTAGTATTCTCATACTACCCTAGTATTCTCATACTCCTTTCTAAAAAAATCCATGTCAATAGGAATCATATCTTTGCTCCGCTCATGCAGTTGGAAAATCTTTGCAATCTCTTCTCTTGTTATCCTCAACATCTCTATGCCATTAAATGTTATGACCATCCTGGAAACTGGGTCATATCTTGTAGCACTGTCCTTCAAAAAATCTACATCCATGTACACATTGGGAACTACCATCTTTCCCATGTCCAGTCTCCAAGGGTTGTGGATAAGAACCCCAATATTTTTGTTCCTGAACTAGTGTTGGAACAATTTTCATCCAGTATAGGGAACTTTTTCATCCTTAATGAAGCATTGCTTGTCCATCAACTTATCAGTAATTATATGACCATAGAATACAAATTTTCCTTCATCCTTTTTGTTCATGGAAGGTTTTAATTGGTCGACTATATCCTAGGATAGTGGTCTGGATGAGGTTGTAGGGCTAGTGGTTTGTGCTTTAGGCACCATTGGTAACAAAAATTAGAAATGGGTTCAAGACTAAGCTTCTCAATTCAAACCTAGGGCTCAACTCGAAGGTGAAAAATTTGAAAGGCTTGATAGAATTATAATTTTTTAAAGAAAATTCAAACCTAGGTATGTGCAGGATCATCATGGGAAAAATAGGCCTTTAAGTGGAAAAAAATTCAAAAAAATCAGAGTTAGGCAACTTGACGTAAAAATTCGAATAAGTTCTCTATATTATTTCAAAAATATGTAAAGATAGAATCTGTAGCAAATTGAATGTAGTTTCTAAACTACTAGGTTTGTTTAAAAAAAAATCTATTTGGTGAAAATTTAAAATTTCAATGTAGTGGTACTTAAATTTCAGGGAAAAAATAAGTAGGTGTTTGTCTGACCACCCTAACCACAATAAAATGATAATATTTTTTTATAATATTTTAGATATAAGTAGAGGACTCATGCCCCGATGTGATGCATATTTTTTTGTAATTTTTTTCCAAGTAAATAATTAATTATGATTTTTTTATTACAAAGTTTTAAAAAATATAAAACTCGTATACCTGACCACCTTAACTTGGTCAAAACTTCATGAAATTCAATTTTTATTTTTTTAATCTTATAGTATGTGAAACATAGAATGCTATGCATGTTTTGGATTCAAAAAATATGATACCATTTGAAATCTATATATATTTTTCAATTACCCTATCAATTAGGACTTTAGTCTTAATTTGAATAGAAAATGAATAATAGTTACTTATTAAATTCAAAGTAAAGTATAATTTATATCAGTGGAAAGCTAAGAATCACCTTTTAAAACCCTTTTCATTTCATCAATTTCGGGTAAAAAAATAGTCATCAGCCACATACCCATCATATTGCCACTTTTTGGCCCATCATGATCCTGCACATACCCACCTCAAAAAAGTAATTAAAAAAACACACAAATCCAATTCAACTGAAAGCACCGTGAATTTTAACCCTAATCCTAGGTAATCTAAATAAAGCACATAAAACTGTGTTTGATTCACTTATGACTTTTAATCATAAGAAAACCCTAATATTGATCACGTTCAAATTTGCAGATACTCTTTTCAATGCAACTCTCAATTATGCAAGAATTAATCATTTATGTCCAGCATGAGCGGGGTTGGGTACTGGTAGCTTTGGAGGTCATTTCTACCATTATTGCTTGCTCACATGAAGCAAAAATGGCTACCATGGTCATACTGTCAATTTCAAAGCTCCACCATTGATCTCCAAGTGAGATGGCCTTTCGAATGACTTAGATCAAGCCAACCAAGTTTGAATTTGTGTCACCATCGTGCACCATTCCATCATCCAAAATGAGCTGACCAATTGGATGCTAAATCATCCACTCCCTAGGCCCCATGTTTTCTTGTTCCAAAAAATCATGGAATCCATGTGGCAACAACCTGCTAACCCCAAGGCTTTTATTAAAGCCTTATTTTAATCCCACGGGGTGAGCAGGGAATGGTTGAGATTTAACCTCACTGTTGTATCCCATATATTGATCTGAAAGCTTTAGAATGTCGGGTTCCACATTGAATACCGAGACCCACACATACAGTAGTACATGCATTGACAACCCATTGACCCTAAGGCTTTTATTAAATCCTTATTTTAATCACACGGGGCTGGTGGGGAATGACTAGGATTAGATCTTGTGATCGGACGATTGTATATTCTGCACATGCAAATAAAGTTATTTTTAAAATGGGGACATCACTAGGTTGATTTAAGGCTTTTGTAATAAAATATTTTGGTCCAACTTAGGCAATACTAAATGGTAAACAGGAGAATGATGACCAACAAACCTAAATAAAAGGGTCATTAATACAATAACCTCAATGGTTCAAGTTACAACTTAAAGGACTGGTAACTAAGTATGATAGGTTAATGCAAAAATAGAACTTTCGAGGTTTATGACTGTGATATTTTTAAAAGGAGGGTTTTCATTCTAAACCTAAACCCTACCCATGGACACAAAAGCTCAGAATCATGACAAGAAGAAATCAACTAACAATTTTCAAAAAATTTAGGTAGAGCTCCACCAAATTGTTTATACAAAGAGTTTTAGATACTCCAACATTAGAAGCAGTCGACATGACCATAAATGTTGTTGAACTTGAAACAGATCTAGCATTATGGAAAGAACAAGTGGAAATATTAAGGTGAAGGTCTCAAGGACCAGCTAGTTCAATTCATAATGTAACCAGGGAGTGGATGATTGCTCATGAGAATATCTTTTGGTTTTTTGTAACCATTGCTTAAGGAAATGACCAGTATTAATGTAAAGAAGGTAAAAAATCAAACCATCACAACATAAAAAACCATTCTTTAACACAAAATAAACATTAAACTTTCATTCAAACAGTGTTGCAATATATGCAAAATTTGGTTTGTAACTTGCAACCAGTTTAAAAAAATTTATTACAAAATGATCTCCAAGGTTTACATCTGTCCATGATGGATTCAAGGGCTGCAACATGGCCCATTTAAACTCACAAAAAAAAAAAAAAATCAACAACAACAAAATAAATCTGCTCATACAATCTTCAAACCCCTCTCCTACAATAACACACAAAATAATAGATTGCAAACTTGCAATCAGCAACTACCAATGGAAGAAAACTATTGTTGCTTCACTTCCATGCCTTCAACCTTCAGTAAACCCTTCTTGGAGAATAACCACACCCCTCTTGAGTCCCTCCACTAAATCCCTCTGAAAAAAAACTCCCCCCAAAAAAATTTCCTTTAAAAAAATTATTTTCTTGCTTTCTCCATTCTCCAGATTCTCCACCACTTCCCTATAGAATTAATTAAAAATTAATTTTCTTCCCTCTCTTTTGAGGCATGTCATCTTCTTTGTGCTGCAAATTCAAACTTCTCGAAAAATAATTAATGCACAATAAAATCCATTTAAAAATACCTGGACAAAGATAGGAGTTGTTGCTTTAATTCTCCACTTGCAATTTTAGAAAAAGTAAAAAGAGGAAAAAATCAAGTCATGGGCATCCACCTCCAATCCCTACTTTTTAGGGGTCAATATTTTGTGCTTTAAATCCCCACTCTTCATTTCTCAATGCCTCTTCTTGAAATTTGAACAATTAATTTTAATTGTTTTAAATTTTTTTTTTTGCTTTCCACCCCACAAGTCAATTTGTCAAAGTTGCACAAGAAATTTAATTGAAAAATTAAATTATTTGAAAATAAATAATTTCCAAGCCCTCAACATGTAATCCAAGCCCAAAATTAATTTATTTTAAAATTCCAAAAAATTCACCTCTTTTTTTTTATACAGGATTACCAATTGTTGCCATGGATGCTCCTGCATCAGACACCCATGGTAGATAAGAAATATTTCATGAGTTGTACTCAGAAATATTTATAGAACTTTTGTTTTCTTATATCCATCTCACTACCTTGTCCACTAATTTCTTCCCATTCACCAAATTCTGCAACCTCACTATATTATATCTTTTCATATTTACTCCTCTACCCTTCATGTATTTCAAAAATTTTAATATAACCTCCCACCAATATATTCCATCAGAATTAACAATCAAACATATACCTCCACCTTAAAGAAAAAAATACACTTCACTTCCTTTATTTTTATTTTACCTTTTTCCTCCTCCTTTACCTGGTTTGCAATGTGGTTTGTCACTCCTATTATGCCTTCAAAAACACATGTTGCTACTACAATTTGATCTTCAACACCCAATTTAATGTTAGCACCACAATCCACAAATTCATTCTCCACATTTTGTAACAAATAGTTAAGCTATGTTATCAAGGAATCTTCATCTTCAATACTTCCAATCAAATAATCATAAGGAGGCTTCATTTTCACATTAGTTTGTTCACCACTCACATATACTTCCAAAGGATTTATTGCTACAACCTTTGACTCTACTTTTGCATTCTCAATATCATCAAAATATGTACTAAAATCTGAAATTTCCTCTTTACCTTTTGTTGCAACCTTTGTATTAGCTGAAATTTTCTCATTCCACTCTCTTTCAATTGCTTCCAATCGTATTAGCAAAACATCTTTCTCTTCCTTGATGTCACATGCATGAGACTTTGTTGCACCCTCTTTCTTGCCTACATTCAAAACATCATTAGAAAGATAAAAAAAACTTTCAACTCTTCTATTCTCCATTTTCAAGACCTCCAAATTCCTTAACAACACAAATCTTCAAACCCTCAAGTTTTACTTATGTAAACTGCCCTCTTCGGCAATCTATTTACAAAACCCTCTTCCAATATTCACCAATATCATTGTAAACTACCTCCTTAGGTGATTTATTTACAATCATGGGAACCTCGGCTCCTCAAATTCTCTTAAAATTTCTTCTTACTAGTTGCACACTCATCTGCAAACAAAATTCACACATTCTTCACCCTCAAGTCCTGGTGCAAACTACCTCATGTTCGGTGCTCTGCATGCACATTCAGGAACCCCTACTCTGATACCACTAATGTAAAGAGGGGAAAAAATCAAACCATCACAACATAAAAACCATTCTTTAATGCAAAATAAACATTAAACTTTCATTCAAACACTATTGCAATAAATGCAAAATCTAGTTTGTAACTTGCAACCAGTTTACAAAGTTTTATTACAAAATGATCTCTAATGTTTACATTAGTTCATTATGGATTCAAGGGCTGCAACATGGCCCATTTAAACTCACAAACAAAACAAAAAAAATCAACAACAACAAAATAAATCTGCTCATACAATCTTCAAACCCCTCTCCTACAATAACACACAAAACAATGGATTGCAAACTTGCAATCAACAACTACCAATGGAAGGAAACTATTGTTGCTTCACTTTCATGACTTCAAACTTTAGGAAACCCTTCCTCAAGAAGAGCCACATCCTTCTTGAGTCCCTCCACTAAATCCTCTAGAAAAAACTCCCCAAAAAATTTCCTATAAAAAAATTATTTTCTCGCTTTCTCCATTCTCCAAATTCTCCACCACTTCCTCATAGAATTAATTAAAAATTAATTTTCTTCCTCTCTTCTCGAGGTATGCCATCTTCTATGGATGAAAATTAAAACTTCTCAAAAATAATTAATGCACAATAAAATCCATTTAAAACTACTTGGACAAAGATAGAGTTGTTGCTTTAATTCTCCACATACAATTTTAGAAAAAGTAAAAAGAGGAAAAAATCAAGTCATGGGAATCCACCTCCAATCCCTACTTTTTAGGTGTTAATATTTTTTACTTTAAATCCTCACTCTTCATTTCTCAATGCCTCTTCTTGAAATTTGAACAATTAAATTTAATTGTTTTAAAATTTTCTTTGTGCTTTCCACCCCACAAGTCAATTTGTCAAAGTTGCACAAAAAAATTAATTGAAAAATTAAATTATTTGAAAATAAATAATTTCCCAACCCTCAACATCTAATCAAATACCAAAATTAATTTATTTTTAAAATTCCAAAAAATTCACCTCTTTTTGTTGATAAATGATTACCAATTGTTGCCATGGATGCTCCTGCATCAGACACCCACGATAGATAAGAAATATTTCATGAGTTGTACTAAAAAATATTTATAGAACCTGTGTTTGTCTTGGATCCATCTCACTGCCTTGTCCACTAATTTCTTCCCCTTCACCAAATTCTACAACCTCATAATATTATATCCTTTAATCTTTACTCCTCTACCCTTCATGTATTTCAAAACTTTTAATATAACCTCCCACCAATATATTCCATAAAAATTAACAATCAAACATATACCTCCACCTTCAACAAAACAAATATACTTCATTACCTCTAATGTTGTTTTACATTTTTCCTCCTCCTTTACCTGGTTTGCAATGTGGTTTGTCACTCCTATTATTCCTTCAAAAAGACATGTTGCTACTACAATTTGATCTTCAACACCCAATTTAATGTTAGCACCACAATAAGCTATGTTATCAAGGAATCTTCATCTTCAATACTTTCAATCAAACAATCATAAGAAGACTTCATTTTCACATCAGTCTATTCACCACTCACATCTACTTCCAAAGGAATTATTGCTACAACCTTTGACTCTACTTTTACATTCTCAATATCATCAAAATATGTACTAAAATTTGAAATTGCCTCTTTACCTTTTGTTATAACCTTTGCATTAGCTAAAATTTTCTCATTCCACTCTCTTTCAATTGCTTCCAATCGTATTAGCAAATCATCTGTCTCTTCCTTGATGTCACATGCATGAAACTTTGTTGCACCCTCTTTCTTTCCTACATTAAAAACATCATTATAAAGATAAAAAATACATTCAACTCTTCTATTGTCCATTTTCAAGACCTCTCAATGCCTTAACAACACAAATCTTCAAACCCTCAGGTTTTACTTATGTAAACTGCCTCCTTTGATGATCTATTTACAAAACCCTCTTCCAATATTCAACATTATCATTGTAAACTACCTCCTTTAGAAATTTATTTACAATCATGGGAACCTCGGCTCCTAAAATCCTCTTAAAATTTCTTCTTACTACTTGCACACTCATCTGCAAACAAAATCCACACATTCTCCAACCTCAGGTCTTGGTGCAAACTACCTCATGTTCGGTGCTTTGCATGCACATTTAGGAACTCCTACTCTAATACCACTAATCTAAAGAGAGGAAACACTCAAACCATCACAACATAAAAACCATTCTTTAACAAAAAATAAACATTAAACTTTCATTCAAACACTATTGCAATATATGCAAAATCTAGTTTGTAACTTGCAACTAGCTTACAAATTTTTATTACAAAATGATCTCTAATGTTTACATCATTCCATGATGGATTCAAGGGCTGAAACATGCCCATTTAAACTCACAAAAAACAGAAAAATAACATCAACAACAACAAAATAAATCTGCTCATACAATCTTCAAACCCCTCTCCTACAACAACACACAAAACAATGGATTGCAAACTTGCAATCAACAACTACCAATGGAAGGAAACTATTGTTGCTTCACTTTCATTCCTTAAACCTTTAGGAAACCCTTCCTAGAGAAAATCCAAGCCCTTCTTTAGTCCCTCTACTAAATCCCTTTGATAAAAAACTCCCCCCCAAAAATTTTCCTTAAAAAAATTATTTTCTTGCTTTCTCCATTCTTCAGATTATCCATCACTTCCTCATAGAATTAATTAAAAATTAATTTTCTTCCCTCTCTTCCGAGGTACACCATCTTCTTCGTGGCTTAAATTTAAACTTCTTAAAAATAATTAATGCACGATAAAATCCATTTAAAACTACCTAGACAAAGATAGGAGTTGTTTCTTTAATTCTCCACTTGCAATTTTAGAAAAAGTAAAAAGAGACCAAAATCAAGTCATGGCCGTCCACCTCCAATCCCTACTTTTTAGGGTTCAATATTTTGTGCTTTAAATCCCCACTCTTCATTTCTTAATGCCTCTTCTTGAAATTTGAACAATTAATTTTGATTGTTTTAAAATTTTCTTTTTGCTTTCCACCCCACAAGTCAATTTGTCAAAGTTGCACAAGAAATTTAATTGAAAAATTAAATTATTTGAAAATAAATAATTCCTAACCCTCAAAATGTAATCCAAGCCCAAAATGAATTTATTTTAAAATTCAAAAAATGCTTCAAAAAAATTCACCTCTTTTTGTTGATACAAGATTACCAATTGTTGCCATGGATGCTCCTGCATCAGGTATAATTTGTCAAATGAAAATGTGGCATGTGTATATCTTAGCCTTAAGCTTGTTTTACTCCCTTATTTTTATTCTATCGTCTCTCCAACTGTAACATTTTACATGAATTATTAATGAAATTTATCAATGATCTTTCGTTAATCTTCTTTGTCATTATGCATTGATGTATGTTTTAATTTTTCTTTGGTTTAATGAACCAGTTAAATTACCTTGATTAAAGCATGAATTCATACAAATTTTTAGTGGATATGATAAGTATTCATGGATTTTTAGTGTTGATGTGTGAATTGTAATGCAATTTCACTAAGGTTTAGAATTAAAATCATCTTATAGTTCATATTGTAATTGTGTTAAAAGTAAAACTTAAACATGTACTCAGTTATTCATCACTCAACTCAATGCTTAATAAAATATTAACAATAGCATTAGTAGCATATACAAAAATGAATATCAGCAATCGTTTAATGTGTATCTAGTAGTTGAAACCACTACCAGAATTTTCTTCAAATGATAAAATAAATAATATAGATAATTGAACATCAACACATTAATTACTAAATTGTGAATTTCAGTTTTTTATTTTTTTTTCACATGAAGGAATACATAGAGGCATTGGCAATGTAAAATATTGATCAAAGACAACTCTGAACAAAGGTGAGTTGGAACTTGGAAACTCATAGTATCAAAAATCAAAACACTATATCACCTTTTCTAGCAACTTCCACTATTCAGGTGGTGGAATTGTCATTTGTTATAACTGATGTTGTTTGACTTGAAGATTTGTTAACAATTCATGATTGAAATTGGAACCTATCTTGGATTCTTGAATCAATTTTTCATTTGAGGTTAGCAATGGTTTAATGGAATCCAAATAGTTCACCACATCTTGGTTCTAAGGAAACTGGTCCAAATCAATCTTCCTTGCACTCGCCATCTTCTTTCTGAAATCATTCTTTCTAATGAATTACTCATTTGTGCCAAAATACTTTGGAAAACAAAGCTCTATGAAGTTCCTTACCTTTTCATCCACCTTCACCTTGTCTGCATCCAAATTCAAATATTCCTTTGTTTCATGCATTCTCAAACACTTTTCAATGATAGATGACAATGTCATTGATGTAGCAAGCCAATTAGTAATACCTTTTGATTTCAAAACATTGTCACTAGTTCTAGTGTTATTCCAGAGGTTTCAATTTGCAAGTCTAGTGCTTCAAAGATTTACTTTCAAAATGCAACTATAGTTGTCCATCAAAAATTCATTGAATGGTCATGGTTATATTGATTTGCACTAACATCTAGCTACAGATATGGAATATCCTTCACACATATTTCCTTCACTACTTTGGTCTGCGGATTCAATAATTTTATAAGGTTGATAATTCAGCCTTGTTTGGCCTTTACATCATTTGTGTAAAACATTCTTAAGTTTTTAAGCCTTGGTCCTACATTCTTCCTAGGTAGTCCCTCTTTTAAAACAAACTTTAAGCTCGTGCATATTTCTACCACTTAAGTTCTATCACTCATCACCAAAATCCTTCAACCCATCGGGTTCATTACTTTGATGAGCGATGAGTCTTGATCTCACCACATGTCCACATCTAATGGTTCTAGTGTTATTCCAGAGGTTTCAATTCGCAAATCTAGTGCACTTCAGAGATTTACTTTTGGAATGCAACTACAGTCGTCCATCGAAAATTCGTCAAACAGTCGTGGTTATATTGATTTGTGCTAACATTTTTCCACTAAATTTTTTTTATTAGTTTGAGATTATGCTAATTCACCAATGTTTTTTCTTATTCATTTGAAAATAGGTTTAATTTTCCAATGAAAAATATTTTTTTGGTTTGAAAAAAAAAATTAAATCACTAACAATATTTTTTCTCTCTTTTGAAAACAAGTTTAATTCGCCAATGAAAATATTTTATTGGTTTAAAAAATATTGTAATTCGCCAAGATTTTCCACAGACTTGTAGCGATTAGAAAAGATTCGCCAATTGATTTTTTTCCCGAAAAATGAAAAAATTTGCCACTAAAATAAATATTTTTATTGGGAAGTATACAAGATTCGCTAGGATTTTACACCTTTGTCAAGGAGGGGGGGGAGGGTTTCTTAAAGTTATCCCTATTTAAGCGTGCTTGAGCTAGAGTAGTGGTGAACTCCAAGGAAGGCCTAGTGCTTCACCTTTGTGAGCATCACCTAGATGTAATGAGTGCTAAGTGGACCATTCACTATCATGATAGATTGCTTCTTGTGAACCACTACTCATGAAACATGGGTCAATGAGTTTGACTCGTAAAACTACATAGTTGAATCTTGATAGCAATATCACAATTTGAGACATTGTGGAAAATACCTCCTATTTATCTATTTTATTATTTTTAAATTTGATTTTAAGTCAACTTGTTTCTGTATATGTTATGTTAGAAGAAGATAAATGCATCTTATTAATCTCCTCTTTACTCTTGATAATTGTAAAAGTCTAATAATTTCCATTAGAGCTACTATTGAAAAGATAATTTATCTAGTACTCTAAGAATTTCTTCAAGTCCACATTGTTGTATTATTCCTCCCTCCTCTATAATGGAAAGAACTCCTTTATATCAAAAAAAGTCTAAAAATTTTAATTCTTGGTAGTTTTTGACAATTGTCATAATTTTCCATTTTTCGTAATTTCACATTCCTATCCCTTTGACCTCACAAATTAACAAATATATTCCTACCACTATGGTGACACTAAATGTCAACTTAAAATTCAAAATGGAAATTGAGTTCCAAATTATTAAAAAATAGCTTTCTAGAAACCTAAAAAATCACTAAAAGCTTATTTTGATGGCCCAGATGAAAGAATTTGGCCTCACAAAAGTGTCAAAATGGGTATCTACTAAATTAACACATCTCCACATAAATTTTCAGCCCAAAAAAACTTTTGAGTCAAAATATATGATTCCCAAAAGCCTCTACATCAAAAAATCTAGGGAAGAAGAAGGTAAAGTGTTGGAACTATGTAAAAAGGGGACATATGAAGAAGGAATAAATAGAAAAATTAGAAAAGGTTTAGATTCTCCAACCAAAAATTTAGGTATAATAATGGTGACAATGACACATTATGTCTTTCTACTAACACTATAGTGATGGTTCTCGGCTTATTGATTCAAGTTTCTCCTAACATATGAATCCTCATAAGGTGTACATTTCTACATATATTGTTTATGATGGAGGAGAGGTTTTTATGGGGACAATAGTACCAAAAAAAATATTGGTAAGGGAAAGATACAAGCATGCTTTGATGGAAGAGTTAAACCCCTAATCATGTTTTGCATATTCTAGGTCTTGTGAGAAATTTTATTTATGTATCCATGAGTTAAATGATTCCAGAAGGCATGTGACATTTGGAAATTCTAGTTTCATATTGGTAAGGGTGAAGCCACACTAGTGGTTTACAATTTGATGGAGGAAGGAAAACTAAGAAAAAATGGCCCCATAGCAAAAAAATTGGTTTTAGGGGTTCAAATGAAACTACAAGTTCGACTGAACCATAAAGGGGTTCAACTGAACTAGGGTTCAACCGAACCCATCAATCACAGGGCCCACATTTCTCGCCCAAAAAATAAAAGGAAAAATTCATATTGAGGGGGTTCGAATGAACCCTGGTTCGCTAGAACCCCCCTTTTCCCTAATTTTTGACTTTGTTCACACAAAAAACCTATTTTTTTATGCTTTGACACTCAGGTTGAGGATGAAAATGAGGGAATCTTCACAAACCCAATTGGAGTTAGGTAGTCCTTGAAACGAGCTATCCAATGAATATAATTTTAATATGTTTTGGTTTTATTATGTATTTATTTTTTAGTTTTATTAAACATAGGGTTTTCATCGAAAATGAAGGTCTCTATTCTGCACATGTGGAAAAATAGCAAATTATCAAAAAAAAATTGAAAAATATGAGTGCACCAGATATTGAAGTCCTTGATGCAACCAAAAATAAAAATTGAATTTTGATATATACAAAAAAAGTTACGCATTATACAGTCGTGCTATGTCTGAATTGTCATTGGTTTGACTTCAAAACTTGATTAAAGAAAAAATATTCAATAAAAAACTATCTAACCAAGTGCAAGCACTAGATATCAGAGCTAAAAATCTAAATTCGAAAGAATTAGAATTTTATCCTTCATGGAAAAAAAGTTATGCATTATACGGTGTGTGTCACTTTTTTAAAATGTTTTTTGAAAAAACCAATTTTTGTGGGAGATGGAAAAAGAAGTGAAATTTGATTCCAAAAATTTAAAAAAAAAAAATTTAGAATCTACAGACAAAATCTGATGAGACTCTAGTTTGCATCATCTTCAAATTCTTCACAGTTTAGCCCCTACAGGTGTCTGAATGTGAAGATTTAATTAAAAATAAAAATTTCAGTGTCCAGATTGGCCAAAAATTGTAAACCACTATTGTGGGATCACCCTACGATAGAATGTAGTGATTACCAGAGTACCTTAGATTAGGACTCTATCAATGTTGAATACATTCACTTTTTATCATTCCACCAATGTAATTGGAATTGAAAATATATTTATGTTGTGACTATTGGCAATACAAGGGTAGACAATTGAGAGGGGGGCTGAATCAGTTGTCACAGAAATTCAAAACTTATTCATCTTATTAACCTTATTCTCATATCTGATAATTAACCATGAAAGCATGAATCAACAACACATCAGAAACACACATAACACCAATATTTTTTACATGTAAACCATGTTAGGGGAAAAACCACAGTGGAGGTTAGTCCACAAGAATATACCCTATTAAAATTATAATGAAAATAAAATATGGGGAATGCACATGCATTCGGGCACACTACCTAGAGCTCACTGCTCAATTAAAAAGGAAGACACAATGTCTTACAAAGAGATTCGAATTAAACCCATCCATATTTTAAACTGAGAAAATAGCATCTACTAATGCCTAATTACAGTTCCAATTAAGCATGTGAACACTTCTTCACTCTTCTTCACTCTTCTTCACACTTCTTCACAATTCTTCACACTATGCTCTTCCTTTGAATGATATTCACACATACACACACTCAGAATCCACTGGCATACATTCGCACACTTCAATTCAAATAAACAATCACTCTTATATATCTGCAACATGAGATTTCATTGCTACAAGTTGGCCATAAAGAAATAATAAAATGAATATAAACTGTAAGCCCAAATCATTAAAGATTATCAATGTGAATCAACCAAAGTTGGCCACAACTTAGTAAGGACCCAAAAAAAATCTCCAACATGAAAAGCACTTCAATTAATTACTCCTCGAAGATTCACAACATGCTTCAACACCATGTTAGCCAAGGACAAGAAAAACATGAACACGCAAGAGAAAATCGCCAACCATGATCACAACAATCAATGTGGACATGCAACAAAGATAGAGCATGATATAGAAACATCCACAAGCAACATGATCACCAGAGAAGAATCCACAACAACTGAACTAACTGAAATAGTATCATCCTCAATTAGGAACACCGACTGAAGAAACAGAAAAATTATTTGAATCAAAATCTTCATAACTCGATTAAATCTTCATGTGGATCTTTGAAACTCGACATGGATAAACTAAATACACTCAGAAACAAACCCTTTAGTCCACAACTTATGATCATCAATGTACAAAACATACTGATAGATTGAACTTCACTTTACCACTGACAACCTACAACTTATTTCTTTAAAATTTTCTCAATATCCTTGACATATACAACTTCAAATACATTTATGCTAATAGTGTTGACATCAATGGAAACCACATATCATCAACACAACAAAAACATCCAAAAATCTCCCCCTTTTTCATTTATGGCAACACATGATGTGAAAAACACCATCAACTCAACTAACATCTGCTTAGATTTTGACTCATCGTCTCCTCAACACTTTCACATTATCTTTCTCCCCATAAGGTTCTTCTCAAATAATCACCAATTTTTCACATGACTCTTCTCCCCCTTTGACATCAATGAAAAATTTCTCTAAGCTCTGAACGACATATCTAAATTTCTAAACATTTGACTACTCCGCCTGAGTAGCATCCAACACAACATCAATCTGAAACAAGATATGACTATGAAATGCACAGACTGATGCACACATTGCATTGCATCCTAGTTCTAATTAGGAGGGGTAATCACCCCTAACTTCCCTCTGAGATACTCAAAATTATCCTTAGGAAACAACTTGGTAAAGATGTTTGTAATCTTCTTCGTAGTAGGCACATACTCCAATCTAACTTCCTTTTCACTTACCTTCTCCCTCAAAAAGTGAAACTTGATAGATATATGTTTTTTTTTTAATGCAGCACCCGATTCTTGGAAATGTTAATAGCACTTGAATTATCACATAATATAGCAATAGGCTCATCATATACAACTCTAATATCCTTCAACATCCACTTCATCCATAGGACTTAAGTACAATTATTAGTAGCAGCAATGCATTTGGCCTCTATAGTAGATAAGGAAATGGCATTATGCTTCTTGCTTAACCATGAAATTAGCTTCTTACCCAAGAAAAATGCTCCACTAGTAGTACTTTTCCTGTCATTCACATATCCTACCTAGTTAGCATTAGTAAAGGCACTCAAAGTAAGATCATCATCTTTAGGATACCATAGACCAAGATCAACAATTCCCTTCAAGTATTTGAAAATTCTCTTCACAGCAATCACATGAGATTCTTTTAGATTAGCTTGAAATCTTGCAACAATACATAAAATATTCATGATATTAGGCTTAGTTTGAGTTAAATACAGCAATCCACCAATTATTGATCTGTATCTTATCTGATTTGCTTTCAAAGAATCATCTTTTGTTGTCAACTTGCATTCGGTCACCATGGGTGTACCAACTAGCTTTGAATCTTCCATACTGAACTTCTTCAGCAATTCCTTCACACACTTGGACTGAGATATGAAAATCCCTTTATCTAACTAAGTAATTTGCAATCCCAAAAAGAATTGCATCTCACCAATCAGAGACATCTCAAATTCATTCTACATCTCATTAGAAAACTTCATGCACAAAGCATCATCTCCTCCAAAAATAATATCATGAACAAAGACTTCAACAATCAAATCTTTAACATGGTCAATCTTGAAATAAAGATCACTATCAGTAGTACCTTTGTTAAATCCAATCTTTAGCAAATACTTGTCCAATCTTGCATACCATGCTCTAGGGGCTTGCTTGATTCCATACAATGCTTTCTTCAACTGACACACTATATCTTCTTTACAATCAACTATAATCCATCAGGTTGCTCAACATACACTTCTTCTTCCAATTCACCATTTAAAAAAATTGATTTGACATCCATCTGATAAACTATGTAGTTCTTGTGAGTAGCATAGGAAAGAAATAATCTTACAGTTTCAATTCTAGCAATAGGGGCAAAGGTCTCTTTGAAATCAATTCCTTCCATCTATGAATATCCTTTACATACCAGTCTTGCTTTGTTTCTAACCACTTCACCTTGCTCATTTAGTTTTTTTCTAAAGACCCATTTAGTTCCAATTGCATTCTTATCCTTAGGTTTTGGAAAAAGAATCCATGTATCATTATTTTCAATCTGTTTTAACTCTTCTTTCATTGCTTCAATCCAATGCTCATCTTTGCATGCTTCATTCACACTAGTAGGCTCAGTTTTTTAAATCAAGCAATATTCTTCTACAATCTTTCTCCTAGTCTAGACACCTTTATTCTTATCACCAATAATCTGATCTTCTGAATGATTCAATCTTACATACCTCAGAGTCTTCTTAGGATTTTCTTCAACTTCAAACTCTTCTGATAGCGCACCTGCTCTTTCCCTAGTTTCTCCTTCTTCTTCATTCTCCTTATTTACCAGATTGATTTGCACTTGATTTATAGTCTAAACTTGCTTTCCTTCATTTGTACTCTCATCCTGATCATCAGAGTCATATCCATAGGTTTTGGATGGTGCACCTAAGTCTTCATCAACCTTAACATTTTCACTTTCAACCATTTTCTTTAATCTTTTATTGTAGCACAGGTTTTGGGTGGTGCACCTAAGTCTTCATCTCTCTTAATATAACATCTACTTCCAAATATCTTGAAGAATTTAACAATAGGCTTTTGACCAGTCCATAGCTCAAAAGGGGTCTTACCAGTATCACCTTTGATTTGTACCCAATTAAGTGTGTACATAGCAGTACTCACAGCTTCTCTCCAATAGATATGAGGAACATTTCCTTCCAGTATCATAGTTCCAACAACATCTTCAATTGTTTTGTTCTTCCTTTCCACAACTCCATTTTGTTGAGGGGTCTGCAGTGCAGATAATTGTCTCTTTATTCCATTCTCTTCACAAAAATAATTAAATTCACTAGAAGTGAATTCACCACCTCTATCTGATCTATTGTTTTGTTCTTCCTTTCCACAACTCCATTTTTTTGAGGGGTCTGCAATACAAATAATTGTCTCTTTATTCCATTCTCTTCACAAAAATAATTAAATTCACTAGAAGTGAATTCACCACCTCTATCTGATCTCAGAAATTTAATCTTCAAACCTATCTCTATCTCAACCATAGCTTTAAAGATCTTGAACTTTTCCAGTGATTCAGATTTCTCCCTTAAGAAAGTAACCCATATCATCAATGAGTAACATGAAATACATGTAACCTTGTAAACTTTTGACCTTAGAAGAACCACATAGATCAGTATGCACAAGCTCTAACAATTCATTTGAACAATTATTTTTACTCTGAAATGAAATTCTGGTTTGCTTTCCCTATTGGAATTCCTTGCATATTGCATTAGTAGGTTTCACCAACTTAGGTAGATCTCTCACAACCTTACTGGAACTTATCTTGACAATATTATCAAAGTTAACATGACACAACCTCCAATGCCATAACCAACTTTCATCAACTTGAGCAATCAAACAACTTTTACTAGTAGCACTCAAGTGAAAGATATTACCTTTTGTCTTTGTACATGATGCAATTTCATTTCTAGAACTCAATATTCTACACTTTCCATCATTGAACTGAAGATTGTATATCTTGTCAACCATTTGACCAAAACTCAAAAGATTATGCTTCAATCCTTCTACATATAGAACATCATCAATATTATGCTTACCATCAAGAGAAATGCAACCTCTTCCATGGATCACACCAGCTATATTATCACCAAATCTCACAACACGACCATCATAATTTTCCAAGCTTACAAACTTACTTTTGTCTCTTGTCATATGATGTGGACATCCACTATCAATCACCCATTCATCTTTTTCTTCAACTTGAGCAGCTAGGGATTTTTCCACATTAGTACAACCAACAGATTCAATAGATACAGGACTATTTTCCTTGATAGAAATAAATACCCATTCATCATCACTTCTATTTCCTTTATCAGATTCATCATCTATCACGCCTTCATCAGTAACATAGTAACACTTCTTCTAAAATCTAGGCTTGTTATATCTTGGTTTAGCAACTCTTTTCAGACACCTTGATGTAGAATGACCTATCTTATTGCAAGAAAAGAATTTAAGAGGAAATTTTCCTTCATACTTACCTTTTCCTCTCGGTAGTCTTTTGACAATAAGTGCTTCCAACTCTTCTAGCTCTCTTTCTTCTTCAATCTGTCTAATTTCATCCGCATACTTGAATGTATTTCTAGATGAACTCTCAACCAGATCATATCTTTGTCTATCTCTCCCAGAAGTAGTAGCCTTGAATGTAGTTTCAACCTTAGGAAGGGCATCACCAAATTTGCTCAACTCAAAAGCAGTCAACTTACCAACCAATGTATCTTTGGTTATTTTAGTTACAGTCTGGAGCTCTTCAATAGTACTAGCTTTGACTTTGTAAGATTCGGGCAAGGATCTAAGCACTTTAGGCACAATCTCAAATTCATCTATCTTTCCACTAGCACATCTAATGCCACACACAAGTTCATTCACTCTTTGCATGAAAGTATTAATGTTCTCATCATCACCCATTCTCAACCTTTTATATTTCCCTTTCAAACTCTACAACTTAGCAATTTTCACATTAGCATCACCTTCATACAAGGTTTCCAACTTTTTCTAGATCTCATAAGTAGTCTTGAGATCCATAACATTTTTCATCTCAAAATCAATCAAAGCACTCAACAAAGCTTCCTTAGCTAAGATATTATACTCAACATCTCTGATCTCAGTAGAAGTAGTAGGAGCATTTTGTGGAATAATGTACATATTACTTGTACTACTCCAGTAGGGTTCACCAATGCATCTCAGATGGCACTCCATTCGAGTCTTCCATAAAGAATAATTTTTTCCATCAAATCTCAAACTATCCTTTTTGTAACTTGCCATCCAAGATCACCTCAAGTTGTTAAAATTCTTCTAAGGAACCTACTTTGATACCAATTGTAGGCAATACAAGGAAAAAAATTGAGAGGGCAGGGGGGTGAATCAGTTGTCACAGAAATACAAAACTTATTCAACTTATTAACCTTATTCTTAGATCTAATGATTAACCATGAGAGAATGAATCAACAACACATCAAAAACACACATAACACCAAGATTTTTTTATGTGGAAACCCTATTAGGGGAAAAACCATAGTGGAGGTTAGTCCACAAGATTATACCCTATTAAAAGTATAATGAAAATTAAATATGGAGAATGCACATGCATTCAAGCACACTACCTAGAGCTCACTACTCAATTACAAAGGAAGACACACTATCTTACAAAGGGATTCAGATTAAAGCCATCTGGATTTTGAACTGAGAAAATAGCATCTACTATGCCTGATTACAGTTCCAATTAAGCACATGAACACTTCTCCACTCTTCTTCACACTTCTTCACAATTCTTCACACTTTGCTCTTACTTTGAATTATATTCGCACATACACACATACTGTGCATCCACTGGAATACATTCGCACTTCAATTCAAATAAACAATCACTCTTATATATCTGCAACATGAAATTTCATTGCTACAAGTTGGCCACAAAGAAATAATAAAATAAATATAAACTATCAGCCCAAATCATTAAAGATTATCAATGAAAATCAACCAAAGTCAGCCACAACTTATTGAGGACCCAAAAAAATATCTCCAACATGAAAACACTTCAATTAATTACTCCTCAAAGATCCACAACACGCTTCAACACCATGTCGGCCAAGGACAAGAAAAACATGAGCACACAAAATAAAATCGCCAACCACGATCACAACGATCAATGCAAACGTACAAAAAAGATAGAGCATGATCTAGAAACATCCAAAAGCAACATGAATCACCAGAGAAGAATTCACAACAATTGAACTAACTGAAATAGTATCATCCTTAATCAAGAACACCGACTGAAGAAACAAAAAAATTGTCTAAATGGAAATCTCCATAACTCGATCAAATCTTCATGTGTATCTCTAAAACTCGACGTGGATAAACTAGATACACTCAACAAGAAACCCTTTAGTCCAGAACCTCTGATCATCAACGTACAAAACATACTAACAAACTAAACTTCACTTTACCATTGACAACCTGCAACTTATTTCTTTCCAATTTTCTCAATATCCTCGACATATACAAATTCAAATGCATTTATTCTAATAGTTTTGACATCAATGACAACCACATATCATCAATAAGACCACAACATCCAACAGCCATTTCCTAACTATATCAGTTGACTACATTTTTGTAACATGCATTTCATCAAATCTAGCCTATATTAGCTCATTTCATGCATGGTCTCAATTTCAAGTTTGTATTCTCATATTGTTACATATCATAATCAATCAATTATCATCTAAAAATTACATTTCATTTCATCATTTTACATTGCATTTTGAGTTAGAATAGATTGTTCTTTCAAAATTTTAGTTTCAATCTTCTCCAAATTCGCAAAGAAAAAGTTAGTCAATAAGCATGATTTTCATTCATGGCCTAGTTATGAGAGTCTCTTAGCACAAGAGAGTGAAAATGAAAATGTTAACCTTAAACTCACACCCTCTCCTATCTCCCTTATTTGTGTGGATAATGTGATAGAAAAGCATACATAGATACTTATGATGATCATCTTTGTTCTTCTCCTGATACCTCTCCTTTTTGTGATGAAGGTATCTTGGTGAAAGAATAAACACTCATTTACAATCATGAAGATCTTGTTTTTCCTTCTCCTCATCGCCTTTGGGAAGATATTTTATCACAAGAGAATGAAATCATAGACACATTCTTAAACATCACCTTACCTAATTTCCATTGTGAGGATAATTTTGAGAAAGATAATACTATAAATGATGAGGATGTGTTGGTCTACACCAACCCTCTTTATGATCCTTCCCCTATCTATCCTATTTTGGAATACATTCGATAAAAAAGGCATGATGTTGTAAATGTTCATGATAATCATACTTGTTCTTCTCCTAGTATCTCCCCCAGTTGTAAGGAAGATGTGTTGATGTTAGAAAACACAACCAATTAGAGTCATGAGAATATTAGTTATCCCATTTCACCTAAGAAAAACCTTACTAAACAAGACAATTCAATCATTGATCATCCTCATACTTGTGATGAAGTCCTTTTAGGAGAACCAACCTTAGAATGTCCAAAAAATTTAGTTTGTAGTTCTCCTCAAAACCCTCCTCCTAGGAACAATATCATGATGCAAGACACGAACCACAATAATGATATATAATCTCACTTTCTAAGGTATGTTAACATTATTCAACCTCAACTCATCCTTTACCCCCTTCACATAAACCTCCACCTCAAAACAAACCCAAACTTGTCCTTTACCCACCTACGAATAATGTATTGCAGCAGCCAAGTTATAATACCGTTGCTCATACATATAACACTTGCAATAATCTACAACCACCACAACCAACCCCAACACCATTACCTTTGCCTAATCCTATCCCCCCTAAACCTATCTTACCAGGTCTTCCTAGTGGAAAGGAGTACAATCTTGTTGAACAACTAAAGAATACTCCTACTAAAATCTCATTATGGGACCTTATTCAAGCCTCCCCTCACTATCACAACATGATCCAATCAACCTTGCAACAAGTTCTTGTCCCTTCTAAAATACACCCAACTGACATCACAACCATGATCCAAGGACTAAATGTTGGCATTGTTTTCCACCAAAGTGAACTCCCCCCTTTGGAAGTGCAAAAACAAAATGAAGCTTTCATGATCATTGCTCAATATAATTGGATAGGGATAAAGCGAACACTTATTGATAATGGTTCTACCCTTAATGTGTGTAGTGTGAATCTCCTTGATAGATTGTGTGTTGAAAAGTCACAAATACAACCTGATTCTATCTCTATTCGAGGATTTGATAATACAACAAAGTGACTGCTTGGTGTAATTACTTTGCTTATCATAGTTGGGGTGGCTACTTTGCAAACTCCTATTCATGTCATGCCTTATGACCTTTTGTATAATCTTCTTTTAGGAAGACCATGGATTCATGAGATGAATGCAGTGTCTTCAACCCTTCATCATATAATGAAATATGTCTATAAAAATAACATTTATCAAGTTGAAGTAGACCCTGATCCTAAAAGTTTCTTGCACCTTGAAAAAGGAGCTACAAGTCCTTTGAAAACATTGATTCCAACATCCAATATAGATCCTCTTGAAATTGAACAAAACAAGGATAACTTGGTGTCTAAATTATTTGATTATGATTTGGGATCCTTATAATGCACACCATCATTTATGGGTGAATACATAATCACACAAAAGAAAGATGAGAAATAGGCACAACCAACCATCATGACAACTCAAAATTCAGCACAATATTCTCAACCATCTATCTCCTCTACTTTGGAAGAAAATACAACATACATAACAACCTTTGATGAACACAATAATGAACAACCACTCAATTCCACAATAGTGGAAATGCTTTATGGAAGAGGTTATGAACTCATGAAACAGCTTGGATATATTGGAAAAGGATATGGTGCTTGAGAACAAGGTATCAACAACCCTATAGAGCCTCACACAACAAACAACTCATGGTCTTGGTTATTGTCCTATAATAGAGATCGCCAAACCTTCACCCAACATCAACAATCTCACACAACACACTCCTAAATCATCCTTAACAATCATCCATCTTGAACTCATTAACACTAGTGATCTTGAACATCATCCTTTACCAAACATAAAACAAACACCTACATCTTTGCTTAATGTCAATATCATCTCACAAGACAACAATGATTCAATAGATTTTCCCTCCTCCTATAAGAGTGAGAACAAAATCTCACAATCTAGAGACACTTGTATTGATATGACATTTACTCTTAAGCAAGATGTATCTTTGACGCAAAATACAAGACCACCTTCTACCATTGATCAAGAGGGCATCCTGTCGAGACTCTTCCAAGATCACTTGATCACCCTCCCTCCCAAAAATCGAAAGAAATATTATTACAAGACTTAATGGTCATTCCACTAAGGAATGTAATTCTTTGAGTCATGAAATCCAACATTTTTCAGGAGTTTGGTATGCTTCACTTTGTGGAAGCAACTAATTCCTCTAATTGATATTGATTTTCACTCTACCATGCATTTTATCAATCATTTCGGGTCACCTTTGTCCTGCACTCAGTGGGGGAAATAGGTTTAGCAGCCTTGTCCTCGTATGTCACTTGTGGTTGCCTCCTTTGGCTATTCGTTAACCTTTCATGAATACATAAGAGTAAGCTTGGGATGTGGATGACATGCCTTAATTTGGCTCGCATATGACATACTATCCTTTTTCATGATGTAGCTTCTCGAAAACATATGACTTGGCATAGGGCTTTTCGAGTAAGTTCTCATGTTATCCCTCTTCTACTTTAAAGCAATCACTCACAATATTGGTGTTCACAACTTCTTTAAAGTGTGGGAATACATCACAACTCTCATTTAATTGTATGATTCTATTTTCCTTGCAATTTCCTCTCTCGGACACATCTGGCACAATGTTCCCCAGGATGAGATATTGCACTTGTCCTCTCTTGGAAACAAGATGAGACCATTTGCACTTATCCTCTCTTGGAGACATTAAGCATGATGTTCCCTAAGATGAGACATTGCACAAACTAAGAAAAATCCCTTTGAACAATCCTTACACTATTCTACATTAACAATGTCTATGAGTGTCAAGCATACAAAGTTTTTCTTACTTCATAGAGCTTGAAATGACATCATCTTCTTTGTGGTGCCTTGCTAAAGTTATCAGGAGATATAACTTTGATATGGTTGAGTAGGAAGCCCATTCAGCGGTGCGACTTTCCCCATAGCCACCTATGTGTTTGTGAGTGCATACCAACTAGTGTATGTTTCTCACCCTTTGGGCTTTCTCACCCAGCGAACAACCAAGAGTTTCATCGCCCTAGACTGAGTATGCATTTTATCTCAAACAAACAGCCTAGATTTGATCCACAACTAGCTGGAAAAATGATCAAAGCTTGATCCACCTTTTCATTTTCATCTTTTTTGCCATTGCATGATTTTGTATCTTGATGGTTTGACTTAGGATCTTCGATCTTGGGGGCTTGGCCACCTCTTTTGATCTTTTCCATTTTTTTTCATCTGCATATGTACACTTGGATCTCTCTTGAATGTCTACTTTAGTGTGAGTTTGAAGCAAGTTCATCCTCTCACTAAAGTGGGGGCTAAATGTACCATAGAAAAAAGGACCTCTTTCTTGACATGGGAATAATTCATGATAAATTGGACTTAATGAGGCCTTGATTTAGGTGTTGTGAGTCATTTTATGCATCCACACTAGGTCTTGGACCCCTTTCAAATGCATTTAATGGTGTCTTGTGAAGGTGTTGTGAAATGTAAAACATTTCTACACTTTTCTAGACTCTTTTCATTACAATTCACCTAAAAAACACTTTTTCATCACTTATCAAGTCCTATTCTAAAGTGTTGTAAAGTATTGTAACAATATTTCATGATTTTCTAGGCTTGTTATCACTATTTACACCTTTCTTATGCTTTATTTGACCCCTTTATGCACTTATAAGGCTTAATTAACTGTATTTTTGAATGTAAACCTGACAAACAACATTAAATGCAAGATAATTCCTGACACCCACTTACAAGTCCAAGGTGGGACCCATTCACCATGGGTGGTGAATGAGTCCCTCTTTGCTCCAAATTCAAAATATTTAAAATTTTCTTTCAAGTTTTTATTCAAAATTACCTTATGTCAACCTGTGATGTATTATTGGGTTAGTAAGGCACAAGTTTGTATAAATAAGTTTTTTCCATCCATTTTAACCCCATCCATTCATTCATCCATCATTCTTCCATCATTCTTCCATGTCAAGTCAAGCAAGTTAGGGCTTCACCATTTCAAGGCATTAAAATATCAATTTTCAGACATTCAAGGGTAGTTTCTTCATGTTTTGTTGCAAACATTCAAGATCAAACATCATGGCAAGGTAATCAACTCTTATTTCATGTTTCATCTCATTCTTTCATCATTGTGGTTTAATTACCTAAAAGGGGTTAGACCAAGGCAAACCCCCATGCCCTAACCTTCAACATTTCTCTCTCTTGTCTTGTGTGTTTGTAGATTTAGGTCTTTTGGAAGCTTGAAAATCACTGAAGATCAAGTTGCAAGGTTGCTTAAGTCTTCTCTTTATTGATCAAGTCAAAATATCAACAAAAGATCACTTTCAGACCCGAAAATCAGAGTTTTAAAAGTGGACACCTATAGAGAATCAAAGTGTAGACCAAGAGATTTGGATTCCACTTTTGAGTATCCAAAAATTCAAAAGAATAAGCATTCCCCATGGGTGGCGAATGAGTCCCACTTCTAGGTCAATTTTTACTTTTCTACATTTTTAGATACCCTTTTGTTAGAAATGGGTTTTGGAACAGTTTTGCAGAACTAGGACTGATTCGCCTAGAATGGCGAATGAGTCCCACCAAGCTTGAAAATCAGCATCCGTAGCATTTCAAGTGTAATTTCTAGCATCCTTTAAGATCCTAGGTGCACACTTTTAGTTTGTTTCATTTCTATTCAGTTTTGTTCACATTCCTTGTTCATTTCTACATAACACAATGAGTTTTCAAACAACATGCATTTTGATAGTTTCCTCTTAATAATCAATACATTTTATTAGTTTTTTATCTTTAAATTAGTACATTCAGACACATCCATATCACATTAATCTTTGAATTTAAGCATTGCATTTTGGCCCATCTTTCTCCTTTTAGGTGCAAAATCCTAGAAGTGCTAAAAAGGATTAGGATACCAAAAATTTATGCTACATGAAGTATGATAACTCTAGATTTTTGTAATGAAAACATGATGCAATGATTGTGTTACAAATTTGAAATGCAACAATGATAGATCAAGCATGCGAAAGGAGAATGCAATTTTTTAGATTTAGAACATGACAATTGACTAATTATGCTATGTAATAATTTGAAAATGAAATGTTGTAAATGCCATATTGAATTTAAGCAATGCAATCAGTGAAGAAGATTAAGCTAGATCTAATGAAATGCATGTAACTAAAACTCAGTAAACTGAAACAAATAACTAATAGCAGCAAACAAAAATCTAGAAATGATATTTTTAATGTTGTAAAAGGCAGTTTTGGGTCTAATCTAGGACTAATTGACCCAAAGGGGAATATGAGTCCCAGTCAAGATTTTTGGAAGGTTCAAATGCTAAAAAAATGCATTACATAGAATTCCCAAAAAGTAGTAAAAATAAACTATACTAGGACTAAATCATCCACAGGGGTGTATGAATCCAAGATTAGGGTTTTTGAGCCAATTTCAACAAATTCTAAGTTGCTTCTAAGTTTTATAACTTTTATTTTGTGTTTATTGTTTGCAATTTTAGAATTTCAATGAAACTGAATGATCTAAGATGCAGAAATGTAATCTATATGCACTTTCACTAATGCAAAATTTTGAAATCCTAGATTGAAATTAACTAATGCAAGATCTAATGCAGAGTTAATGTAGGCTAGATCTAGGAATATGATGTACTCCAAATCAGAAAAGAAGGTGTTATAAAGGCTATGTTCACCAAAATGAAACAAAGAAAATACATGTTCCACCTTTTTGGGAGGTGGAACACAAACTAGGGTTTAGAGACCTAGACCAATTTTCTTCAAGTTTCATTCACGGAAACCCTAGAGATCTCAATCCAAGGATTGAATGTGAGAAAGATATCTACTAGAAGGGTTTCCTAGGGTGTGATTAAAGACTAAAAGTTGTTCACCACCAAGCAAAGGCTTATAAAGGTGAGAAATGAATGTAATGTGAAAACCTAACTATATGACATAGAATATGAAACTGAAATACATAATGACAAACTGGGAATGAACAAAGGTGCACCTAGAAGAAAGATGAGGTTGAAAAAAGCTCCAAAACCCTAAAATGCTACTATTTGAATCTTGCTAGGACTCATACACTAGTCTAGGAAATTTAGTCCCAAACTAGGGTTTTTGTGCCAAAACTAGAATCTATCAAGGATTGATATGAATCTCCTGAAACTTGGAAAAAGGAAGTACTAGGACTCATACACCACAAGTGGTAATTTAGTCCCACTATTAGGGTTTGGATGAAATTGTGGTATTCTCTAGTGATTTCCTATAACTTCCTGCCATATCTTTGAGTCAAAAACCCTAAATTTTGGCCTATAGGTGAATTTTCGTGATCTTACAAGTAAGGAGACAACTCTGAAAACTTTCTTCAATATTGCAATTCATTCTTCAAATATCCTTCAAGCTCCAACATACCTACATCTACAATCACACATGTAGAGAGAGAGAGAGAGAAAAAAAACTTGTTGATTGTTAGGAAATAGGGGTTTGGTTTGGTCAAACCCCATTTAGGTAATTAAACCTTGTGATGAAAAAATGAAACATGAAATATGAAACATGAAAAATGATACCTTGAATGATGTCTTGAAATGTAGGTCTACAATCTAACATGAAATGTCCATGAAGAATGTAGATATTGATCTTGAATTGGATATGAAACAATGCTTAACTTGGATCTTGAATGCTACATCACAACACTAGCTCAACAACATGCTTGATGCTTTATGCCTTTGATTGACATGATGATGGATCTTAAATTTTTGCAAAAACCAATGAAGAAATTTTCCCTTGAATGCCTTATAAATGCTCTTGAATACTCTATGATGCTCTTATGAAGTATTAAAATGCCTAACTCTTGATTTCTTAGCTTGATATTATGAATGCTTAGGTTGATATGATAAATGCTTAGGTGAAATAATGATTTGAAATCTTTTTTATATAGGCACTTCATCTAACTTACCATTTATTCCCAAATTTTGGCATTCATGGAATTTAAATTTAAAACCCTAATTTCCTACTCAAAACCCTAAAAAGGGGCCAAATGGGACTCATACACCACTTGTGGCATATAGGTCTCATCTGGGTGGGACGCATACACCGAAGGTGGCGTATGGGTCCCACCAGGCCTTTTTGGATAGAGGAAATGTTGAGGCTTTAAGATATCAAGTATATTTGTTGATTATATGGGGATATCAGTTGAAATAAGCCTTAAGATACATAATAAAGAGTATTAGGGGCCTATTAATGATGATATAAAGGTCATAAATGCAATAGGTCCCAAAACTTAATGTGAAGGTGTAAATAAATACACTTTACAACACTAAATTAAGGCAAAATTAAGTCTATTTAGCTTAAAAGGGCCCTAAACCTATTGTGAATATGTAAAACACATTACAACACTCGATCAAGGAAATATTACATCCATTTTAATGCTAATAATTCCCAAATTAAGTGTGAGAATCTAAAGGGATACATTTTTCTACACTACAGATGGTAAAGAAGCAATGTGTGATTTGTTTATTCAAAAGATTCCAATGTATCAGTTTATGTCTATATTTCATGATAGTATAGTGTATGAGTATGCAAGGAATGGCCATAGAACTCAATGGTTGGACCTGTAATTCAAGTTATGCAAGGATATATTTCCACTTGGTAGCATTTTTTTAGTCATCAAGTTTGTAGAGAACTTAAGTCTATAGCCACAACATGAGGTGCAATCATAATATTACACATAGGTTTCTATATTTGTTCACATAGCATTCATTCATTTCAATGATAGTATAGAGGATGGAAAAAAAATCATTAGGGAGTATCAATTTGATATTATTGATGATCGCTTGCATTCTACATAGTTCGTGCAAGGTTTCTTTCAGGTGTTCTACAATGATTTAGCTAGAAGGGGTATATAATTCAATCAAAATATCATATGTTTAGATAACTATGCATCACAATTCAAGAACTCATGGATGTTCTATTAGTTTATTATGATGAATAATATTATAGGTGTTCAAAATATGTGGAACTTTTGTGAGGTCAGGCATGGAAAGGGGGAGCATGATGGTGTAGGAGCATGTATCAAAATAGCCATAGCATGAGAAGAGTTAAAGTATAAAGACAATGCAAATTTGACAGATAGAAAATCAATCGACAAGTGGTGTAATGCTTTGATGGGTCCAAGTAATGAAGGTAAGTCTTCAATTCATAGATTTTTTGGTTGATAGACGATACTAATATTGCACAATATGAGGATTTTTTACACTAATAGGATCAAGTGAGCTACACTCTTTCAAAATCTTAAATGAAAGTTCATGGAGTATCCATATGTGGAAGATGGCATGCTTTTGTTCTTCATGTACAATTCAATCTTAGAATGATTGTGAGTCAAAGGAGTGGGTTGACGAATGGTGGTTAAGTTTTCTTAGCCCACTTGACATGTATTGGCCCCCATCAACACTAGAACTGACAAAGATGGAATCCTTGGTTGAATTTGACCACATATCAAATCTAATTGAACTAGGTAATATATCTACTTGAATATTTTTTGAAATTCCTAATGTTACCTTACATTGTAGTATTTTTGTAATGTTGATTAATTTCATCTAATTTGCTGCATATATCAATTTAGGGCTTTTTTATGTAGTTATTGTAGATAAAGACAATGAAGAGGGAAAAAATTATTACTTGTGTTGTTGTGTTGAGGCCAAAAATAAATTGGAGGCCCTAGTTAAATATGGAGAAAACATCAAATACCCTACAATCTCGGTGGTTGTTACTAGAACATGTCTTAGAAGGTACCCACTTAAGAGTGTTAATGTTTGGTTGTTTCAAGACTTTGACATGCATTGGAAGATTCTTCATTACTCAAACCTTTTTGTGGCATCCAATGTTCATTTGATACAATATCAAGGTAGAATTTTGAACAAGACCTTGTGGAAGGTGCGTGAGTTTGACCATGAGGCAATACTTGACATAGTAAAGAGTAGAGTAGACCAAGATGGTTCGTTGGATTAGTTTGTATGTATGCACATTGAATTTGTAAAGTCGTGTTATTGTATTAATGTATTTTAGTTGATAGTTAGAACTTTTTTTTCTATATTTCAAATTTACTTATGTTTTGGTTCCAAACTTCATATGGCATAGGAAGGAATTATTGCCCCTCTTAAACTTAAAGTTTTTCTCTTTTTGTTGCTGCATTTTTACATATATACAATGAATATTGGGTAGATTATATGCATATGTATGGTTTCACCATTTGACCATCTTGAGACCTCAATTTGAAAAATTTACCTTTTCAACCCTAGATTAGACTTGGGAGACCCTTATTCAACCATCATTTCACCTGAAACATCAACCATTTCCATCATATATGGTGAATATTAGGCAGATTATATGCATATTTATGGTTTCACCATTTGACCATCTTGATACCTCAATTTACAAACTTGACCTTTGAATCCCTAGATCAAACTTGGGAGACCCTTCCTCAACCATCATTTCACCTGAAACATCAACCATTTCCATCATATCCATCTAAAATATATCATCTTTCCCTTATCTTATCATTTTCATCCATTATCATAAGCTAGTCATCACAACCATCATCAAATCCTTGTTATCAAAATCCCCATAAAATCCTTGATTAGGTGATTATACAAGCCTAAGTAAGCATATTCAAGCCTTGTCTAAGTGGTTATCCAAGCTTAGGTAAGAAAAATATCCTCTATCCAAGCCTTAGTTAAGTGGTTATCCAATATTGAGTGAGAAACTCCAAACCTTGCCTAGTCAATAATAAAAGTCTAGTCTAAGAAAACCCCATTATCATCAATCAATGATCTAATTTAGCTTAAGAAAATATTGGTATTGTATCTCCATTTTCATCATTATCCCATTTTCCATCCATTCTATAATTATCCCCTTTACATCCATCATCTCAAATCCAAGGTCTAACCAATCATCCTTAATTGTCCTCATTCCATTTCATCATTCCTAGGTCTCTCTCTCTTCGATACATATCATGAGGTCCCAAGCATGAATGAAAATTATGGCCTACCAAGATTCCCAACAATTATATCATTATGATATTCAACATTATATCCCTTCTCCTCATATCTCAACATCTATCCCATTTAACCCATCATTTCATCTCCAAACTTCTAGTCCCATCTCATATCACCATCTTTTGTTGTGTTTCACTATCAAGTCAAAATACATATTAATGTGACAAATGGAATTCACCATCATTTTTTGTGTTCAACTATCAAGTAAAAATGAAATGATGTGGTTCCCTTAGTGGTGTGTAAGTGTTGGCCAAATCCATTTAGGTATAGTGATGAGTCTCTATATGAGTGTATGTGGGTTTTTGTAATCTCAACATAAGAGTGTTACCGTTCAAAATATTGTTGTGGGTTAGAATAGTGTTCTTTAGGATTTTTTACTTTTTAGCTTGAAATGTATATGCATCATCCATATTCCAAAAATAGAGGTAGCATGTACTAGAATGTATGAAATTAAAAAGGAATTAGCTAGAAAAACACTTAAAAAGAATTAGATCAAAGTGTGAGATAGATAATGTATTGACTGAAGAGATTATTTTTTCTCTTGAGAAGATGAGGAAGGTGGGTGTGTATTATGTGTAATGGGAAAATGATAATGCATAACTAGAGCAATAAGAACTAGAATGCATGAAATGAAAAAATAATTTTCTCTTAAAACACTTGAAAATAACTAGACCAAAGTGAATGAGATTGATAACATATTAACTAAAGATATTATTCTTGGTCTTGAGAATTTGAGGAAGGTGCATGTGCATTATGTGCAATGGAAAAATGGAAATGTAAAATTGGAGGTAGCAAGTACTAGAATTTATGAAATGAAAAATGTATCCTCTCTAAAAATACTTAAAAAGAAGTAAACCAAAGTAAATGAGATAGATAATGTATTGAGTGAGGAGATTATTCATACTCTCAAGAAGTTGAGGAAGGTGCATGTGTAGTATGTGGAATGGGAAAATGGTAATGGAGAATTGGATAAACTCAAGAGGTTTTGTATTTCATAGTAATTTATGAAGGAAAAGAAAGTGAGGGATTATGTTATAGGTGGATTTGAACAAATGAATTCAAAGATTCTTGAACTTAAGACTTGCATGGAGAAAATACATCTAGAAATAGATGAATTCAAAGATTCTTGAAATTGAAGCAAAATAACTGAAGACTAAAATTGACCACTTAGAAAAGGAATTAAAAGATAAGAAGAAGATTTTATAGTCAAATAAAAGGAGGTTAATGTTGTTGAGAGAGAGTTGCAATCTAAAATAAGGGAAGTTGCAAGGTGGTGTAACTTTCATTCTATTCATTGTGTGACCAAACCGACAGTTCCAACATGTTTGAATGGGTATGTTCATTCTAGGAAAGGTCTTGTTTCATGCCCAAACATTCTGGAGTGGTTCAAGCTACAATGCACTAGTGATATCTCTTAAGAGACCAAAGATCAAAAGGCAATAAACTTCGATGAGATATTGCTCGGAAACCATGGCACTTAGAAAAATTTTTTCTAAAGGTATGGGATCACATCAGAACCCTCTATAATAACCTCAGTTTTTTATATCTTTGATCCATTTTCCTGCAGTGTCAAGTTCTTAGTTGATGGAAAAGCATTAGATGCATGCAGTGTAAAGTTGTAAGGTGGTTTAAATTTTTTGTTTGTTGTGCAACCAAACTGATAGTTCCAACACATCTAGATGGGTAGGTTTATGCTAGGAAAGGTCCTATTTAACACCCAAACATACAGGAGTGGTTCGAGCTACAATGCACCAATGATCTCTTAAGAAACCAAAGTGTAAAAAGATAGAAAAATTCAATGAGTTGTTGCTTGAAAATTATGGCACTTAGAAACTTTACATCTAGAGGTATAGGATCATGTAGGGACCCTCTACAATAACCTCTCTCAATTTTTGATATCTCTAAAATGTTTTATTATGGTTTTGAGATTTCGGTTGATGGAAAAATTGTCTAATGCATGTAGTGTAAAGTTGCAAGATGGTGTAATTTTTGTTTTATTCATTGTGAAACCAAACTGAAAGTTCCAACATTTCTAGATGGTAGGTTTATGCTAGGAAAAGTTTGTTTCACACCCAAACATGTCGAAACATTCCAAGCTACATTACATTGATGATATCTCTTAAAAGACCAAAGTGCAAAAAGGTAGTAAACTTTGATGAGGTTTTAATCATAAACTATGGCACTTAGAAACATTCCTTATGAAGGCACGAAATCACATAGGGCCCCTCTACAGTAACCTCTCTTGGTTTTTTATATCTTCAAGTTTTTAGTTGATGGAAAAATGTCAAATGTACGTAGTGTAAAGTTGCAAGGTGGTGTAAATTTCACTTTATTCATTTTGTGACAAAACCAAAAATTCCAACACATCCAAATAGGTATTTTTACACTAGGAAAGGTCCTGTTTCACACCTAAACATTCTAGAATAGTCTGAGGTACATTGTACCAGTGAAATCTCTTAATAGACCAAAGTGCAAAAAGGAAACAAACTTTGATGAGATTTTAATCAGAAACCATGTCACTTAGAAACATTACGTATGAGGGTACAGGATCACCTAGGGCCCCTCTACAATAGCCTCTCTCTGTTTTCTATATCTTCAATCCCTTTTCCCATGGTGTCAAGTTTTTAGTTGATGGAAAAAGTGTCAAATGCATGTAGTGTAAAGTTGGAAGGTGGTGTAAATTTTGTTTCATTCATCGTGCAACCAAACCAACAATTCCATCGTGTCCAAATGGGTAATTTTATGCTAATAAAGGTCATACTTCACACTAAAACATGTTGGAACAGTCTTACCTACATTATATCGATGAAATCTCTTAAGAGACCAAAGTATGAAAAGGAAGCGAAGTTTGATGAGTTGTTACTCATAAACCATGTTACCTAGAAACAATTTTTCTGAGGGTACATGATCACCTAGGGCTCCTTTACAATAACCTCTCTCATTTTTTGATAATGCCAAGCCGTCTTGAAGTGGTGAAAGTTTTTTTGATGCTAAAAAATTTGTCAAATGCATGTAGTGTAAAGTTGCAAGATAGGCTAATTTTTGTTTTATTCTTCATGAGGCCAAACTATTAGTGCCAAAACATCCATTTGGGAACATCTATGCTAGGCATGGTAAATGACCTTCATTATAAAAGGGTCATATTCTTTCCTATTTGAAGGGTCTCAAATGAAATTCTCTCCATTTTATGTTAGTGCTTATCAACCTAGAAAGAATTTCAACAAACAACATTTTTAATACACATGGAGTAATCTTGTTGAAGATACATCTGGTCATGAACCAAAAAATAGATATACTTAATACACGAATTGCGAGGCATACACATGAATACACATAATACATGAAGCATGAAGGATACATGTGAATACACATAATACATGAAGTCTACACAAGAAGCATGAAGCATACACATGAAAACATGAAGTATACAAAGGAAGCATGAATCATACACATGAACACATGAAGTATACACAAGAATGAAGCATTCATGTGAATACATAAAGTTTACATGGGAAGCATGAAGCATACATGTGAATACATGTAATACATGGAGTATACACAAGAAGCATGGAGCATACATTTGAATACATGTAATACATGAAGTATACATAGGAAGCATGAAGCATACACATGAACACATGAAGTATAATAATATCTTGCTCATATTTAGTTGCACACTTGAAAATGCATTGTATAATTACATGAATTTCCTTACCATGCTACAATGATCCTCGAGAATATGGGATTAGACATGTGTAGTGGTAGAGAGACCTAGGTGTTAGATTGTATCATGTATTATTATATCCATATGATTGATTTAATGTTCAATAATCTTAGAGAAGACTAATGTTAAAACTTTTTATGTTTACAATTATATAAAGGAAGAGTGTGCATGCAATACAATTGGACTTTAAAAATATTTGAAGTAAACCATCTACAAATATCCATTGAAGCATGGATTTATAATGCAAGTATTGAAACCATCAACAAAAAGGATGTGTATTAACCAAATAGCCATATAAGTTTACAAGAATGCCATATAGGCATACAATGTCAACTATATTCAATACAAAATATATTTCCACAAATTCCATATAGGAATACAACAAAGGAACCCAATAAAAATGCATTCCCCTCTAGGTAAATAAAATAAATCACAGGCTCCCTTTGATCTTTGAGGAGATGGAGACACATATGAGAGTAGTCTACTTCAAATCTGAGGGTTGCTCCTCATATTTAGTTCATCATGGATCTTTAGCTATTACAATAAAAAAGTATAGAAATTAATATATAGAAATTACATTATAAAAAATGAAATATTTAACAAAATAACCACTTATCATAGCTAGATGATCTCCCTCCTCAATTGAAATATTTGCATGCTTAGGTTGTGGTGTTCCAAATTCCTATAGAGACCATCTAGATAGAAATTAAAATACAAATCAATTATCATTTGATTTTTCAATAATTAACAACTATAACAACTAATGTAATTTGAAATTTACTAATTTTCCTCATAATTTCATCAAAGGCATCGAGCTATCAATTGCAGAAGACACACCATGCTCCATTTCCCTATGAACATCAAGAGGTGTCTCTTCCCGCATCATATAAAAATAATTCATTATTCAATTACAAAAACTAGAATAATGATTCAATTCATGGCTTATAATGTATGAGATAGTCAATGAAATTTTGACTACTTTGGTAGACATGTATGAAAAATGTGGTAGCATAGACAAGGCAGTGAACTATTTGAAAAAAATTGAGTGTACTTTGATAAAATGCTTTGGTAGACATGTATGGAAAATATGGTAGCATAGACAATGCAATAAGTTGTTTGAAAAAATGCCTCAAAGAAATATGGTCTCATGGTGATGGACATCACCATGAGACCACATTTCTTTGAGGAATTTTTTCAAATAGTTCATTGCCTTGTCTATAGTATTGCTTACTATTATGCTTTGATATATTTTTTCCAAACATCCATAGTTTGTTTAAAAGCACATGCTTTAGGCTTTTAGCCATAGTAGCAAGGAAGTGAATTGTTTGCTAAAAATACTTTGGTAGACATGTATGGAAAATGTGGTAGCATAGACAAGAAAATGAGTTGTTTGAAAAATGTCTCAAAGAAATGTGGTCTTGTGGTGATGGAAATCGCCATGAGACTACATTTCTTTGAGGATTTTTTTCAAATAGTTCATTGTCTTGTCTATGCTATTGCATACTATTATGCTTTGATATATTTTTTCCATGCATCCATAGTTTGTTCAAAAGCACTTATTTTAAGCTTTTAGCCATAGCAGTAAAGAAGTGAACTATTTGATAAAATGGTTGGATAGAGATGTATGGAAGATGTGGTAGCATAGACAATACAATGAGTTGTTTGAAAAAATACCTCAAATAAATGTGGTCTCTTGATGATAGACATCACCATGAGACAACATTTCATTGAGGAATTTTTTCAAATAGCTCATTGCCTTCTCTATGCTATTGCTTACTATTATGCTTTGATATATTTTTTCCAATCATCCATAGTTTGTTCGAAAGCACCTATTTTAGGCTTTTAGCCATAGTAGCAAGGAAGTGAACTATTTGATAAAATGCTTTGGTAGACATGTATGGAAAATGTGGTAGCATAGACAAGGCAGTTAGTTGTTTGAAAAAATGCCTCAAAGAAATGTGGTCTCATGGTGATGTCCATCACCATGAGACCACATTTCTTTGAGGCATTTTTTCAAATAGATCATTTCCTTGTCTATGTTATTGCTTACTATTATGCTTTGATATATCTTTTCCAAGCATCCATAGTTTGTTTGTAAGAACTTTTTTTAGGCTTTTATCCATAGCAGCAAGGAAGTGAACTCTTTGATAAAAAATTTTAGTAGACATGTATGGAAAATATGGTAGCATAGACAAGGCAATGAGCTATTTGAAAAAATGCCTCAAAAAAATGTGGTCTCATAGTGATGGACATCAACATGAGACCACATTTCTTTGAGGCATTTTTTCAAATAGCTCGCTGCATTATTTATGTTATTTCTTACTATTATTCTTTGATAGATTTTTTCCAAGCATACATATTTTGTTCAAAAGAACCTATTTTAGGCTTTAAGCCATAGTAGTAAGGAATTGGACTATTTGATAAAATGCTTTTGTATAAATGTATGGAAAATGTGGTAGCCATGATACCACATTTCTTGGAGGCATTTTTTCAATCATCTCACTTCCTTGTCTATACTATGGCTTACTATTATGCTTTGATAGATTTTTTCCAAGCATCCATAGTTTTTTCAAAAGCACCTATTTTAGGATTTTAGCCATAGTAGAAAGTAAGTGAACTGCTTGATAAAAACATTTGGTATACATGAAAGGAAAACGGGGTAGCATAGACAAGGCGGTCAATTGTTTGAAACAATGCCTCAAAGAAAAGTGGTCTCATGGTGATGTCCATCAGGTCATGAGACCACGTTTCTTTAAAGATTTTTTTCAAATAGCTCATTTCCTTGTCTATGATATTGTTTACTATTATTCTTTCATAAAATTTTCCAAGCATCCATAGTTTATTCAAAAGAACCAATTTTAGGCTTTTAGCCATAGCAGCAAGGAAGTGAACAGTATGATAAAATGCTTTGGTATACATGTATGGAAAATGTGGTAGCATAGACAAGATAGCAATATATTTGAAAAAATTCCTCAAATAAATATGTTATCATGGTGATGGACATCACCATGAGACCACATTTCTTTGAGGAATTTTTCAAACAACTCATTGTCTTTTCTATGCTATTGCTTACGATTATGCTTTGATAGATATTTTACAAGCATCCATAGTTTGGTCAAAACCACCTATTTTAGGCTTTTAGCCATAGCACCAAGGAAGTGAATGTTTGATAAAATGCTTTGGTAGACATGTATGGAAAATGTGGTAGCATAGATAAGGCATTTTTTCAAACATCTCATTGCCTTGTGTATGCTATTACTTACTATTATTCTTTGATATATTTTTCAAACAACTCATTACCTTATCTATGTCGTTGCTTACTATTATGCTTTCATAGATTTTTTCCAAGAATACATAGTTTGTTCAAAAGAACCTATTTTAGGCTTTTAGCCATGGTAGCAAGGAAGTGAATTGTTTGATAAAATTCTTTGGTAGAAATGTATGGAAAATGTGGTAGCATAGATAAGGCATTTTTTCAAACATCTCATTGCCTTGTGTATGCTACTACTTACTATTATTCTTTGATATATTTTTTCCAAGTATCCAAAGTTTGTTCGAAAGTACCTATTTTAGGCTTTTAGCCATAGCAACAAGGAAGTGAATTGTTTGATAAAATGCTTTGGTAGACATGTATGGAAAACATGGTGCATAGACAAGGTAGTAAGCTATTTGTAAAAATTCCTCAAATAAATGCAGTCTCATGGTTATGGACATCACCATGAGACCAAATTTATTTGAGGCATTTTTATAAACAACTCATTGCCTTGTTTATGCTATTGCTTACTATTATGCTTCAATAGATTTTCCAACCATCCATAGTTTGTTCAAAAGCACCTGTTTTAGGCTTTTAGCCATAGTAGTAAGGAAATGGACCATTTCATAAAATTATTTGGTAGACATGTATGGAAAATGTAGTAGCATAGACAAGGCAGTAATTTTTTTTTTAAAATGGCTCCAAGAAATGTGGTCTCATTGAATGCCATGAAAAGAAAATGCAATTGGAAACTACTCCTAGTTATTAGTTATGCAATTTGAAGTAATTGCATAAATTCTAATGTTGACTTTGTAAAATTATATATTGTAATTGAAAAAATTTCATCTATCAACATTAACTTATTATTTATGCAATGTGAAGTAATGCTTTGAGTTTGAAAGATGTGCAGTGCAATGTAATCAATGATATGAATATAAACTACAAAAATATATTATCCACAATTCATTAGTTAAACTATTTATTGTATTACCTGAGTGAAGCTTTGATGTCCACTAACACTAGGAGGTGTTTCCATCAAATCTCCATGATTATCCTATTTAACATCCAAAATTGTATATAATAATATCATTCATATAACAATGCTATTCACATGTAATATTTATAATTATTTACTGGTTACATACCTCAGTAGTACATGTCATTATGTAATAAGGAGGTGAAGGACCGCTAAAATCTATATGACTGCTATGACCCTGAAATTTCATTATAATCATTAAACTAATTTAGTTAATCTTGCATTTCAAACATGAAATTTAATCAATTAAATTCAATGAACTTGCTAACTGAACCTAAGGAAATATGTGTGCCACCTTTTAGGAGATGGAACCTCGGGGTTTAGGAACTATTTCACTCTTAGTTCATTAGGAAAGATGCAAGGTCTAATGCACTAAACCCTAGAAACTTAAAATATGAAATCAAATAGATAAACAAAGAGAAACAGAAAAGTGCCCAAAGGATAAGAGATGTCCAAACAAGATCTGAAAACCCTAAAATTTATTGTTTGAAGCTCTCTAGGACTGATACACTAGGCTGGGAAATTTAGTCCCAATCTAGGGTTTCTGGCTAGAATCTGGAATCTCCTAGTGACTAGTCTGAATATGCAAAAATATGGCAAAAAGGTTGTATTGGGACTCATACACCCAAGCAGTTGCAAAGTGCCTCAAAAAAATGAAAAGTGTCCTAGGAGCATAATTTTGAATTGAAATTTTGTGTGCCTCTAAAAAATGGATTAAATAAGCACTTTCCCACTGGTTTCATGTAAATAATTTTGATATCTTTCTCTAGATTTGAGTTTTCATGAGCCTTGACAACTTTTACAACTTTGCAATTTTGGTACTTTTGAAGGCCTCAAATCCACTTTTTCTTCAACCTATAAACCTACAACATACAAAGAGAGGGAAAAAATGTTGTTTTGTTAGGGAATGGGGCTTCATCTTGGTTAAACCCTATTTGGTATCAAACCTTAATGAGAAATGAATCATCAATTAAGTGAAACATGAAACATAATATGAAACAATAGAACCTTGTTTGAATCCTTGTAGATATGCAAACAAGCATGAAGTGGACTCAATGGATGTAGATCTTGATCATGATTCTTGATGAAAGATAATTCCTTTGAAAACTTGAATTGATCTTGAATAATACATCAAAATATTAGCTCAAAACCACATGCATGATGCATCAAGCCTTTGACATGATGATAGATCTTGATTGTTGCAATAATCTTCTATAAATCTTCCCTTGAATGCTCTTGAATACTCTAATGCTCTTGTGAAATATTAGGATGCTTGAGTCAAAATTTCTCAGTGAAACTAATTGAAATAGCCTTGTGTTTATACTTTTTTATGCCAAATTTCCAAAAATTACAACACTACAAGCCAAAATCAGATCTAAGATAATAAAATCCTGTCAAGAATTTGATTTAAAATAGGTCATGGTTAAAGCGGGACTCACACGCCAGTTGGGGCATGAGTCCCAATGGCTTAAAACTAGGACACAAACTCCAAGAAGTGTCTTGTTTAATGCAATGCTTAAAATTAGGTCCTGAGACCTAGGTGGGACTCATACACCCAAGGTGGTGTATGAGTCCCAAATCACTTGACTTGGAACACATAACCAAAAAAATTGAATTATGATTGGTTATTTGATAAGTGTTAGGATTATCCTGAGAAAAATGCATTTAATTAGGCTTTTGGATGCAAAATAGGACCAAATATGGAATAAAGAAGCCACATTTTAATGAAAAGGTCCCAAAAATTAATGTAAATAGGTTAAACATATTACCACACCAAATTATGGCATCACTTAGCTCATCTTATCAATTATTCCCAAATTAAGTGAGGGAAATGGGATACTTTACTCTTCACTACACTAACATTTACCTAATTATCAAGGTTGAATGCCTCATTAAGGAGGGCATCTGTCATCACAATCTAATTAGCTACAAATGTACTTTGTGCACCTGTGTCCTTACTATGTTCGAGGTCATATCCAAAGGGTGTCCCATAAGTCTGACAAATAGGAGGTGGAATTCTTTTGCTCGAAGACTTGCCCCACTCACCCTATGCTATAGAGTTGGCATGTTATATGATGCTCTAGGTCAAGGAACTAATAGATTACAATTTCTTGACCTTAACACTCTCCTTCACAATGAAATAGATAGCCACATGCTTGTTTACTAGTCTAGTGAGTGGTTGTCTAGCTTACCATTGTGGGTCAACATGTGCCACCACTCTATCCTATGTGGAGCCTCTACCTCTACCTTGGAACTCTTGTATATCAAAATAGTTTTGGATTTTATTGAAGATAAACTCGCAGTAGAGTTTCCTCAAAAAATATTACAACACCTCACTATTGTTGCATGGTGGATGGTCAAAAACCATCCACCACCTCTGCCAAAAATGGTTCTTTATTCCTTGGTGGTTGCACCAATGGATAGGGAACTTCTTGCTTGAAGGGTGTAAAGGTTGATTTGTTTTAGGGTTTGATGAGGGCTACACCACCAAAAACCCACAAAAATCAGAACAACAAATACCAACTTAGAAGATGCGAGATAGAAAAAATGACTTACTTTCAATTATTTTCAAAAAATGAAATTACATATTCAAAGCTTGCACACTATAGCCTCATGGGCTTGGTTCATTACAACAAAATCAACTTTGAAAAGAAAATCTACTATTTGAAGCCACAATTTTCACTATCAAGGAAACCTCCTACAATCCTCATTTAACCCTTTTTATTTTCCCCAATAACCACCCTAGAATGTTCTAGAAAGTACAAATTTCCCCTTTTTGTTTTGGCGCCAAAAGTCTCACCGTTTTATTTTTGGCCTAGGAAGAAATTTTTATGAAATTCACTTTTTAGAGGACCAACTTCACAGGGCCATAAATTTTGATCTAGGTGTCTAATTTTCTATTATTACATATCATTGGAAATCTCTCGACGAGCTCTACAACATGCGAACCACCATAGGTCAGTTCGACCACCTTTTGAGCTATTTTGGGGCCTCTAAAGTTTTATATCTGAATTTGAAGCTACATTGGAGAAATTTCTCAGGACAAAAATTTTAATTTCTCCCAAATTGTGCAAGGTATGGAGGTGATTCTTTCATGACTAGAAATGTTTTTCATCTCTACTCCTTGGGGTAAATTTTCACATCCATATGAGCCCATTTTGGCCGACTTAATAAAAATAGTAAGTGCTTATTTTTTATTATTTTGACACCTAACAATTTTATATCCCTTTAGTGCCATCATGGGACTCAAAAAAACTAAATAAAATAAAGAAAACAATTTTTTTGGGTGATGCAAGATTGTCCTACACCACTAGATGCTCTTGCATCAAACACCTAAGGTAATTTGAAAATTGACCCTATCACTTCTCAAGAGTTAGAGGGAAACCAAGATGGTTAACCTAGGCCTTAGATAACCATGATGAATCTTCAGTAGTTCTTCCTCTCCATTTCACCAAGTACTCTGTGTATTTCCTATTTCTTGTGCTTCTACCCACATAGCTATCCAATATTTCTTCTATCTCCTCCTTCTCTGAAGTAGGTGCTAGAATTTTCAACTATTCATTTATCGACCCCTCCTCTATATCACCTTCATGATACTTCATCAAATTAGCAATTTTGAACACAAGAGAAATGTTTATTCCACTAGGCATCTCTACCTCATAATCATTTCCTAAATCATGCTTCTTCATCTTTAACTTGTTGTATGTACCAACTGGAAACCTTTCCTTTCGCAAATGAACCATGACTTCATCTCCTACCTAGAACTCCTTATACCTCATTTTTTGATCTGCTTGAGCCCTATATTATGATTTCATCTTATTGATATTTTTCTTCACCTCTTCATGCAAATTTTTCAGGTGCTCATCAAAATATTCAGCCTCAGCACTACTCTTCTCCCCCTTATCCATCTTTCTCAATTCAGAAGAAGTTATGGGACTACTCCCATATACAATTTGGAATGGTGATTTACTAGTGCTCCTATTGGTAGAATCATTGTAAGCAAATTATGCCTATGGTATAATCAAATCCCATCCCTTGGGCTTATCTCCAACTAAGCATCTTAGCAGGTTACCCAAACTCCTAGTCACCACCTCTATTTTTCCATCAGTCTATGGATGGTGTGTAGAACTAAACTTCAAATTTGTCTTCAACTTCTTCCATAATGTTCTCCAGAGATAAACAACAAATTTGGTATCTCTGTCTGAAACTATACTCTTTGGTAGACCATGTAGTCTCACCACCTCTTTGAAAAACAACTCTTCAACATCAACAACATCACTGGTCTTATGACATGGAATGAAATGTGCCATTTTTGAAAATCTATCCACCACCACAAATATGGAATCATGCCCCCTCTATGTCCTTGGCATTACAAGAACAAAATACATGTTAATATCCTCCCGTGGCCTCTCAGGTACAAGTAATGGTTGATACAATCCAGTATTTTGACTTGTTCCTTTTGCCATTTGACATACTCTACAACTTTGTACAAACTTCTTCACATCTTGTTGTAATTGTGGCCAATAAGAATTCTCACTAATAAGAGCAATCATCTTATCTTGACCAAAATGTCCAGCAAATCCTCCACTATGCTTCTCTTTGATTAGATTCTCTCTCATAGAAATCCTTGGAACGCACAATTGGCTTCCTCTAAACAGCATCCCATCTTGGATTAAGAAATCCAACCATTTTGTCCTATCCAATGTAACAGGTTCCAAATAAGCCTTTCAAGCTTCTACAAAGTCTGGATCTTCTGGATACAAACTCTTGAGTTCATTAAACCCAACAACCTCTATATTCATCTCTATCAACAAATTTTTCCTTCTACTTAAGGCACCTACAACTTTGTTTGACCTTCCACTCCTATGCTTCAAAAAAAAAAATATAACTCTACAAAAGCTCAACCCATTTTAAGTTCCTTTGATTCAACTTTCCTTGACTATTGAGATATTGCAAATCCTAGTGATCGGTATATAAAAAAAATTCTTTTGGCAACAAATAGTGTCTCCATTTCTTCAAATCCTGAACTATAGCATAAAACTCTTGATCATAGATAGAATATTTCTTCTTAGCATCATTTAACTTCTCACTAAAATAATCAACAGGCTTACCTTCTTGACTCAAAATAGCTCCTATGGCAGTGCCACTAGCATCAAAATCTACTTGAAATACCTTATTGAAATCTGGAAGGTCCAAAATAGGTTGCTCTATAACTTTCTTCTTCAACATATCAAAACTTTTGGCCACTCTTGTGGTCAACTTAAACTCTTTTCTATCCCCTCTCATTGCTTCAGTTAGAGGTGCACAAATACTGCTAATACTCTTAATAAACTTTCTATAAAAAACTTGCTAGACCATGAAATGATCTTACCTCTGTAACACTCCTTGGAGTACACCATTCAATGATAGCTCTCACCTTCTCTAGATCCATTTTGAGACCATCTGTGGAGACAAAAAATCCTAGATACACCAACTCTCTCTTCACAAAACTACATTTCTTCAAATTAATCAACAACTTATCCTCCCTTAACTTCTCAGAAACTCTTCGGATATGCATCAAGTGCTCCTCCAATGTATTACTGAAAATCAAATTATCATCCAAGTAAGCAATAACATTTTTTCCTAAAAATTCTTTCAATACCTTATTCATAAGTCACATAAATATGCTCAGTGCATTGGTTAGCCCAAAAGGCATGACTAACCACTCATACAAGCCCTCCTTGGTTTTGAAGGTTGTCTTCCATTCATCTCCTTCTCTAATTTGGATCTAGTGATATCCACTCTTCATATCTATCTTTGTGAAGTACTCAGCTCCACTCAAACAGTCCATAATGTCATCCATTCTTGGAAAAGGAAATCTATACTTGATGGTGATCTTGTTGATGGCTCTAGAGTCTATACACATCTGCCATTCGCCATCCTTATTTGGTGATAGTACTATAGGTACTGCACATGGATGAGCAAACTCTCCCTAATCAATCATTTTCGCAACAATTCTTACACTTGTCTGTTCAACTCTTCACTCTTTGTTGGAGTCATACGATGAGCTACCTTATTTAGAAAACTGGCTCTAGTGATCAAATCCATCTGATGACTAATCTTTCTTATAGGAGGCAAACCTTTAGGTACATTATTAGAAATAATAGCTTGAAACTCATTCAACAAATTTGAAACCTCTACATGTACCTCAGTAGTATCTTCTTTATCAACTATAGGAATCAATGCAAAACACATATGCTCATGATGCATACCTTCTAAGAACTTTCTTCCATCAATGAAACAAATTCTTGCATTACTGCATACCTTTGCTCTGCCTCTTTCAAGGGCTTGAACTTATGATGAACTCCATCCTTTGTCAAATAATAGGTTTTGGAATGTCCATCATGTATTGCTCGTCTATCAAATTGCCACGATTTTCCTAACAACATTTGGCAAACATCCATAGGAATAATATCACACAATGCCTCATCATGGTAATTTCCAATCTTGAACTTTACTAAACATTGTTCATTTACCAAGGCTTTATGGTCCTTTTGCAACCAAGCAATTTGGTATGGATTTGGATGCCTTCTTCTCTCCAACCGAAACTTACTAACCATTTATTCTAAAACAAGGTTATCAGTACTACCTCCATCAATAATAACATTGCAAACTAGACCTTCACACTTACATTTGGTGTGAAACAAATTCTTCCTTTGAGTTGGCTCATTCTCCTCATTCAGCAAGGCTCTTCTAGTAACAAGAACCTCTCCTCTTTTTGCATCCTCAAAATGTGAAGACTCGACATTTGTATCAACATGTGCAACTTGTGCATTACCCTCAAGTGTTTTATTTGTCTTTCCTTGATGTTGAGGACACTCATAGGCTCTATTTCCTTCTTCTCCACATTGGAAAAAGGTTCCATGGAAACCTCCTCTTCCAGGTCCTTGTCAAGATCTTTCCCTTCCTCTTTGGTCTCCATTATTCTGATCACGAGGAAGGTAGGTGTTATCTCCTTTCTAGTTTTGGCTGCTACTAGAGCCTTCACCCTTCTTTTGATCTTCATTTTGACCTCCATATGACAGTCTTCTAGTATTTTTTCCATGACCTCCACCTCCTTGTTTTCTCTCAAACCTCTTGTTCATTCGTTATTTAACCTTTAGAGAAAGCTGATAAGCATCCTCAATGGTGGTCATTCTTACCAGTGCCAATTCTTCTTGTATACTTGGCTTCAACCTGTTAATATAACAAGCAACTTTCTCTTTATTTGCTTCATAATGTCCTATCTAAATCAAGACCTTGCGAAATTCCTCTATGTATTCTTTCACCATCCTTGTCCCTTGCCTTAAGCTCTAAATCTTCTTGACTAGCTCTAACTCGTAATCGACTGGAATAAATTGTTTCTTCAATTTTAACACCATTTTGTCCCATCTAGAAATTTTATCTTTCCCTTGTCTTCCTCTTTCTAATTGGACCTCTTTCCACCATATACTGGCATGACCTTTCAATTTTGTCTTTGCAAACCTCACTCTATGAGGATCTTCAATCTCCTCAAACTTGAAAGATTCCTCCATGTCATTGATCCAATCAATCAATTCTTCAGGATTCAAATTTCCACTAAAAGTTGAAACCTCCATGTTAGGTCTCTTCCCAATGCTTGATATCGCTCGCACCGATCTTGTTTCTCCAGAATCCATTAGATATTGCTCTTCCTATTTAATTTCCTCTTATGTTTCATCTTCACTTTCATCTCTATCTTGTTGCACATCTGTTCTTTGAACCTCTTGTTTCAATGTTTCTAATTGCCTTCTAAGGGCTCTAATTTCATCTCTAGGTGGATCTCTTCCTCCACAACCTCGGCCTCTACCTCTTCCATACTGGGAAATTCTTGGAGGCATCTTGAACTCAACCCACACTCACAGGTCCTACTGCAACTGCCTCACATTCGTTGATCTGTTGCTCAAGAACTCCTGCTCTGATACCACTTGATGAGGGCTACACTGCCCAAAACCCATAGAAATCATAACAACAGATACCAACATAGAAGATCCGAGACAAAAAAATGACTTACTTTCAATTATTTTTAGAAAATGAAATTACAAATTCAAAGCTTACATGCTACAGCCTCAAGGGCTTGTTTCCTTACAACAAAATCAACTCTAAAAAGAAAATCTACTATTCAAAACCACAATCTACACTATTAGGACCACCTCCTACAATTCCCATTTAACCCTTTTTGTTTTCCCCAATAACCACCCTAGAATGCTCTAGAAAGTACAAATTTCCCATTTTTTTTTTGGCACCAAAAGTCTCACTATTTGATTTGTGGCCTAGGAAGAAATTTTTATGAAATTCAATTTTTAGAGGACCAAATTCACGGGGCCATAACTTTTGATCCGGGTGTCTAATTTTCTATTATTGCATATTGTTGGAAAGATCTCGACAAGATCTACAACACATATGTTACCATAGGTTGGTTCAGCCACATTTTGAGCTATTTCGGGGCCTCTGAAGTTTTATATCTAAATTTGAAGCTGCATTGGAGAAATTTCCTAAGACAGAAACTTTAATTTCTCCCAGACTATGCAAGATATTGAGGTGATTCTTTCGTGACCAGAAATTTTTTTAGCTCTACTCCTTGGGGTAAATTTTCACGTCATACGAGCACATTTTGGCTGACTTAATAAAAATAGTAAGTGCCTATTTTTTGCTATTTTGATGCCTAACATTCTTATACCCCTTTAGTGTCATCATGGGACTCAAAACAACTAAAGAAAATAAAGAAAACATTTTTTTTGGGTGATGCAAGATTTCCCTACACTGCTAGATGCTCCTGCATCAAGGTTTGTGAATAGGGAACACAAGTTAAATTTTGTAATTTTCTCATCTTTCACTTGTTTATACTCTGTTCTCTTATCCGCTCAACTAGTTATTGGCTTGCTAATTGAATCTACATTTGATAATATTGATTCAAGTGATTGAGCAAGTGTGGATCTATGCACAGTTGAGCTTACAGGATATTTCAACCTTTCAATTATATCCTCAATTTTTTTTTGTTGTTTTTAAATTTCCCTGTTATGTTTTCTTGAGTTCCTAGAGCATATTGAGGAATTATTGGTGTTTTTTGTTGGGGTTGTTCTTTAGTAGGTATTTCAAGTTGAGGTGAAGGAGGATTTTGAGGATTAGGAGGTTGATTATAATTTTCTATAAATTAAATAAATTTACATCTAAAAAATTATTAAATCTACCTATTTAGAAACAAATTCACACAAAAAATAACAAAACTTACTCCTTTGACCTCCCTGACATCATGGAAAAATTTTGGAAAATATTAAACAATGATTCGATGAAGAATCTGGTCTCCAATAACGTGAGCATTCTCTTTAGGGTTTGAAGGTTGAACGGTTTTGTAGGAAAACACATAAATAAGAATGAGGAAATGTTGTTTTTTTTGTTATAACAAGATATAATTCAAGTGCATTGTGGCCTTGGTGTTGTCAAGCCTTAGGCTCAACAACACCAAGCCATAATGTGAGTGCATTATAATGCAAGTGCATTATAGCTCATGTTATGACTTTTATAAAAAATTAAAGATGGTTTTCCACTTTTTGGCCCCCCATATTTCTACACCCACCCCTATATATATATGTATATATTCTAAAAATAATCATATCATCAATTAGGTCGGCCTAATTAGATGAAACATGTGACCTCATAACCTATTAGCTTAAAAATCCATCATATATGCCTTATGGAAGTAACTAAAGTTTGTTCTGTACCAAGATAGGTCAGCATGACCTATAGATACTCTTATGATTCCAGTCCATACTCAAATTTATTTTTGCATGACCCCAAAACCCTTAGGTCAATACTACACAACAAAAATAGTGAAGCAACAATTAAATAAACTAACTGTTCATCCACAACTTGAAATGAAGACCACCAAACCACTTGAAACTCATAGTGCACACATATCTCACATCTTCAATAACTTCCTAAAATCCACACAACATAATGATCATCTATGGTGGAATGCAGAGCATTCCAACATGAACTCTACAACTGTAACTTTCTTTGCTTACTCTAATACTATGTCATCAATATCTTCTTCTATGAAAGAAATAAAACACAAAAACGTTGGATATAGACTCTTCAACATGTATTATTATCATCTCAAAATCATATGACAAGATACTGCAATGTGGAGCAATGCAGACCACAAAATTGATGCTCTGTTACATCACTATCTTAGTTTGGGACAACCAATTTCCTCAAGAAATAGTTGGTCTTCTTCAAACTATATTCATACTAATACACCATCACTTCTACAATGGGTTTACATCAATGACAACACCATAAATCATCATGCTCATTTTGCCAACATGTGTATGTCTATAGCTACACCATGGAGGGAGACCTTCCAATTGTGATAATATCAATAATGACCTTAAGGATTGGGGTATTTTAAAGAGAGGAAACCTTTCTTCACAATTTTAATCCATGAATAGCTTTACACTATCATCTCCAATGAATTTTCCATTTATTGGAAGGTGAGGACTGTTTATGTGCATGGATTCTTTTTTCATGTCTCTAAGGATAATATTTTTGCTACTATGGGACTCCATTTGGATGGTGATCACATTCCCATAAATGTAAATGGAAACTACTAGGAGGTAATAAAAATATTCATGAATAGAAGAAAAAATTGATAGTCTATAGAACATATTCAATAGAGAAGATCTCTTAGGGGTCTAGAAGAGGTTGGTAGAGGCTCTCATTCTCTAAGTTACCTTAAAAATTAGATATAAAATGTTCCACTCTTATATTTTTCCATGCTTAACCACCTTAGACATAATGTTTGTATGGATTTTTCCTTTTGGGTTTACTCATCCGTTAAATAATTATTTCAAAAGGTTATGTCAAGTGTAAAGGAATTTCTCCTTCATAAGGGGTTAATCTATAGATTGTATCATTTTCATCTCACCCAAACCTCAACCCCCCTTACCTACTTTCATATCTATAACCCCTCTCATATTTACCACCATTCAACATAGGACCCCACTATAAGAAAAACCAAGTTTGATGATCCCCTCTGAAGTTAAACCCTATTCCCACCATGATGCTTTTGAGCCTATTATTGATGATGAATCTTGTTCTCTCTCCAAATTTATTGAGAAGAATGTCTCCTTCAACACTCCCTTGATTGGTAATCCTAATCCTATTGTTGTTTAAGTTAATAAACATCCATATTTATCTTGAACATTCCCTTATGAATAATTATCCTAATCCTTACTTTAAAAGAAAAAGAAAATTGTTCTTAGGTCCCCCTGGCCCTTAACATTTTGTCCCTCCCATCTTACAGAAGTAATTTTACTATGTTTTGTTCTTGCCTCTACCAACCTATTCAAATTCAAGTATGTTGGGCCCTTTTTTTCCACTCATATCTAGAGACTCACTCCCCAAGCATTTAGTTCTATTCTCCCCTTAGGTCATCCAAACAAGCGAACTCACATTGTAGCTCTTTTCTTAGACTGGAGGAAAAAATAAAGACCCTATTTGAGGCTACTAATTTATAGAATGAGATTCTCAAGTGGTGATTGGTTCAACAACATATTGCCAAGAAAACAATTCATTATTTGAAAATTGTTACCCATTATGGTCCCTTCGATTAGTAGAGTGATAAGGTTGAAGATGAAATTTGAGCTAAAGTTAAAATCTATGCCAAAATTTTGATATGTTGGAATATTTGGATCATGAAGTGGAGGCCATAAAGAACAACTAGGAAACCATAAAGAACAACATGAAATAAATCATTTCCTTCAAAAATGACATTGTGAATTTTCTTGCCACCACTATTTATGTGTTTCAATTGGAACTGGAAAAGAGAAGAGCTAGAGAACAAGCTAATATGTCCAATGTTCCTCATATTGGCCAAACTTACAAAATAATTGTGATAAAAGTCAGATGCTAAAGGAAAAGATACTAATGATATTGAATCCTCTTCTAGAAAAAGTTATTACCCAAACCAACAATTCCATGGAAACCTCTTTTGATGAAAAAAATAAACTTATGAACTAAGAGTAGTAGGTCATTAGAGGCCTTAACAGTCTTGAAGATATGTAATTGGTTTCCTTCGGTTCTCTATTGCTATTATTTTTTTCTAGTTATTTTCTAATCACTCTCTTTTTTTATTGGATTGGTAGTTTTATTAGTCTCACTTCTTGTGAGACTTTTTTTTTCCTTTTTGGCTTATTTGTATGGATTAGGGCCCTTCCCATGTTTACCTTCATAAAAAAAATTTGTGCATGTGGGATTTATTTTTTCATAAAAAGGGTTTTTCTATTTCAAAATACCATTGAATAATTTTTATTTGAGGATACATCTCTATAAATTTAGACAAAAAATGTGTTTGAGTCATATCCAAAAAATCATTTGAATGTGGCTTATGATTTTGATGACACTCTCCTTTTTACAAAATTTCTTTGAGTAGGAGAAACTCTTGTGCTTTTTTTCAAATTCTTCAATAAGTGATTTTAAAGCTTCAACTATGACTTTATCTTTTTGTGGGAATTTATTAGAGAATACCCATATAATTCATTATTATTGGAATCTAAACACTTTCATGCTTCACAATGTCTTTCATTAACATTTTCTACTTATTTTTAGTCCTTGACCTTTTTTCTTATTAGGCGATATTTATTTGTTTGATTACTTATTGTATTAAATGACGAAACTACACATAATTTAATATTACTATCTTTAGCATGTGAGGTTGAACCCAATTTTTCATATGCATTGATTATATTTGTAAAATACATTTTTCATTATTATTACTTAACTTTCTTAGGAAAATCATCTTCACTATGGGTATAAACTTAAAATAATTCTCATCATTTCAACAAAAAATTGACATCTTCCTATTTCATTTAAGTTTTTTAAAAATATTTTCCATATTTTACTAACATTTCTTCTTCAAGTATGTTGGATAATCTTATCAACCATTGGTTTTAAATTTTTCTCATCAATTTCAATTAGAAACTTAGATTTTTTACATAAAATTCTACAAGGTGTTCTCAATGGTAAAATTGCTTCATTACATTTTTTTCATTACATTATTTTTTCATCTTTAAAATTCACTATATTTATTGCATTTTGAATAGTTTGATCAATTGGTGTAACATCAAAATTAGGGTTTTCCTTATTTATTAATTTACTTGGTGTTTGAGGAATTTGTTCAATAACATATTAATATGGTAAGGAGGATGTACCTTTAAGATTCATTTTCTTTATTGCATATTTTTTGCATTTATTGTCTTTGTTTATTCAAATTATTCTCTTTAATTCCTTGAATAGATGCTTCATGATCTAACTAAATTGGATATCATGTATAGAATTTAATTTCTGTAATAAATTTGTCTCATTCATTCTCTTTTCTTTTTATTATTGGATTAATGTCCCTTCTATGATTTTGTTTTTCATTATGTTGAGTAGGAAAAGTGATCCTATATATAATTAGGTTAACTAGGATTATCCCCTTTCCACTTGACTCAACATTAACCATAAATGAACTATGGTTTTTGGTGATTAGATTTTTGTCACAATGAAGATTCAGTCCCCTAGTTTTTATGTTTTTTGAGTTGTGATAAATTTGATTTTTGTTTTGATAAGATTATTTGACATACAACCCTAGATCTAAAAATGTAATTAGCAGAAAGACAAAAAGATAAGGTAACGAACTAACTTCATACCTAATATTGAGACATAGAGAGGAACTTGTATTATAAATTTGAGCATGATTTGCAAGGAAAAGGGAATAGTGTACCCCAAACATGATTGGTTATTTTCTAGATCTACAAATTCTAGATTGAAGGTTGTAGTTTTCATTTGATTTTCCAAATTATCACTTGTTGAATCCTCCAAATCTGGCTTGCACACATGAAAATGGGAGAAATTTTTGTGTTGTATAGGGGCTTTCCTAGGTCAAACCCTATTTCAGTATTTCTACCTCCATGTACAATGATTGATGATGTTAAAGAGGGCATGCCCTAGTTCAAGTAGAGGACAACTCAATATAATTGACTAAAATGATAAATGATAAATGATAATGTTACCCTGATTAGAAAACCCTTGAAGAAGAGGTGTCACACACAAGTTGATTGATGGATACCTTGATTGCTTGATAGACCTACAAAATATTAGCTCATAAAACATAATGAATTGTTACAACTAGCATGTAGAGGATAACTCAATGCATCTTCATGATTTTGCATGATAAATCATAATAGCTCCTTGAACATAATTGCTTCCTTCATTTTGATGACTTGAAAACTTGAATTTTATTTATGGAAGAGTTGTAACAATGCTACTAAAATCCTTGATAATTCTTCTCTTGATTTCCCTTAATTGATTTTAGGATACTTGATTTCCTCAATTGAAGTTCATTTTATTGTTAGGGTTAAATGGTGAAAAAAATTAGTATTTATATGTAATTATTCTAATTTCCCAAAAATCAAATATCAATAATCAACAATTGAAATTGGAAATTAAAATAATAAATTACCAACATTAACATATTCAAATTTGGGTCCAAATTAGGTGGTCTAGGGAATGGTGTGCCCTAGACTAGATCCACTTTTTGGGGGGTTTAAAAGTGTCAAGGGAAAAATATTAAATGCATAATTTGATTTCCCGTGTTTTATTTTCCAATAATGTTTATAAAAATATGTAATTAATGAATAATTAGGTCCAAGCACCTGGGGGAAGAAAAACCTAGTGTTAAATTGTCAAGGGTGACAATTTTCGATGCTACACATTATATCCTTGCAATGCTCTTGAATTCTATTTCAATAATATATAGTTGATCAAAATAATAAAAATAATGGTTGAAAATAATCAAATATAAATCTAAAAACATGAAAAAAATATTCAATCTTTTTTAAAAATGAAAGCAGTGATTCAAATTTTTCAAAACATGAAATAAATCATTTAAATTATTTCAAAAGTATGAAAATAATGATAAACTAAGCCACATATATAACAAGAAAATTAGCTTAGGAACAAACTTCTATACGTAAAAAATCCATGCATAATTAGGATGGTGAATAATAAATGGAGATTGGATGATGAATATTAGCTAAATTATTCTATGATAAATCATGGAAATAAAACCAAATAGAAATATAATACATATTGAAAACCGCTTACATGTCATAATGAGATCAAATTGAAAAACCACAAAGATGTATATGAAGATTAATATCCTATATTTAGAGTAAGAGAACTAGGAAAAATTCTCAATAAATACATACCAACAAGATCATTCCCAATAAAAATATGGTCATCACAAAGAGAAAACACATCATAAGGGAACTTCCTATGCCACAAGAAAGTTGTGTAAAGTGAACATGATTTTAAATCATGTATATGATTTCAATAAATGGTGCCTACATAATTATTGATTATCATCTTGTTCATAGGTGTAAAAAAGAGTTGTGTAAACCTCATAGAAGGGTTCTTTAAATATGTTTGAGTTCAAGAGAGAAAGGGGATTCATTGGTTCAATTTATTGAGCAATATTTTTTTCTCAAAAATTTATATTGAGATTTATTTTTCACTTTTCCTCAAATCACTATTTCAAGTTCACAACTTTGATAAGCTATTATGAATATAAATTTAAGATACAAAAAGCTACATGGATAGCTTCCTCACTTAGTTCTAGAATAAATTCCCCTTAAGGGATAAGGACATACTTGTGAAATTCATAGATTATGAGTATATGATTCATAGGATTATCCAGCCTATTAATATCTTATTTGTATAATCTTTTTGGGTCAAATGTTCACCATGATCATATTCTTCATTTGATTATCAATGACAAGAGCATTTTTTTTTTGGAAAAAGGCAGAGGGCCTATAGATATATTAATAAAAATAAAATTTTATAATAGGTAATAGTTTATATGATACCAAAAATACCTTTACAATGATAAAATATCTGCTAGCCCCTAGTTTGCTACTGAAAATGAGGTTGATTATACAAAATATTTAGAAATCCACAACAAAGGCTTTTTTTACAACCTAAACTTGATAGATTTGGGAATCAAGAAAGAAAAAAAAACTAAAACCCCTGCATTCCCTAGACTAAATTCTCCCTTGGTCTTCCTGCGCTATTAAAATCATGTCTAGGACAAGACCCTACACCCTTCTTGCTCGAGCCAAATCTGATCTGTATTCTCTAAATATGTTGCTCCGGAACTTGGTGCTCTAGACACTGTTGCTCAAAATTTTGGCCTTGGCAACAACATTCTGCTTTCCCTTAACATACTCAATAGCAAAAACATAGGCCTATAAATTATAGATTCATTTATGTTGTCACTCATTAAGGTCCTATTGCTCTAATACTGTTGAAATATCTCTAGCCACATCTAAACTATTTTTTTTGAATCTATTGCTATGAAACTTGGTGCTCTAGAATCTGTTGCTCCAAAATTTCATCAAAACACTTTTTTTTGTAAACTTTTCAATTGATGCTTGTCTTTTCTTTTTATATTTTCAATACATATGAAGAGACTATCCAAAAAGGTGAGCGATTAGTGCCACAACTAATGCCACCCACCAAATAGATTATTCTTTCTTATTGCCAACTTCATCTTGCTTCATCATTTTCATTGCCACCTTCATCCTACTCAACTAGACTGATGACAATGTGATTACACCTATTTATCCATTTTAATAACAATGTGACTATGCATTTATGAACGAATTATGCTTTAAATTCTATTGCAACAACTTCCAATTATTCTTTAAATTCTATGTCATTATACACAGTAATTTCTTTCCCATCACAGCCCATATTCACCATTTTTTCTTCCATGCCACTCCCCTCTCTATAAGTATGTGAGATGATAAAAGCTTGAAATTTTTCCAAAAAAAACAATGTTTTACTGTAAAATATATTTCAAACACCAACTATGCACCTTTCTCTCCTTGCATGCATTAATTATAATTAAGGAATCCCCCTCAATATGAATTTGTGCAATACCCAATTTGAGGGAAATTTACAATCCTGCCAAAACTGCTTGAGGCTCAACTGCATTATTCATGCCCACTAGAATTGAAAATGAACTAGCCATTATTACTGATCCCAAAGAGTCTTAGATACAAATTCTTGCCCCTAAGATACCCAGATTCCCTCTCGAAGAACCATCAAAGTTAAGTTTGAAAAAAATAGAACATGGGGGCTTCCATTTGATTTATTTTCTATTCACCTTCACTTTGCTATTTTGATGTAAACTTCTTGCAAACGAAAAAATTATGTTCTTCTAGTTCTTCAAAATAGAGTCATCCCAACTTGTGAGCAAGGAGGGCGTGTTCTTATGTTTCAGAACATAAGCATTAACCACTTCTAAAACTACATTTTCAATCTTAACTTTGATGACCTCAATTGAAGAAATTGATTTCCTGAAAATACATAAATTGTGTTCCAACCATACATTCCATATTACTAGTGGTGGAATAACTTGTCGTACATATGCAAAAAAAGAAGTTTTATACAATAATGGACAACTCTGGAAGATTTCCCAAATATAATTTGGCAAGAGGTTGTATAATTTCAACTTGCTCTTTATGAACAACCAACATTCTTGTGCAAAACTACATTGTACAAGAAAATGGTCTACATTCTCCAACTCTTCCTCACATAAAGGACACTTGAAAGGATCAAAAATTCTCAATTTAGTTAAGCAATCACTTGTTAAAATTATCTTTCATAAAGCTAACCATGCAAAGCTCCCAACTCTTGGAAGAATCTTATTGTTCCAGCAAAATGAATAAGCCCTCTATGAAACCAATTGATCCCTACAATGGATTAGAGATTTATATCCTTGCTTCTTATAGTAGGAGCCCTCTTTTGAAGGATCCCATAGAATCTTATCAAGCTTCCCCAAAATGAACATAATTCTACTTTTTACAATATCTTGAAGCAATGAGAATTGATCGAAAGAAAGAGATGCATTAGAATATTTTTCCAAATTACTTTACCCGTTAGGCCTTATGTTGAATGTACGTATCAAGAAAATTTTCACCCCATTCTCTGAAAATATGGCCCTTACCTATTGTAATTCCTAAATGTTTTCCAAAGGGGGCTTACCATTCCACAATTCCTCCCAAAACTTCATGCTTTTCCCATCATGAATTTCCCATGTAATGAATGAAGTAATAATCGACCTACGTGACGTCAATAAATTTCATGTGGCTGATCCTAAAGGCAGGTTTAAAATAGTAAGAATCCTCAAGGGGTTTGAAGTGTCAAGATACTTAGTTTGCATTAGTTTGCGCCACTTCGGTTCAGGTTTTATGTACATTTTCCAAACTAATTTGGCCTAAATGCCTTGTTCCTGATTGAGATATTGTGGATACCTACTCCTCCTTGAATTTTTTCTAGCACCATACTATCCAAGGATATTAGAGGCACTTTTTTGCAATAATTCATATTACCCTTCCATAGAACATTTCTAATAATGCTCTCAATTTCAAGGATAATAGATTTTGATGCCTTGAGAACCACTAGAAAATAGTTAGGGATTATAGATAATATTGATTTTATTAAAATAATATGCCTGATAATGATAACCATCATGCTTTTCGGTATTGGCATGGTGTGTTGGTTTAAAGGTGGCATTGTTGTTCTTGCCACCAAGGTTCAAACCCCATTGGAGCAGTATTGTTGAATGGTTGTATTCCAGTTCATAGCTCTAGTCAAAAGCATTTACCCCTTGATTAAAAAAAATGATAACCATCATGCCTTCCACATTAGAATCTTTTCCTTTAATCTTTCTCTTACTTTAACCCAATAAACAACTTTATTTGGACCTTTGAGAAAAGGAATACCTAGGTACACACATGGAAAATCTACTTGCCTAAACTCCAATATTTTAATTATCTTATTTTTTATAGCCTCTTTTGTATTGAAAACATAAATTTTGGACTTGGAAACATTAACTTTCTAACTTGATGTTGAGCAATACTTGTCAAGCACTTGTTTGATGTGAATGGCTTCATCCACAAATGATCTACCAAAATAGATGGTATCATATGCAAATAGAGAATGAGTTATTGAAATGTTTGTGTTTGAAATAGTAATGCCTCTCCAAAGTCCTAGGCTTTGCTTATAAGTAATTAATCTACTACACGCCTCAACCATTATAATGAATAGGAAGGGGGATAATGGATCCCCTTATCTCACTCCTTATGATACTACAAAGAATCCTATAGGTGAACCATTGAGGATGATAGAAAAATTTTCTCCTAACAAACATGATATAATCCATCTACACCATTTTCCTTTGAAACCAAATTTCTCAAGAACTTTGTTAAGGAAATCCCAATCTACTCAATTGTAATCCTTCATCATGTCCTACTTAACAATGAAAGAAGGTAAATGATTAGAATAAATTGAGTGAAGGGTCTCATGCACTATTAATGCTCCTTTAAATATTTCATGACCTAGAACAAAGCCTCCCTTCTCTTGAGAGATAATATTTGGAATAAGAGGCTGCAATCTGAGGTATATGGCCTTGGTAAAGATCCTATAGATAGTGTTGCATAGCAATATAGGCCTAGAATCTGTAATGGTTTTAGGGTTTTTTACTTTTGGAATGATTGTAATGTTTGTCACATTGAATTTCTTGAGAATGGAAGCCATTCTCCTTTATTCTTCTAAATCTCACAATAGATCATAACACAAAATATCCTAGCCTTTTTGAAAAAATATTGCCATGAATTCATTTGAACCTGGAACCTTATTTGGATGCAATGAAAAAACAACACCTTTAACTTCATCCAAGGTAAAAGGTTTGAGTACAACGTCATTATCCTCATCTTGAACTAGAAAGGGAATAACCTCCAGAATCTCATCTTCATCATTCTTGTGCTGATCATCTTTGCCTTATGGGGTTGATAAAAGTTTAGAAAAGAATCTCTCAACTTCTCTCTTAATATCTTCTTCCGACATTAGCCAGATACCTGAGACCATCTCTTGAATTGAAGATATTGTTGAAGTATCTCTTTTTATCTGTGCAGAAGCATGAAAATACTTTGTATTTCTATCACCCTCATTGAACCATAGTTCTAATGATTTCTAGCTCCAATATATTTCTTCTCTAGCACATAACTCTTCCCAATCCCTTTGAAATTTATTTTTGTTCTCAAACAAATTATCATCTAATCCATTTTGAATAATCTACTCGTGAATTACCAATAAATATTTGAAATGACCTCTTTTTGCTGGAAAACATTTTTAAACACCTGTTCATTCCATACTTTTATCTATTGTTTAGCATGTTTTAATTTTTGATAAAGCTAATAAATTTTTGAACCCTATTAAAATGGAGCATTTATCCACCATTGACTCAATAGGGGAAAAAACTGTGGGTGCCTAAACCACATGCTTTCAAGTTTGAAGGATGATTTTCCTTTAGGAAGGGAGACATTTGATATATGTAAAGAGATCACATAATGATCAAAGCCGACAAGAGGTAGAATTTCATATTCCAAACCATGTTGCCCTAAAAACCAGTTTGGAGATACCAAAAACCTATCTAATCTTTCAACAATTTGTAAGAAACCTTTTCTATGATTTGTCCAAGTGTACTTCCCCTTGAATGGCACAATGTCTTTTACAGCATTGGTGAGAATGAAAGAATTGAAATATTCAATCACTCTCAATGGTGGAATAATACCTTCAAATTTTTCCTCCAGTGAAACAATAGCATTAAAATCTCCTCCCTAAACAATTGCATCAATGAGGTTTTCTAAAACACAAGTTAGTTCATCCCACAACTCTTTCTTTTCAATTGATGAATTAGGCCCATAAATATTAAACAACCAATACTTCAAGCTAAATTTAGAAACCTCAAGAAACTACCAATTAGACTCATTCCTTATTGAAATAGCATTTACTGCTTTAGGGTTCCACAAATTAGCTAGGCCTCTAGAGGCCCCTTGGGTCAGAGAGTGGGTCGATTTCCACCTTGTCCATTTTTGTAGGGAGGTTTCATATGACTATAGTGAGGGTTTAGACTCTTGAAGTAAAACAATATCGGCTCCACAAGCATCAATTTGATGTTTGATATGATATCTCTTTTTAGGGGCATTTATACCCTTGACATTCCATGAAATGACCATTGCACTTGAGGAGAGTAGCAAGCTCTCCTTGGGCATTTGTTTGGAATAGAGTCATAAATAGTTTTTTGAACCCCTACTTCGAGCTCCTCTTTCAACTTAGCCAAATTGGATTTCCTTCCTTGCTTCCCTAGTGACTTCTTCAGAATTGCTTGAGAAGGAGTCTGCGATATGGACAATGTCTAAATAATCACATTCTGCTTCTTCTTGATCTACTAGGAAAGACTTTTCTTGTTGTAGATGTTGATCTAAATCTTCATCAGTACACTGGTCTAACCCAATAACTTCATAAGTTATCCCTTTTTTCCCCTAATCCACCTTATGATTTGTTACCCCCGCTATATTATCCTCTTGAGTTGTTGCACCTTCCCCTAACCCTCCTCAGCTGCTAACTCCTTTACTATTTCATCATACACTTTTGAACCTACTAATATTAAAAATTGTTCTGCTAGCAATTTTGGCTCATCTATTTTATTAGGTTGAGAAGTTTGAATCAATGTAAATGAGTCTTGAGACAAGAGTAATATATTACTTAGGTAAACACAATTATTAAAGAAACCAATCTTAATGTAATAAGCCATATGTGATTAATAATGTAGGTAGTGATGTCACACTCTAATACATCAACAAATAAATTTAATTAATGTACATAATCTACTAGCTAAATTAAATGAAAAGAAAGAGCATATGCATGTTCAACCTAAAATAAATGCAAAAAAACTACCCAACATACATCTAAAATAAGTAATTTTGTATATAAATACAATTGTAATAGAAGACATCTCTCGATAAAACTTTCATTAGAATACAACTCTAAGAAGAGTGAGCTTCTACTCATTATTCCACTAATCCAATACTATACAAATTTGATTACATTACATTAACCCCATGTGGCTAATAACACACATTCAAATTGCCTTAAATTTTGCATTACCTACGACAAATATGCCTCCAAATACCCATTTCTATCATATACTAAGGCATGGCTATTATCATGACCTACACTCACATCCAAGTTTTATTGTATCCATATTTTTTATTTGTTATTTCCAAATGATTTCAAATAACCACATGAATATGTATCAAATGACCTCTTCAATAATTCAACCACAAGGGAATTAGATTTAGAATTTCTACAACTTAATATCTTCTTCAAGTTCCAACGTATTAGCTCTATAAATATTCTTTTATCTATAAAAAATAATGTTCATACTTTTAGCAATGTGCAATAGACTTGAAGGAATGTAATGGAGTCCCAAACAACTATTAAAAATAATAAATCCTATATTTTATTAATATTTATGTTATTTGAATTCCGCCTCCTTTGATAAAATTTGTTATCGTAGTCTTATATGATTCATTCTACTAGAACATGAAAGATAATTATTCTCAAATGACCACCATGATCGCTAATATATTATTACCAAGAGGCAACTATAGAACCACATAAACACTTCCAATGTAAGAATTTTTCAACTACTAGAATCACAAAGACCACTTACTTAACTATTATAGATCTATTGGTGTTTGTGATGCTAGTGGTTGAAATTTTCTTATATTGGATCTAAAAATGACATATATGTCTAGATAAATATTTCATCAACCAAAGGAAGACACCATATCCCATTAGGAAAAGAAAATAATGTAAGAAAAAAGGAGAATAAGTGCTAACACTACTATCAATGAAAACCATCACGTAAGGGAATTGATAGTGACCCATCAATGCCACAATATGGAAAATTATTCCCAGAGAAGGGGATGAATACATAATTGGAAAAGTAAACTCCACCATTACTATGAAAAGGGACATCACATTTGCAAACAAGACTCATCTCACTTGTCTACTAGTTGTCCTTTTAACTCTCAATAAACTTACATTACTTATACTAATGACACCACTTCTATACTACCATGTCAATGTTATCATTACAGTTAACCATTCACTTCCAAATAGTCTCTAATAGAAGGCAACTACTAAGTGTTAGGATACTGACATATCCTTCGAAAACTAATAGTTATCTAATTTTAACCCTTAATGGTCAACCTACTATATTGTTGCAAGTAATATCAACACTCAACATAAGTACAAATATAATTCAAGAAACTCTAACAAAGAAATAAGAGACTATGATAGAGATGTGATATTTTGTATGGAAAGAATGAGGCTCCACCCATGGTTTTATCCTTGTACATTTTATTTGTTTGTGTGTTTATACTTTATAAATGTGGCTTATGTATTTATTTCACAATCATGTTATTGCATCTAAAACTTGATGGTGCTAAAAAGTACATTTAGGGGCCTATTATAGATTTTAAAAAAAAAAAATACTTACTTTAGTGGAACTAAAGACCCATGAAAAATATAAAATATTAATACCTCACAATAGAGAGATGAAAATTTTGATACAACTAATGTGATTTAGACTAATAATAGTATACCTATGACTAATATATACATTCAAACAAGATAAAATAATGGTGAATTGATTATCCTAAATAGCCTATGATTATCTAAGTAAATACAATTTATATATAAATAACTTGGGAACTATGACATACAAAGTTGATGGGATAGAAAAATAACATTTACATTTCAAAAAACTATCATATGAATTAAGATATTTAAAAGTTAAATAGGGAGTAATAAGATGTAGATGCAATTCATTTTAAAGAATAGGATCACATGTAGGGCCTAACTAGGGAGGACAAGGCCTAATGAAATGGAACAATCATTATTTAACATGATGGATATAGTAGATAGATAGGTGATAAGTTCTAGGTTAGGGTTGGTTAATGTATCAAATTATGCAAGTTAAGTGATAACACTAGACATTTATGTAGCATCACCCAAAGTGACATTAAAGAAAGAGGCCATGATGTAGGATATGACATTGTATCTAATACACATATATAACATTATAGTTACACAAACACATTAACATCATGAGATATCAAAATATAATCAACCATGCTAGCCCCACATTGGTGGTTAAATAAGTTCAATCGATATTGAAGGAATCTTTCAATATCAAATTGAGATGGAAAATAGATGTATCTTGAGTTCCAAGTTCCAATTTTTAAATTGCATGAAATTTTCTCATTCATTTTTAGTTTTATATTCCTCTCATAATTGATTTTTTGACCAATTTCCTTCGTATGAGGTTGACTTTTATATCAATCTAATATAATTGATAAAAAATATTCAAAAACAGTAATTAATAATTGTCAAATTCAAATATAAAATATAAAATTAATCATCCAAATTATTCAAGATATAAAATTAATGATTGATTCTATCAGATTTAGGTTAAAAACATACAATTTAAATCTTCTATGTTAATCAAAGAAGAAAATATGATCAATTTTTTGTTAAAAATGGTTGTGATATTCTCAAAATCATAAAAATTATGTTTTCATGTCATAGAATGCACATTATGCAAGGTAAAATAAAGCATGTGGGTTTTAATCATGGGATGCACATGGTTTTTTACTATTTTTTTTCTTACTTACACAACTTTCTTACTTACACAACTTTTGGTATTGCCAACCATTAGGATTATATTTTTCTTGGGCATCCAATCCAAATGGTTGGACTTACATGCCAATTCATAGAGGTGTGTTTTCTATAAAAATTAAAAATATAATATATGCTAAGAAATATCTCCATTAGGTTTTCACATCTTTTGATGTTAACCTATGAAAATATCATAATCATGTCAATCTCTTTCTTACCTTTCTAATCATGTAATTTTTTAAAATTTCAATACTTCAAGATTTTGATCTTCAACTTTTTTTTGTTAGTATCTTTTTTTTTTTCCAAAAACCTATGTGTAGTATTTTTAGTGTTATTTATTATTCATTCATCCAAGTTCCAAACAAATTACATTTTTTACATTTTAGATTCTATTCGATACACATTAAAAAATATTAGGGGGAGCATACTCAGATTTTCATTTTTTTCAAAATGTGTCCACTTTGAAAATTAGTAAAATATTATATTAAAAAGTAGCATTAAAAAAAAAAATCTACATCATGTTAGTTACTTTTGTGCCAAAGTAATTTGAAAATATTTAAAAAAGGTCAAAATCTTAGATGAAATACATCAGATGCTATGTTATATTTCCTAATAAAAATATGAGCACTTTGTGTGATCCCCCTATTTGAACCTCTTAATCTATACCATTTTTAAAAAATCATTATAGAAATTAGATTCTTAGCACTATAAATATTTTTTTTATCACATCTCTAGATTTTGAGCGAGACTATCTTCAATTTCTCGTCCAAGATCAATTTTTACTAATATTAGAAAAATGTGATCATTTTTACCCTCTTTTGATTCCCATTTTCATGCACATACCAATTAGATAGTTTAGTTTTAATATCACATACTTTAATTTTATTTGTAATTAAATAGGTTTCTTAAATATTACTTTATATTTATTTAATTTAGTTCTTAAAAACTCAATTTAAACCTTTTAGAAAAGCACACCAAATGTACTAACACATAGGAGCATTCATTATATATATATATATATATATATATATATATATATATATATATATATATATATATATATATATCTATCAAGCACATTCATTGCATTAGACAATCTAGTATAGGTCAAGATCAAATTGACTTTAAAAAAATAAAGAGCTTGATGTTTGCTTCTAATAATACTTTGAGTAACATCCCAAAATATTAGTACCTATTTTTTATGTCCAACTACTTAAGATCTATAATTTTTATGTTCTAAAATCTAATTATAAATTATGTTATATCTAGACCACGAACAATGAAATTATAAGTTGAGATGTCTATTATATTATCTAATTAAAATTTTGTTGAGGTTATTATCTAAATTTGATGAATGTTTGACTTTGGTTGAAGAATTAACTACTTGTATGCATGAGTTAAATAAAATAATATCAATTTTGATTTTTAAGAATAAGTGTGGTATGTAAGTGTTAAAAAATGGAGATTAAAATTTATCAGAGGGGATTCAATTATCAAGCAATGATTATTTTGGATTATTAATAAAAATAATAATTTTTTTTAGGATGATTCTTGGGACAATCACCCTCCTAGTATATCCTCTAACACTCATCTTCAAGCTCCCAGGAGTATATTTATGGATGTGTGTTGGTCCAAAGTTACAAATTTTATGCTTAATCCTCCTTTGAGGAAATCTTGTTTCCAGATCTAGAAAGAGCCTCAGAGCTAGCCTAGAGGAGTTTCACTAGAGGACAAAGATGTTCTTAGTTCAATTTTAGATAATAAATCTTGTGGTTCTTTGGAGGAATCTGATGTTCCAAATAGAGATTAGAAATTATTAAGGTTAAATGATTTAAAATTATAAAATGTATTAACTAAAATTATGGTTTGATTCGACCCATTCAATGTCAATATTCGATCATTTCAACCTCCTTTATGAACATTTCTTACTAAAAAGTTGACTACTTCATCAATAAATATTGGTTTTTTTTTCTATTTGATCATCATTTCTCTCCATACAAGTGTTGAATACACAAGACAACTAAGAAGGGGGGTGAATCAGTTGTGCCTTAAAACTTCAAAACCCTCATACACATTCAAATCCACATTCATTCACTAAAAACTCAAATATGTTATGATGATTTAGCATGAAAAGTAAATAATAGAAACTGAAATAGCTTAACGCCATACACAAGAGAACACTAGATTTACATAGAAAACCCAAGCAGGGAAAAACCACAATGAAGATTAGCTCATAATATAAGTAATATCAACACCAAATACAATAAGGCTCACTACCTAAAGAAGAAAGGCTTACTGCCAAAAGGATCACTGCCAGAATAGAAAAGAAGATAGAGAAGAATTGTTACATAGAGAAAAGCATCTCGATGCAATAGAGAATCCACCACAACATCATCAAAACCTTCACAACATGACTGAAGAATTGTAGAAACCTTCTACTCACTACATCCAACAATCTAACATATGAAAGTTCACACTTCAAAACTCAAATTCACACTCTATAACTCTACACTTCACATATTTTTCATCTCTACTATCTATCTCTTTATCCTTCATCAACACAGCTCTTCTTTATACCATCTTCAACCTTGAAATTCTTCTCCAAGGTTGACTATGCACATCAACCATGAAAATTCAAATTAGGTTGATGCCAAAACACTTTTGTGACAAGTAGAAGTGAAAGAAAACCACATTGCACCTTAGCTAGGACCCAAATCAATAACACCACATTACAACATGCTTTTGCAAATAATAATTTTCCATTGCAAGTAGTGTAAACACTAAGTCAATCATTACCCATGCAAACACCATTAAAATTTTAAGTACACACTTCCTCAAACCTAAGGATGACTTGTGAACCACACACCATGCTTAAAATGATATAGAATATTCCTCAAACACCTTAAAATCCAAAAAAAATCATTCACAACAACTTCCACCCAACGAATGAACACATCAAGTACACTTAGACAACTCTGCCATACACTGTAACAAAAGAAACTAACTTATGGAGAACCAAACCTTAAATCACCTTGATTAAACAATAATATCAACACAATCAACACACCCTCAAATCCACAAGACCTAAAACCACTCTACAGAGAAACATGGAGCAAGGACATTTCTCCTAGACACCTCTGTAATACATAGTTCACACATTAGTGAACACATATTTTGCACAATGATCCAACATACCAAATCTTGAATATAACACCTCTGAGCTACTTTCACCAACATATCCAAATTTCACAGGAAGATATTCAACCTAGAATAAATTTGGATCAACACAAGAACATGCCACTATAACCCAGAACACCACTACAACACACAATTTCCTCTTTTTATCAAATTTTCTTGAAAGCATTTGGAAACCAAGCACCAAAGACACATCCTCATCATCTTAAGCACTTCCTCAACACAATTGAACCAATAGAAATTCAACCATAGAGAATAGAATCTTATCACAACAACACTAGTAGCTTTACTAATGACAACATAATGCAACTAATCAAAGCATCAACTATTCACACTCTTGAAAAAATATTATCCAATAATATACATTAATGAGAGTACAATATTGTTGACATCAATGACAAAACCAATTCTCATACTTGCAACAATCTCCCCCTTTGTCATTGATGGCAATACATGATGTGAAAAACCATCAAGGACACAACAGCTCTAAATACCAACATATTGCAACTCTTCACACTACTTCTCCCTCTTACTCAACTAGCTTATTACTCTCTCTCTTTTTAGCTTAAATTTTTCACATGACTTTCTCCCCCCCTTAAATTTCCTCTTTTTCACATGACACTCTCTCCCCCTTTGACATCAATGGAAAAGGACCAAAATATTTGCATTGTTTATTCTCTCCCTTTGGCATCACTCAACCTAATTACTACTGGTCTACAACTTTATTTCCTTTACTGCTCTATATACTACCCTTTAGGAGCACACAAACTGTACCAAATCAGCTACCACTACACATTCTTTTGACTTCAAAAATCAACAATGCTACTACCTACTCCCCTTGAGAGATAGCCACCAACATCAATCTAGACCAGAGCATGAATCTTGAGATCCACTAGACTGCATATCCTTATGCATCAAGTTCAAAGGAGGGGCAATAACCCTCAACTTCTCCCAGAGATACCCAAATGTATCCTTAGGAAGAGCCTTAGTTAATATATCTGCAATTTGATCCTTTGTATGAACATATTCAAGCTTCACTTCATTCTCCAAAACCTTCTCTCTCAGAAATTTTTACCGAATTGAAATATGCTTTCTCCTTGAATTCATCATTAGAATTTTTGAAATATTGATTTCACTTGTATTTTCATAAAATTAAGATAGAGATTGTTTCATCATACACTACTCTGATATCCTTCAATGTTTTCCTCATCCATAACACTTGTGTGCAATAAGATGTTGTTGCAATGCACTCAGCCTCTGTTGTAGATAAAGATATTGAATCTTGTTTCTTAATAAACCATGATACGGATCTACATCCAAGATAGAATGCACCACCACTTGTACTTTTCATGTCATCAACAAAACCAACCCAATCTACATCTTTCTAAGTACTTAAGATGAAATTAGTATCCTTTGGATACCATAAGCCATAATCCAGAGTGCCCTTTAAATATCTAAATATCCTCTTCACTGCTACAACATGTGACTCTCTAGGATCTTCTTGAAATCTAGCCACAAGAAAAATTTCATGCATGATATCTGGTCTACTAGCAGTTAGATATAGTAATCCAACAATCATTGATTTTTACTTGCTTTGATCAACCTTAGAAGATTCATCATTCTTGCTCATTTTGCAAACACTAACCATAGGATTACATACCAGTTTAGAGTCTTCCATTCCAAATTTCTTCAACATTTCTTTGACATATTTTGATTGTGAAATGAATATACATTTGTGTTGCAATGAGGAAGTTGTTGTCATTGATGCCAACTAGTTTTTTTCATTGATTTCAAGGTATTTGGTTGTTGGTTGTATATGTCAAGGATACTAAGAAAATTATAATAAAGATAGTTTTTAGGTTTTCATTATATGCTCTAGGATATGCTTTGTATTACTTCTATGCTTGTCTGGTCCTAACATATTGTTCATGGTTGTTTGTAGTTGTTGTATCCAGAATTTTGGCTTCTCGATCATTGTATAGTATGAGATATCTTCACCAGTATGTGAACTGTGCATTTCAATGTGTTTGGTTGTGGTCTAGGAGAAATGTAATTTCTCCAAATTTCTCTAAATCTTGGTTTCATGACTTGTGGTTCTAAGAATAAGTTGATAAGGTTGTGTTCAAGTGAAGGTTGTTGTCCAAAAAGATTGGATCATGCTAAGGATGCATGTGCTTAATTTTTTTATGTTTTTACATGAGTGTTGGCTGACCTTGTGTTAAACACTACTTATGAAGTTCATGGAAGCATGTTGAGGCATGTTGGGACTCATTTAGGTCCTCATTGAGTATATGTTTGGGTCACCCTCATTCTAATTCCACCATAGAATATTTTGGTAGCAACCTAATTTGAATTTGTAAATACAAATGGTGTGTAAATGACCTTGGAGGGGTTTCAAGGTTGAAGATATTATAATTACAAGTTGAGATGTTGGTGAAAGATAAAATAGATGGGATATAGTGTGTGTGATGCAAGTTCAAGAAGATCAGTGTGAATTTCAAGGGTTGAGTTCCTAAATTTGGTGAGATAAAGGTGTACTCTATCTTTCAAGCATGTCTGTAAGTTTTTGAGTGAATTGTGGTGGAACCTTTGTTACATTGAGATAGTTTTCTTGTAAAAATCCTCTTCTATCTTATTTGTAATTCTATAGTAGTAATCCCTTATTGGATAGTGTGTCATGTCTTGGAAGTGAGCCTTTCTGGTAGTGATCCTTTGTATTTGGTTTGGAATTCTTTATATTGTGAGCTAATCCTCACTGTGTTTTTACTTCATTAGGTTTTCCATGTAAATTTTTTGTTATTGTGTACAGGGTTTTACTTCTTTCAATTTCTTATTTTGCACTTAACAATCAAACATATTATTAGAGTAAAGGTTTTGTGAATTCATGTACATCTAACTTTTGGTGAAAGTTTTAAAGGTTAAAATTTCTACAACTAATTCACCCCCCTCTCAATTGTCTTGTTCAACAATTGGTATTAGAATGAGGTTCCTTGGAGAAGAGCTTAGCCACTTAAGGAAGGTTCAGGATGGCGAGTAAGTTCATTATTGAGTTTCCTAAGTTCAATGGCTCTAACTATGCATTCTAGAAAATGAAGATGGAAGGATATCTAGCATACTATATATATGAGATCGAGAAGTCTATTCAGAACTAGTATGTTCCTCTAGAAAATGGTCCAAGTACTATTGATGAGATCAAAGTGCATGGAATCAACAATAAGGCAAGATCTATTATTGTTAATAGTCTTTCACATTCTAAATTAGTTAAAGTTATGAATTTGAATACTACTAAAAAGTTCTGGGATAAGTTGGAAAGGATGTATGAAGGAGATGAAAAGGTTAAACAAGCAAAGTTGCAGAACTTGGAGGCACAATTTTGAGATCCTATGAATGGGATAAGATGAGAACATCAAATCCTACATGCAGAGAGTAGATGAGCTGGTAGGTGGAATGAGAGGACTTGGTGCACAAATAGATGAATTTAGGATAGTGAAGAAGGTACTCAAAACACACTCTAATATATACAATGAAAAGGTATCTTCTACTAACTTCTTTTGAAATGAGAAAGCCTGCATTAAAAAATGGAACAAAGTCATAAACTACATTCAAGGCTACAAAAGTGGAAGATCCGGAGATGAAGTGGAAGCAAATTTTGTAAGAAGAATGAAAAAGGGCTCTGGTAAATATCAAGGTAAATTAGCATTCAAATGTTTTAGCTATGGAGGAATAGGTCATTATTCTTTGAGATTTCCTAAAAGAGATGAAAGAAACAAACATAGACAAGATAAATAAAATAAAGGATTTAGATTATCAAAGGAGCATATTATGTCAATGAAGATGTTGGTATTTTTGATTATGATTCCAATTATGGAGATTTTAATGATAATGAATTCTTGTTCCTAGATTTGAAATATGAATCTACTACTACTAACCTTGAAAGATGTGTGAAGGAAAGTGCTTCAAAGAAAGTTGAAGTTGTTGTGGTCTCTACTCTTCATGCTAAATAAGAAGATAATTATTGGGTTGTTGATAGTGGTTGCTCAAATCACATGACCAGTGACAAAAGTAAGTTTGTTAAACTTGAAAAATATGATGGAGGCTTATTTAAGTTTGGAGATGATTATGGTGCTAATATCTATGGGATGGATTCAATCAGTTTTGATGGAAAGCATAATACTAATGGTGTCTACTATGTTAAGGGTTTGAGACATAATCTCTTGAGTGTTGGAAAGATGTGTGAAAAGGGATATAATCTTGTGTTCAAGGATGAAAAATGTGAAATCAAGAAAGGATCCAAAACTGTGATTGTTGCTAGTAAGAAGATTGAAGGAAACATTTATCAACTTAAAGGTGTTGATGTACATTGCTTTATGTGTTAGGTTAATGACAATTGGATATGGAACCAAAGGATGTGTCATATGAATTTTGATAACATGGTGAGAATTAGTGCAGTACAAGCTATGAGAGATTTACCAAGGATTACAAAACCTATCAATGCAGTCTGCAAGGATTATCAATTTGGAAAGCGAGCTAGAAAAAACTTCAGGTCAAAGGAATAATCTACTACTAGACTATTGGATTTGACTCATATAGATATTTTTTGTCCTACAAGGGTGACAATTCTACAAGGTGATAGGTATTTTATGTTTTTTGATTGATGATTACTCTAGAATGACATCGGTTACTTTTCTTGGAGAGAAATATGATGCACTAGATAAATTCAAAGAATTTAAGGTAATGGTTGAGAATGAAGAAAATTTGAAAATAAAATGTTTGAGGTCTGATAGAGGTGGTGAATTCACCGCCAGTGATTTTAATATGCTTTATGAATCCCATAGAATAAGAAGACAATTGTCTTCCCCTAGAACTCCTCGGGAGAATGGAGTTGTTGAAGGAAATAATAGGACAATTCAAGAAGTTGCTAGATCAATGATGACAGAGGCAGGTCTACTAGAAGTTTACTAGAGAGAAGCAATTCACACTGATGTTTATGTGTTCAACCGAGTTCAAGCAAAAGCTAACAGCACTAAGACTCCCTATAAGTTATGGTGTGGAAGAATTCCTACTATCAAGTATTTCAAGGTATTTGGAAGCAAATTTTATATCAAAAGAGATGAAGAAAATATAGGAAAGTTTGATGCTAGATGTGATGAGGGTATTTTCCTTGGATACTCTACTAGAAGCAAGGCTTACAAATGTTTTAATAAAAGGATGAGAAAGGTTGTAGAAAGCAAAAATTTCAAGGTTGATGAAGCATTAAAGAATTCAATTGAAGATTATGGATATGTATTAGATTAACCTGATTATAGAGAAGTAGAAGAAGTTGTTGAAGAACAAGAAAAGAAGAATGAAGAAGAAGCTTTGGAAAAGGCTCCTAAAATCCCTAAGCATGTACAAAAAAATCATTTAGAAGATCAGATCATTAGATACAGGAGGCAAGGTGTATTGACAAGAAGCAAAGATGTTGAAGTTGAGGTAAATTATTGCTTACTTTCTAAAGTTGAACCTAATACAGTGAGTGAGGCATGTAAAGATGAATATTGGATGAAAGATACAAAAGATGAACTTATGAAAATTGAGAAGAATCAAACTTGGGAATTGGTTCCTAGAATAGAAAACAAGAACATAATTGGAAGTAAGTGGGTTTTCAGAAAAAAACTGAATGAGAATGGAAAAGTGGCAAGAAACAAGGCAAGGCTTGTGTGTAAAGGCTACTCACAAGTGGAAGGTATAGATTTCTAGAGGATATTTTCTCTAGTGGCTAGAATGGAAGCTATCAGAATGTTTTTGGAATTTGTTGCTCATAAGGATTTTAAAGTTTACTAAATGGATGTGAAGTATGCATTTATGAATGGTGAGTTAGAAGAAGATGTCTACATGGAACAACCAAAGGGATTCTAGTTGTCAGATCAACTAGATATGGTCTACAAATTGAAAAATAATTGATGTGGTTTGAAGCAAGTTGTTTGGAAGATTGGACAAATATTTGATTCAGCAAGTTTTTAGCAAAGGTACTACAGATAGTAATTTATATTTCAAAATTAAAGATGACAAGATCTTGATAGTAGTTGTTTATGTGGATAATATTATTTTTAGAGGTAATGAAACTATGTGTAAGATGTTTGTTGAAGAAATGAAAAAAAGATTTTGAAATGTGTATGTTTGGTGAGATGAATTTCTTCCTTGGACTACAAATCAATCAAATAGACAGGGATTTTTATTTCACAATCAAAGTATGCAAAATAAATGTTGAAATTTGGAATGGATGGTTCTAAACTGGTATTCACTCCTATTGATATAGATCAACCAAAACTTAGCACAAATTGACATAGAAGAAACAATGATCCATCACCAGAAATTAAAAAAATGCAACAAACTTGATTCACTTGACAACTTCCATAAATTGATTCATCTCAAACAATGATTAAATGCATTCTAGATCACATTTGAAACATTTCCATGGCAGCCTAATGTGCCTTAAACAAGGAAAAACCAACATGATGCATGAGTTACTTGGTATTTCAGTCTTCTTATAACATATTCTATTGTTTCACAACCAACCATGTTCACACAAAGTACAAATTTTATGAAACCCTTCAAAGTTGTTCCAAAGAATGTCCAACATTTCAATGCACCAAACGTCCATTAAATAACTTTCAAAAAATAATAATGAAGCCAATCACTTCAATGGGATTGAATATAACATAATTACATACTTTTTCTCCAATTTTTATAAAGATCCAATAGTGGAAATGGAAGTTATGACACTTTTCCCAAAACTACAAACCCTAGGCAGGGTTTAGACCTTCCCTCACAAAAATAGTCATAACTTACTCAAATCTTAACAAAATTTTATGATACTTGGAGAAAATGAAATTAGATTCACATATCAACAAAATAAAATTGGTTTTAGATCAAAATATGGACTATACAATCCATACCATCATGTTTTTTAGACTGCAATTTCTGCACAATATTGTTAGAATAGGGTAGTCACACCAAAATGATCATAACTCCCACACAACTCAATGAAATTCAATGAGATAAAAAGAATTGTAAACTATAAAAAATATATTTCCATACATATATTATAATCCTTGATATGAGGCCATACTAGGCTGTACAATGCACAACTTCAGCCTAAAAACAATGTAAGAATAAGAAAATGCACACAAATTTGAGGTTTCCATTCACCAAACTTTTAAAAAAAATGTATCCAGCCCCCAATTCGAGTTTTTTAGGGTGTCCTTATACATTTCCAACCAAAACCAACTATTTTCAACCACCTTTTGATTATTTTTTTGAAAAAAAACCTTAATGACACTTTTTGGCAAGTTGCTTGACAACTTTTTTGAGCAACTTTTACAATTTTTACAATATTTGCCTAAATTTCACCAAATGACCAAAAATGGTCCTAAACCACTTATTATGGTCTTAGATTACTTATTTACATCAATAAATCCAAAAAAAATCAAAAACCAAAGTTTCACAATATAGCTTGAAATTGCATTAAGGGTGCTCCTGCACCACCTATGGTAACTAGCTGCGAATAGAGTAAGAATGATGATTCCCCTAAGGTTGATTAGAGAAAATACAGATCAATGATCGCAGGACTATTGTATTTAACTACTACCAAATTGGATATCATGCATGCAGTTTGTCTTGTGGCTAGATTTCAAGATCTTAAAGAAACACATGTTGCAATTTTCAAGAGGATATTCAGATATCTAAAAGGAACTCTACATTATGGATAATAGCATCCTAGGGATATTATTTTTTCACTAAGTTCTTATACAAATGCAGATTGGGTAGGTTGCACTAATGATAGAAAAATTACAAGTGGTATTTCATTCTTTCTTGGATCAAAATTGGTATCATGGTTAAGCAAAAATCAAGATTCGATATCCTTGTCCACTACAAAGGCTAAGTATATTGTTGTAGCATCTTGTTGCACGCAATTTTTGTGGATGAGATAGACATTTAAGGATATCATTGTAATGTATGATGATCCCATCTCTATTTTCTATGATAATACAAGTGTAATTAATATTTCAAATTATACAATGATGCACTCAAGGACAAAGAATATATATATCAGGTATCACTTTTTGAGAGAGAAGGTTATGGAGAATGAAGTAAAGCTTGAGTATGTACCTATAAGGGATCAGATTGCTAACATATTTACTAAGGCTCTTCCTAAAGATAATTTTGAGTATCTCTAGGAGAAGTTAGGGGTTATTGCCCCTCCTTTGTTGAACTAGATGCATATGGAGATGCATCAGTCCAATGGATCTATGAATCTATCTTTCTTCTAGACTGATTTTTGGTGGCTACCTCTCAGGGGGAGTAGGTAGTGTCTTGTGTTGTCATTGTCTAGTTGTTTGGGTGTACTCCTAAAGTGGAGTATTTAGTACTGGTAATGCTATTGGTGTCAAAGGGGGAGAAAAATGTAAAATATATTTTGCTTTTTCCATTGATGTCGAAGGGGGGGAGAAAGAATCATGTGAAAAAAATTATATACATAGGGGGAGAGAAAGTAAAAGTTTTTATGAGAAAGTGGTTTAGATTTGTTGTGTTGTCTTTGATGGTTTTTCACATCATGTGTTTCCATCAATGACAAAGGAGGAGGTTATTGCAAGTATGAAGGTGTTGTAATTGATGTCAACTAGTTGTTGTTGTCATTAATATCAAGGTATTTGGTTGTTGGTTGTATATGTCGAGGATATTGAGAAAATTGTAATAAAGAAGGTTTGCAAGTATTCATTGTATGCTCTAGGATGTGCTCTATATTTATTCTATGCTTGTGCAATCCTAACATATTATTCATTGTTGTTGGTAGTTGCTCTATCTATAATTTTGGCTTCTTGATCATTGTACAATGAGAGATATCTTCACCAGTATGTGAATTGTGCATTTTGGTGTGTTTGGCTATGGTCTAGGAGAAATGTAAGTTCTCTAGATTTCTCTGAATTTTAGTTTCGTGACTTGCAGTTCTGAGAGTAAGTTGATAAGGTTGTGTTCAAGTGAATTTTGTTGTCCAAAAATATTGGATCAAGTTAAGGATGTGTGCGCTTAATTTTTTTATGTGTTTTACACAGGTGTTGTTTGACCTTGTGTTAAAAACTACTTACAAAGTTCATAGAAGCATGTTGAGGTGTCTTGGGACTCATTTAGGTCCTCATTAAGTATATTTTTGGGTCGCCCTCATTATAATTCCATTGTAGAATGTTTTGGTACTGACCTAAGAATTTGTAAATACAAATGGTGTGTGGCCAACCTTGGATGGGTTTCAAGGTTGAAGACAATATAAGTAAAAGTTGAGATGTTGGTGAAAGACAAGATAGATGCAAGATAGTGTGTGTGATGTGAGTTCAAGCAGATGAATGTGAATTTAAAGTGTTGAGCTCCTGAAGGCATTGAGATGAAGGTGTAGTCTATCTTTCAAACATGTCTACAAGTGTGAGTGAATTATGGTGGAATCTCTATTGCATTGATATAGTTTTCTCCTTGTAACAATCCTCTTCTATCTTCTTTGCAATTTTGTGGTAGTGAGACCTCTAGGTAGTAAGCCCCTATTGGATAGTGTCATGTCTTGGCAGTGAGCTTTTATTATTAGTTTTGGAATTTTTTATATTGTGAGCTAATCCTCACCATGGTTTTTCCCTCATTTTATTTTCCATGTAAATCTGGTATTATTGTGTGCATGGTTTTATTTCTTTCAGTTTCTTATTCTGCACTTAGCAATCAAACATGTTAGTAGAGTAAAGGTTTTGTGAATGCATGTAAATCTAACTGCTGGTGAAAGTTTTAAAGGTTAAAATTGCTACAACTAATTCACCCCCCCTCTCAATTTTGTTTTTAAACACTTTGTGTGTTTGATTGATTTGTAGCCTAAGGAATAAATTCCTTTCCCTAAACATAAACATCTCAAAATCTTTGTCCCTCTCTTCTAAAAACCTCTCTTACACATAACTTCATTACCTCCAAACATTATGTCATCAACATACAAAACTACAATAAAGATTTGATCTTTTTCAACTTTAAAGTAAAGATTACTATATGTGGTACCTTTATTGAATCCTTTTTGTATCAAATACTTTTCCAACCTTGCATACCAAGCTCTTGGAGCTTTCTTCAATCCATATAGTGCCTTATTCAATCTAAAGACCATATTTGGTTTTTC